>PTEX01000213.1:1032318-1392687 GCA_003342815.1 Eudromia elegans
CGCCCCCCGCTGCCGCCGCCCCCTGCCTCGGGCCCCGCGGGGGGTTCGTGGGCGCCCCACGGCCCCCCCCGCCGCTTGCTTTGGGCTCGGGGGGCTCTTCCTTTGCTGCCCCAAAGCGCCGCGAGGGGAGTCCGGGGCTGACTCGTGCTGGCCACGATGCCAGTGATGCCCTTTGAGCAGCGCTTTGTAAGTGAACACAGGTAATAGTTAATGCATCTCTGCTGGTGTTTGYGCACTTTATGGTACCCACAATCAACTTCAGGCTCTAAACAAGGCTGGGGTTACTGCAAGAGCCCTGCCGTGACTCTCCAAACGTCGCTCCAGTTGGACCAGGCAGGGTTCGTTAAGCAGCAAACGCACAAGGAGCTCCACTTTGGAGGCACCTGGATGTGCTTCTGCCACACTCCCAATCCCCACGTCCAGCCTCCTGGCGGGATCTTGGATTCTGCTGTGGCCAGAAAAGGCGTCTGGGGCTGGGGCTGCAGTTTCTGTCACACAGAGAGAGAGTAAACCGCGTGAACGTGAGGGCTGGGGAGGAAGAAAAGGGGGAAAGGGGAGTGACTGGACAAAAAGAAAAGACTAAGAGGTCTTTTCCTTGGGTCCCCATTAGCTGTTACTCCAGCACCTGCCATAAAGSAGGAAGGCCAGCCTGGCAGAGGGGTCAGTCGAGGCCTGGTTGGCAGAACGTGCCCAAACCCAAGTGCAATTCTTTTGGGCCAGAAAGTTGCTAAAGACGGGAATGTCTGGTGATACACGCAGAGCCAAGCTGGAGAGGGAGGCAGTGGATTTATAATGCAGCAGATACAAGGAGCGCAGATGTGTTGTGAGAGAGAGATACTAATTGCTTACATATTTAAAACAGCATCTTTAGCTTGAATGGGAGTCACCATTAAGCAAAACAGAGCTATTAACTGGGGCCACTTGGAGCGCTGCCATTTTCTGTTCTGCGCATGGCTTTTTGCATCAGAAAAAAAGTGTTGCTTAGGCCATAAGGTTTCCCCAATAGTGGTGTGTAATATTGCAGAGCATCGCAGAGCTGCGCCGATAGTTACAGGTGCATAGGYAGAGGAAAGCACGCTCCGTGGAGGACTTTCCATCGGCATCAGCCAATGTGCTTTCCTAGGGATTCTGCAACAAGGAGACAAACAAATCGTTGCTGCATTTATAGGTAAAAAATACAACATAGGTGAATCTGGTACAAATACGCTCTGGTATGTATGGCAAATTTACAGTCTGCTATACAGCTTTTTCTAATGGAGCCTGCTCAGGCCTCTGGGGAGGATGTGATTTTAGATGGTGTAAGTAGCCCCATAATTTACCTGCTGTACAAATCTGAGAAAACACTCCTCTTCTCTTCTATTCTTCTTCAACTTCTTCTGCTCGCTGCGTTCTGGAGTCTCCCAGGCGTGTGACTGGCTCGAGGAGGAGGAGGAGGAAGGAAGCAGGCTCTGAGGAGGTGACCTTGCTGGTGTCAGGGCTTCCCGAGAGGCACCCAAGCAGAGCTCTGGGCCCCTGGGATTTAGAAGCACCTTAAGGAGGTTGGTTTCCCATGACCTACCAACCCTTGAGAATACAGGCAGCAATATCTGCCTCTGCATCTTTTTCAGCTCCATCCTGGGTGGTGTTTCAGCCCTTTGCATCTAATCTTTAAGTTGCCAATGAGGGTGGCTGAATCCAGGAATAGAAGTATCAACAGAGGCTGAGCAAAACGTGGAGTTTCCTTCACTCTGGGCTGGGATTCGTTTTGCCATGGGGTGCCACAGGGGTGCCTAGCTGCCGAGATGCTCCTTTAGCTGAGGGGTGACTCACCGAGAGACACGTGCCTTACACACTGCTGCTTCATAAGGCAGCGGGCACACTRGTATTAACTGAAGCAACACCACATTGCCAGGTGCAACTCAATGGTGGAAGCGGGGCAATCTTGTTCCATTGCTGAGGGCTAAATTCTGCATGATCGAGAGGCTTTCTGTAGCAGTAGCTAGAAATGAATATAATAGGCCTTGACTGCAGGAAAGTRCATTTTACTCTGCATTTACTCTAAGACCATCTTTTAGAGCTCTTTGCCAGATTTGGTGGTGGAGGTGATAATGCATCCCATCTTCATGCAATGCTCTGTCCTGAGGAAGTACAAATCACTTCAGAGCAATGGCCATAGTTCCTCAGATCCTGGTCTTTCTGCACATGCAATCCACTATGACTGAACACATGATCTTGCTTAAGCAGGTGCACAAGTGGTGCGGGACTGGGCCCCTAAGCACCCAGAACCTCAGCTTTGTGTCTCATTCATAAGATGGGTTGCAGGAAGATAAGAGCAAACTGTCAAAACCAGACTGTTGTGGTAGAATAATATGTTCTGAAACAGAATAAAAAGCTATTATATCTTCTAGTTTCTAATAATTTGAGAAATAATTTTCCACTCCAGAACGTTTGCAGTAAATACAATACGGTATACTGGAAAAAAAAAAATCTTAGTGTGATGGCTAAAGTAGCACCAGAACAATATTGCATTTTGCTGCTTTGAAGGGAGAAAAGAAAAGAAAAGGCATTTTACATTTTCTTTTGACCTTTGAGAAATATCAGGAATGTGTAATAGCCATATTCCCCAACAATAGCTCTGAGGGCTCAGGGAATAAAAGTTAAACACCTAGGGACATTTACAAACAACTGACAGAGAGGTGGTGAATTTAATATGTGGATATGAAAGGCACAGATATGCAGAGAGTGCAAAAATAATACATTTTTAAAGATGTTTCTAATCTATGTGAGCAGCTTCACTGAGAAGGGTGTGGGGACCTGAGCTAGCAAAGGGAGGGATGGGCGAGATGACAGACCAGGTCTTTTCTGTGCTGTGATGGATGATAAGACTTAGTGCAGTGAGACGTCTCGGKGGACCTTTCTCCTTCAAATTTGCAATGCTGTAAAATGCACGTAACCTTTATCATATCTGTCAGGCAAAATGAGCAAAGTTTACAGCCCGTTTTACACACCTAAACAGTATCATGATGTGATAAATAGGCATGACGAATGGGAGTTCGCTTTAAGCAGGGTCGCAGCGTCTCATTGCCTCATTACTGGCAATGAACCTGCCTCTAGGTGCTTTCTCCAGTGAAAACCTTGGGCCTCCTCCCATGGGAGTCAGGCGCCTCCCATGGGGCATGATGTGTCTTTTCCTCCCCAATAAGTTCATTAGCAGGAGCAAACGCTGCTGATTCAGTATGATCGATGTCCTCCATCTTCTCCTCAATGCTCTGGTCAGTCCCCATACGGAGCACGGCTCAAATGGAGGGATTTGAGAACATCACTCTGCTATAGAAGACCAACAGCCTCTTTGCTTATGGATGGRGAAACATCTAGGAATAAAGGCTTCCATGCAGCTGCCTGAAGGCCAGGCGCCTGGGCTCCTTACCTGACTTTATTTGCCCTTGGGTAAGTCTTTTCTAGCTGTGTCCCAGAGTGGCAAAGTCCGTTGCTATTGCTAAGTGTATTCATCTACCTCCTGGGTGAAGCGGGATTCATCTTAGAGACATTCAAATGCTGATATCGTATGCATGGGCACATGAATATTTTACTTTTATGACAATGATGAGATRGGGCCCTAGCTCAGGCATTTGGACACAGCCTAGTGCCAGGGAATCTGTATTTGCCCGGTTCCTCATGGAAATGACTCATAAATCATCATTGCCCCAGTCGCCTTGGCTGGAGTGGGGAGTCTTTATTTTCCTTAGATGAAGGACCAAAGTTTTCCCTAATTTTTTCTTCTCAGGGATTTTTGCCATCCAACAAAGGACTATGAGCCTGCCGTGGTCTCCCTACCCAGAGCAGTGTGGCAGCAACACAGAGCTCTGGTGGTTCACAAGAAAGGGAGAAAGAAAAATTAAATTGTATTAATTTCAAGCTCTATTAGGATTTTAAGGAAGTAAAATCAATAGAAAAGGATGGAATCAGTAGGGAACGTGACCTTATTTTCCCAGTGTCTGAAGGAGAACAGCACACAATGGGGAGACAAAATATGCACAGCCACAAAAACGGATCCGTTTCTTTGATGTTGAATGACAGAAGTTAAAATGCTCACATTTGACTGGCATTTGGGAGAAGTGGCCAAAGGAAAAAGCAAAAAAAATCACTGCCTGTTAGTYCCTTCCATTTTTTCTCTCCTGCAGTAAATTGCAAAATGGTGTGATCCATGCACCATTTCATCAAATACGACTTCCCATTGTCAGAGCAAAATGTTTGATATAAAACAAGAATGATCTTTCTTTCTTTTTGGTCAGATAAGCTGTTTTGGATTAATAAAAATGCCACATCACAATGATATTGATAATTTGCATGTGAAAAGCCTTCCACCTGGTAATGAAAACAATTTTTCAGTTTTGCCACMACTAGTCACACGAGATAAGGCCTGTCGTCCTCCCCCTCACAATTAGCCAAGCACAAAATAAAAAATGGGAAAGGTAGAAAATGTGTGACAATCACAAACTGCCAGTTATCTGAACCTGATGTTAAGGTATTGATATATCCGAATGCATCTGCACAGCTGGCACTCTACCCACTCTATTACAGCCTGGCCGTGCGTGCATGTCAAGCTGGGCACCTCCAGCGTGAGGAGGCAGAGCTGACTATGAGCTAAATCTGAAGTTTTTACACCGTGTTGATGGCATTTGGCTAAAATCCCCRGTTTACATCATGCCTTTCTTTGTGGTAAGCAAACCGCAGGGTGGCACTGTTGGGTGTGCGTGTGTGCACGTGTGTAYACCCACACACACTCYTTYTTTCCTCTCTTTTTCTCTCTTTTCYCTCTTTCTTCCACTCTCAGCCTGGACTGGCAGGGGCATCCTAAGAGAAGGCACAAACCTGGGTGTGTTTTGCTCATACCTGATGAGCTGAAGGTCATCCAAGGTAGAAGGAAGATGGTTGCAACTCTGAAGACAGTCGGTTGTTGCTGTGTTTTCTCTCATCGACGTGTCCAAAACTCTGCAGCTGTAAGGAGCGAATCCACAAAGTTCAACCACCGTGTCGGCATCACAGGCAAACACMAGCAGTCCCAGCGTGTCCTGGAAATCTGCATTTGCAGTGTGTGTCTTGCCCAGTCATCAAAGCAGCAAAGCCCCTTACTGATAATATTGAAATAGAAGAGGCACAAGCTACCTGCTCTGTTCTCTGCTTTTACCCTAACTMCCACATTTCCTCCCTGTTCTCCTACCCCAGACTGAAATAACTAACTCAGCAAGGCCACTTTTGCAGTGACTCAGAAAACGCATATGTACTTGGTTATATATGAAGCATRCACATTTGTTGCATAGGACTCGTAATGACTCGATTCTAACAACATATTTCCCCAGGATAAATCCAAACTGGTAAGTATTTCTCACTTATAATGGTAGATTGTGACTGATAAACAGAAAGGAGTTTCAGATGCCAAATTCAGACCCCATCTGTTTTTGAATTTTGCCTCTTATCTCARTTCAAAGCTGCTAGGATATGGCATTTCTTTTAGGTCTGTTTCTTCAGAGAAGCTTCATCATGGTGCCTCWGTCTGGATTTCATGGTCCTTAAAGAACCAGTCATATTTGAATCTACCTCTGGGCTCTTTTGAGTTGGCAGGCTCAATTAATCTAGCCGTGTTTGGTGGGAACACAATTACTCTCCATATCTGTGTCAAGGAGGTAAATCTTGACAAGTAGTTTGGATAAACAATTCTACATGTAGATGGAGAATGTAAGGACACAGTGAAATGTGGAAGARCCCCTTAAGATTAACTTGAGATAACAGATTTTTTCCTGTCTGTGAGAAGTTAAAGTGAAAAAGGGAGGACTGGAGGAGAGGACATGAGAATAAAGACAGGAGAGGGAAAAATTTGAGATCCATCCCATGGAGTCAACGTCTGAACAGGGAAGACAGGGGGATYAACCACTAGAAAGTTCATTACTTTAGTGATAGGTATGCCCAAGAAAATCTGCAAGAAATTTGTCTTTCTTTTCCCTGATCATCTTTTCTTGTRGTTCCGGGAAGAATTTTGCTCTAAAGCCTTTGCAAAATGTGCAGATTACACAAACAATTAAAGCAAACCACCAAAAAAAGAAAGATCACATGTACATATGGTCCTATACACACGAGAGCTTTTCTGCAAGGTAAACACAAGATTCAACAATATGTTTCGTTTAGCACAAATGACAAAGTCTTAAGGGGCAATGTGAAAAATGGAGCTTTTTTTCCCAGTCTCCATCTCTTGCTAATAGCTAAAAACTGCTGTGCAAAAGGCCTTTAACATGAAACCACGTTTCAGCTCCAAAAAGGCACTTGATTTCTGTCTATAGCTATTGTCATTTCATCCCCATCAGTAATGAATGCTTTTTTCTCCTCTTTTCTRCTAATATTTCTCCGTGTAACCTCCCAACCCTCCTTCATGCCCTTTATGATGTGCAGAGCTGTTGAGTGAATTGCCTCGGCTTCAGGGAAAAAGAGATCTCAAAGAGTAAAGTAGGGCAGAAGAATTCCCCCAATAGCTCTAGCTAGAGGTTGCAGTGAAAACACAGCACRTAGGTTAGTTCTTCCTGTTGGAGCAAGATGTTAAGTTCCTAGCAGAGAACTGACCTAAAAACTTGACTTATGATGACCAAACCCAAAGAAAAYAACTTTCAGTTCATCCAGAAAGCACTAAATGAATTGTGACCACCACAAATCACAGTGGAAGCAACCTCAGCAGGGAATTTTCAAACTCCTATTCCCTTTCCTAAAGGAAAATCTTTGAATATATGGCCTGTGGGGCACCAAATGCTTGAAAAGCYACCTCCGTCAAAACCTGGTTTGTCAGCAAAATAAGAACATACACGTTGGGAAAGAAAACTTCAGTGCAGCTTCTGCCTGAATGTGATTTTGCTCTGATTCTAGATCATTAGTGCCCTTTGTGGGGAGGAACATAAATGATTGATCTGCTGTTGGATAGAGCCTAGCACAGCAAGATATCATCAGGAGGAGGGGACTGCACATAACGCGCCTGGCAGGTTTAAGTGCTCTGTACAAATGCAGAAGGAATGGGTACATGTGTGTGAGAGAGTGAAAAACAGTCAGCACAAGGGAGAAAGACTACAGGCGTGTAACAGACTTCCTGACCTAGTGATTTATTTATGGCATTCCTCGAGGGGAGGAAGCCATGCAAAGATCTTGAGCCTGCATGCTACAGTAAACGGTATGCCTGAATATATTTAGAAAGTGACAGTACACGGCACAAAATAATCTACAGAGGATGGGAAAATACTTCCATAGCTTGTGCGCTTATTAGGTGATAAAACTCTTTCTCTTCCTTGATTCTATCTGGAGAGATCTGGAAAGATTTCCCTTGCAGCTTTCTATAAATAAATTACAGTCAARGCTCTGCTGAGATTCCTGTCACATGTTTCCTAGAAAGCCTGGATTTTTCCTTTTCTAGGGCACGTCTCCCCATGCTTTGTTGTGGTCTGGCCATCTCCTTCATGGGCCTCTGCAAGGAATTTTGAATGCTAACAGATATCGGGGATCTATTAGGGAAAAAAAAGACTCTATTAGCACCGAGATCTCTGCAAGATGTATTTCACAATGAGCTACTGTCTCCASGGTAGGCGAGCAATGAAAGAGGGAGCGGAATCAATATCAGATGAAATTAGCAGCCATGTTCATGAGTCTGATGAATCCTTACATYGAAGAACATTGGGGACACTTGTAAAGTACATTATAACATATATGGYAACTGCACAAAGAGTAACCCAACTCACTAAAAGACCTAGAGATCTTGGTCTTCCTTCTGTGAGGTGCTAGATACCTACAGCTCCTCATTAAGAGCCCATTGCCTTGGGTATACTTAAGCTGCTGTTGCAGTTGCCAGCACAAATAAGTTAACTATGTGGATCACCATAACATGAGGCTGCAGCGTGCTGGGTGGGGAGCAAGGGGGAACACACAGGAGTCAGGAGCACTCACCAGAGGTTTTGCTTCACAGCATATTAAGTCCTAAGGAAGGACACAGTCACATCTTGGAATTCATGGCTATATTGTCTAAAYTGGACTTCATCAGAAAAGTCTTAAACCAAAACCTAGACCCATCTATTTTGTCCTCTAATTTAACTGCAAACTCACTAGCGCCACCAAAGGGCTTGCCCTTTATTCCATACGCAGAATTCCTGCAAAATCAGATAAGATATTTCCAAGTAAGCTTCTGATTTTGGAATTTCAAAAGGTAGGAGCATTCATGAGTGGGTCTTCTGGAGACCCTTGGGTGGCATAAGGCACCAAGGCTTTCAAGTTTCTTACCAGCTGTGCAAACCTGAGGGTACGATGAATTGAAGATGACTCRTGAGCGTCAAGCTGTGACTTGATGTGAATAACCAGATTAATTACTCCAGAAGTGGACCAAATGGTTGGAATTCCATCTCAACTCTAGTTTGTGGTTTTTTTTTTTTTTTAAATCTCCATTTATATATGAGAATATATTTATTCTTTAACTTATTCTTAATTCTTAAACTTTATTGCTCCTGCTTCCATTATGGCAGCTTATAAACATGTAATAAAGCACACAGTAAAAACACAGGACACTTCACCATGTAAGTATTGCCATCTTAGCACATGCTGGGTGAAAGTGCYGAGGACTTCTTGAGGCTTCTAGCACATGCTAGGAACCTCCATAACGCTACATCACACCCTTTCCACTCAGGGAATCCCATCTACTTAGGTGACAATGGTTCTGAAAGGCAAATACGATTGTTTAGATTCAGCAAGAACCAGGGGGATCTGAGGGAATCTCCAGACAAGTTTKGCCTTCTTACCTATTTAAGGTTATATAGAAAATACTGGGAGAACAGCTTTTTCACCCTGTTATGTTATGGCCTTAGTGGAAGAGCCACATGAGATGGATGTTGTGCTAACCCTCTTCTTCCTTGCAATTTAAGAGAWATCATTTCCACAGGCAGCCCTTTCCTTTACTTTCAGGAATGAAGACAGCTTGTTCTCCCTGCTTTTGCTTCATTTTCTTGGCACTATTTTTGTATCTTCTCCCTTACAAAGCMTGATCTGCTTTTACTGTAGACAAATCAGCACACGAACATACTGTAGCACCTGAACTAATAGATAACTCTTGACTGCAATAAATTATATTAATCCATGCTAACTTGGGTTTACCGTCAAACTGCTTTAATTCATGCCAGATTACTTACAAGGCGCTGCAAGGAGACGTACATTTCAGACTAACAGCATCTTTGCCTCTGTAGCAGTGGTCCTTTCYCTCAGGAAATTTACTTTCATCAAAGCTTTGTGTGGCTGGCCACCAAATCTGGCCACTTGTCTCCAGGTATCGAAGTGAGCAAATAAAACAGTGATTAATCATCAGTCCCTCCAGTGATTTTCTCCTCCTGTCCAGTTTTGCCAGAATAATTACCTCTTAGTTTAATAGGAGCTTCTGGAGTTCTTTCTACCTTTTTTCTTTTTTTCTTTATTTTTTTTTTTAAATCAAGACTGTAAACCTAAATGTTCAGCTACAATTTTTTTTCATTTCTTTTAAACCTTTTACTGTTATTAGTAGAATCTGAGATAACCAAGCTCAGTTATCTTGAAGATTAAAGGCAATATTATTCCTGATTTTATCCAGCTGCTTATTTTGCATCYTTGGAAGCATGCTGTACTCACAAGTCTTTGCTTTTTTTTTCCATTACTTCCATCTCTTTTGTTTGACACAGTCATGCTGAGAAAGGGGAGAAACACAAACTATGCAAATGTGATTTGATCACGGTGCTGGCAGGGGGCAGGTTCAGTCAGTGAAGCTGCCTTGAACTCTCCTGTGTGCAGTCAGCTGGAGTTTATTTGTAAAGAGGGCCTTGAAATTACATAGCACAAGGATGCTGACCCAAAGCCCACTCAGGAGATGCCTCTACATGGGCTTTGGATTGGGCATAGTACGTAAACATCTCCACATGCAATCTGCAAATCTGGGGAGAGCTAGAGGCTGATTTACCAAAACCTGTAGAGTTATCCAGGCAATGAACTGAAATAACAACGCAGAAATTCCTGATACTTGGTCCTTCAATCTCTCTCTCAAACAAGAAAAGCAGTCAGAGGCTTTTTCCCCAAGTTCTCAGCCTCTGCAGTGAGAATCATTTGAAGGCACAGCAAATTAACCTGTATTCACCGGATTTCCTTTAAGCTTATAAAAATGCTGGATGCAAAGCAAAACTGTTGTTAGCAAATGCATTACAGATGAAGGCAGTGAAGTTGCTCCCTCCCCACAGCACCAGCTCTGAATTGGGTCCCTGGGATTTTTACTCTTCTTTTATCTACTGAAAAGGAATATTAAAAAGTTTAATTGGCATGTAATGAGATAACTATAACAAGTTAATTAGTTCTCAATTAAGTTGCATTTACCATACATTCTGAATRTATTGTTAGCAAATAATGACACCTAATGAACTTGCAATAGCAACTGAGTTTGCAATGATAAGGAAAACAATAACAACAGTAACGCTCACACTTGGTTTCATAGTGCATTAGAAGCAACAAATGATTTAATAAGTGTGTAGTTAAATCACCATGTCTAGTGCAGAAGGTAGAAGGGTAAATTTATTCTGGCACATATAATAAAATCTATTAGGAAAGAACTGGCTTTCATAATAGGCTTTACTAGGGAAAAAAAAAACTCCCCAAGAGCTTTATGAGAATTTCAAAGCAGAAAAGAAAGCAAAGTTGCACGATAGGGTCAATTATTCAGTTTAGACTGAAGAAAGCAGCGTTCAGATCATAACAAACGCTTGAGCCTGGTGGAATAAAATGAAGATCCTGAGGTGGAAACCMTGGCAGATACGGAAAGAGAGTTGTATTCTTCTGCAAGATCATTTAATCAGGTGAGTATGTGGAGAACAATTTGTCTCAGTGCTACAAGTTAACCTCCTCTTAATGCTTTGCATGATGAGTGCCACACTGAATAGGCATTAGGAGGAAAAAAAACCCCTACAAACTAATTTACATTTTAATGAATTTTTAATTGAACCAAAATCTGTTGTTTCTGTTTAAAGATGCAGTGTTGACTTTGTGGTCTGTGCTGCTGAGAGCCAAGTGGGTTCTTAATGTGATAAAAACAATGATAACACTAAGCTTAATTAGGTTTGAAAGCATGTCTGGTAAAGTGGCAAGGAATATAAGAATAAAATATTACCTTCCCATCTCAGACCTAAACAGTGGGAGGCCAGGCCGAACCCAGCCTGCTCTGTCAGGCTTAACTGCAATTAGGTGAAGAAAAGACAGCTATTTTTCTCACTTGTCCACAGACCAACTGATTACATCATTGWGAAGTGAGAGAATCTGACCCCATGTGTAATAGGATCATCCACAGGTGATGATATACCTGCAAGTTTGCTGCTCTCACATCCAACTTTAATGGTAGGCAGTATCTACTGGGGTTTCTCTAATCACTCCTCTCTTCATTACAGGCTGAATCTGGATGCCAAAGTCTGGGATTTACAGTTTCCAAAGCCAAAAATTGGAGGCACCAGCTCTAATCCTCTTCTGCTGTCCTGCTGGAGAAATCCCCATGCATCCAAGCCTCCCTAGAGTTAAGAGGACTCAGATGAGTTCTTGCTTCAGGATTTCTGACAGCTTCACTTGGATTTAAACCAAAAATCACTCCCTAGTTTCAATTGTGCTCATTCTCTCTCTCTAGGGTATGTATAATCCTGTTCCAGATAACTTAATGCATTCCTTTGTCTTTTAAATGTCTTTTTCTAATGTGTGCCATGCAATTTGCTAAGTTGACCATGACACACACCCCTAAAGGGCTCCCCCAAATAAGAAGAGAACAACTTCAGTGTCACTATTTTGTTTTTCTGCAGATCCTCTTTTATCCTTCCTCTAGCTGCCTCTGCTCCCAAGAGGAAATATGTTTTGCTTTTTGTTATATGCTCAGTGTTTCAACTAATTAAATCATGGTTTTATTTGTTATTTATTATTTTATTACTGGTTCTACTCTGAGCACCAGCTGAATAGACTCCTTACTTCCACAGAAAGTCCAAATCTCTGGCACTCTGATATACCTAAATAAAATCACAGTCCTCAAAAACAAGTCATGACAATGTGTTTCAGAGCCTGTAAATTCACCATACAGGTTTCATCTTCAGTATCCTGCTGCTACCTACCTCATCCTGCATTTTTCAGTAAATTTGCTCCACTATTGCTCTAATACTTGAGTTCATATTGTGTGTGAGTGACTATCCTTCAATGCTAAGTTCTCTYTGCTGTATTATTTTTGACATCAAAAAAGGAATCTATGACCAATTCCTCCTCTCAGTGTTAGTGGGCAATATTTGGTTCCCTATTAGACTGGTCTGGAAAAGCATTCCCTATTAGATGCACCAAGTTTATTATTTAAAATATCTTTGTGCTCATTAGTCAGAACAGAACAGGTAAGACAAAGCCTCACAACTCATCATACACCTAAACTTGTAAGTGAAAACAATTTTTTTTGAAAAAAAAAAAAAAACCCAAAAAACCCCAAAACACCACTGTGCCATCTGTTTTTAAGCTGCTAGTTTCATGGTCAGAGGTGTTAAACTATGTGAATCTCCTTASGTGCATCTGAATCTCAGCTGTTGCTCTCTGCAGCTAGATGACTTGTACAGAGCCTACTGTGATAAGTAGTATATTGCAAGAACAGCCCTCCATCCTGACAGGGTGTAATCTCAGAAGAACTGGAACATTAGGGAGTTAATGAAAGGAGAAAGAAGTCATTGGGAGCTGTGACTTTCCATCATGGACACTGAGATCCTCAAAATTGTGCATATTAAGAGGGTYAATAAACTGAGCACAGGACTTAGCTGACCCTTGCCTTGTACAAGATGTCACAGAGGAGTCTTGGCTCACCTCCCCACAGACTATGAGGGGTTCTTTGGGAAGCAAGGTGCAGACATGGCCCCAGCTTCCCAGGAGRAGATCCCGAGAGGGTCATTTCCAGGACTGCAGCCCTTCCGAGCTTCTTTTTGATTTGCCTATTGAGCAGTGCAGAGCTGGAAGCCTGGGTGCAAACTGAGTTAGCAAGAAACCCTCAAGACAGACACAAACTGAGGAAAGGGACCTTTTTTTTTGCCTGTCTTTTCTCTCTGCCTGCTACACTTGGGCTGCAAGTTGTCATTCTGCAGCAGACAGGAGCAGTGCACCTTGAAACCCAGGAAACTGCTGCTGAACAACTGTGATATCTTCACATTTGTATGATGATCATCTGAGGCATGTGAATGCTCAGGCTCCTACAAACAAGCTCTAAACACAGGTTCATATTGCCTCGTTTGACTTTTTTCCTTCAAAGGAAGTCTTTCAATAACACATGCCCTTTATCACCCACCTTTCTCATCTAACTATTTGCTGCTCTCTCCCCTCTTGTTGCTGCTGAGAGGAGTTAAACATCAAGTCAGGTGAGTGATTTTCCATTTTGCTTTGACGATGCTGAAATTTGTGGCTGTTTGGAGGCCCCATGGAGCAGCACCAAGCGATGGCCCAGAGCTGAGGGAGCTCCATCTCCTTTTCTAATAAATCTCAGCAATGTAGCTGGCAGGTTCTGATGAASAGGGCAGCTGAGAAGGTGCTCAGTGACAGAGGTCGGCTCTTAGTCACCTTAGGACATTTTCTTGGAGAGCTTTGCAGATTACAGCTCTGCCTCTGAATTTAGGTGTAACRTTGCCTCTCCTACTTTCACAGGTATAGTGACGTTCAGTAAATCAGACTGCATGTCAGACAGGATAATTGCCACTGTGATGAACTACCTTTATTTACTGGTTAGGTCTTTTCTATCTGATGGGTCCAGCTGCACTAGACCAGTTCTTGCTGCAGAGTGAAGACAGAGTCACTGGATGAGCAACCTCAGATGAGTTTTTCAGAGCAGACTCAGGGGGTTGGCATGTCTAAAGACAGTCCAGAGGCTGTTAGCAGATCATCTACTAAAAGCACACACATACCCTCAGAGGGTGGGCAGATGYGGTGCTGACTGCACCTAGCCCATCACCAAGGCTGGGCCTGCACATGGAGCTAATACTGCTGGTGTTTTATCACAACAGAAGCAGAGTTCCCATTCGTAGATTGTACCAGTCACACTTGGCTCAAACACCCATTTCAAGCTTGCTCCTGTGAGGGACCAAGAGCAATAAGAGTCAGCTGACTGTCTTTTTGTCTATTTAGGTGCACATGGCCTAGCACTACACTTTTTCAACAAGGCTCAAGTAAACCACACAATCATTTTGTTCCATCTTGGCGATGGGGATGAAAGCCTGCTTTTTTTTTTTACAGCTAAGTGGATTGACACAATTGATTCAAGCTGAGATCAAGAACTCCTTGAAGACTAAGACCATGGTGGTCTTTGACTATGTAGTTCCTGGCACAACAGAGCCCTGATTTTTGTTAGGCATATTGAAAATTAATAAGTATAATAAATTATATAATGGAAGAATTTAAACAAAACAATTCTGTCCAAAAAGGCAGACGTGATTTTGCAATAACAAACTTCAGGTTTTCACTAGGTTTCAGCTGCTCTTCTTAAATGACAAGGTAGATGAACAAGTGAAATACATATGCCTAAACCAAGATTCTAATTGAAACATGTTATGGTCAAAGAGGATATGTTCTACACAGAGATCAGTAAGATAAAGCAATGAACAAGATATTATCGTATTTCAGAAGTCTTTAAAAGCTCTCTCCATTCAGCAGGAGTGGCTCCCATTTGCAAAACGTTTATTCAAATCTTAGTTGAAAATAAATCCTTGAAAGTGGCTATGCTATTGAGAGGTTATAAAGCAATAGCCTCTTTAATCATTGTCCCATTCAAGCCTAAATCAGGAGAGCACATGCAGGAATGAGTGGCAGGAGTCAGGAATTCACCTCCTCAGCAGGATAAGGTTGTGTGCATCTCTTCTTTCCAATTAGAAGCTCTATTCAGATGTTAATCAGAAATAACATGATTAAAGAGGATTAAAAAGAACAATTGGACATTGCTCCCCTGATGCGACTAAAGATTTTTTTCTGTCTTATAGAAAATAAGCATACTCTTCTCCCTATGGAGACTGGTTTGTTTTCTAAGAATTGTCTGAATTTACCTTGAAAGCAAGGATGTTACCCCTCCTCCTCCTCAATGCTGCAGCAACTGAGTGCTGCTGTTATATCTCCAGGTCTCCTCTCAAAAACTYTCTGAGCTACTGGTTCTCAGTCTCTGCTGATGGAACAGCCCCTCAATGTTGTTCTTGAACCCAGTACTGTACAAAGCTAACAGTGACAAGGAAAGCAAAGTATGATCTTGCTACCAGAACATTGCAGTCTCAGGATTCAAAGAGAAGATGCCTCCTGCTCACATACAGACATTCATCCAGAAGTGCCAKTGTGGAATAGAAAGCTCTGTCCAGTCAGTGACTTGTCATTGGGGAATAAAAATAAAATTACTCAGATTTGCTCAAATTTGAACCAAAAATCATATGAAAGATTTACATGGCTTTCCCAGGTCTGCCCCAGAGGCTTGTAGGCAGCTACTCATTCCCTCCTCAGGAGCCCCAGAGCTTGCAGCGAGTCCAGACCAAGTTCTAAAGCAAATCCTCAGAGCAATCAAATTTCATCAGATTTGGGGATTTCTTTTGAAGATGTGCTTCCAGTCTATTTATCAGTTGATAGCAGGTTCTTCTTGCCTCTCAATGTATGCAGCCAACATACGTATTTCTTGCAAGATTTGACCGCTGCTTGGCTCTTGGGTCTCTACTATTTTGCAACAGCGCTCGGAAGCTGCCTCTTATCTGAGATGTCCTTGATACGATGGTCTGCAGCAGCAGTGATGAGTTACTCAGCAACCACAGTGAAGAGGAATCAGGGAGATACTGAGGACAAAAATGGTTTGTGAAAAGGTTATAGGAAGAAAGCTCTCTGCTCCCCTTGGTATTGGGCTTTGAGCTCTCTCCTGAGTTTTCCCAGTGCTCCAGCTGCTACTCTCTTATCTGCCTTCCTATCCTTTATCTTCTGCCTTCTATAGATTTCTAACCTGCCATGCTCAGATTTGGTGAAGAGAAAGAAAGAATAACACTGATGGGGCGAGATGAAATTAAATGAGGAACATCTGAGCTGAGTGGGGAAAGTGAAGGAATGTTCTTGTAACAGAAGCAGACCTAATGAAGAGAAGTGTAAATGGAGGGAGACGACCGCTGACTATTACAGCAGACAGTTGCAGGATAGACAGTCTTAGAAAAACTACAGATCCAGGGGCAACTTTCCCATTTGTAATTTCACTGATTTTCCTTGTTTTAAGGGAAAAAGAGGCTACCCAGAAGCAGTGTTTTTCGGTGCCCTCTCCCGAGGTGCCTCCGTCGCATGCCATGCCTTGCGCACTCACCTCTGCGTCATTCCAAGTGGCTTCCCATGCCCCCCTAATTGGGGGAAACAGAAAGCTCTGTTGTGTTTCTTCTGAGAGATGAGCTCAGCTGGCAYAAAATGAAACCATTTGTCTAACTGCTTAGTATTGGGGAAAAAAAGAACCTTTTAAAGGACTGGAACTGGCTAGTCCTCCACATGCATGAAGYGATTTAATTAAAGCTGACAAGTTAAACAGGGATTTTAATGGATATTGACCTAATTGTATGCCTGCATTTCACCACTACAGAAAGTTAGCAGCAGGTGATACCTCGTACTTAAGAAACTCTTCTGAAATATTCCTTCGTGAGCATGCATTCTAGGTTTAACTCCCTTCATTTACCTCTTACAAAAATAGATAAATCAAAACAATCAATTCATTTCTGGTAGGAAATTTGGACACCACCYCCAGTATCAACCAACCTTCAGCATGGTGTTCATTTAACCACGATGACTCACAACTGACTCCTCCAATTGAGATACAGAGCAAATTCAACCCCAAATAACCCTCGCTATTTGACTCTGRGGGTGACAACACACAGACTGCTCTAGACATTTTGAGCCTTTGCTCTGTAAAGCTCCGTGTTGACTTCAGCTAAGATTTTTGACAGCATAAAAACAGTGTCGGCAAGTGGGGATTCAACCCTTTACTATACGTTGCAGACACTTTCCCCATCATCAATTGTGTTTCATCCTCCTTGGCATTGTACAGAATAAAAATGCTGGCAATAATAKTTGGGAACTTCCAGAGTACTTCCAGATGGATTCATTCTTATGGTCAGCTAAAGGTTAACACAGAGTAGTCTGAGACTTCTGAAAATTAGGGGTTTTCAGGGTGTTTAAGTTATAGGTTGAGGTGCAGCTAGCAGTCAGGATCTTGTCTGAACSTTCAGGTATCAACTGGCCCTTCAGCAAATCTTCATGTTGCAATAAAACCCTCACAGCCCAACCACTATCAACTAAAAAAGAAAGGTAAGCACAGGGCAAAAAAACCACCACACACTTCCACACATATTTAAACTGAGGAATTCACTTGCCACAGGATATAGTGGAGGCTAAAATGTTCACAGAAAGGAAAAAAGCTGCCAGGAGCTTTTAAAAACAGAGCTGTAAACATTGGCTGAAGAAGTGCATATGCTGCCMCTGTCAAAGCAGAAGACGACACACCAGTGGAAACATTGCTCTGTGTTTTGCTCTAYGTGTATGTGATTCCATATTTTAAGCTTCTGTTAGACATCCGAGCAAAGTAGATGTTAGTCTGGCTGTGTGCATTCATTTTTTAGGCTCCTTTAAGAAGTCTTGTTCCTGGACTTGTCTTTCCTAGGGAATTTCAGAGTCTCAGGATACAATTTTGACAGATTTTGGAAGCTATTCAGACATTAAAATACATTTTTGATGGAGGCTGCACAAAGACTGTCTTGTTAGCTAAGTGTGATTAATCCCCAAAGCTCCTCTATAGCCTAATGAATTATCATGCCTCCRTCGAGGTCATTTTTTACCACCACAGTAGTTCCCAAGACAGACAGGTCTCCTGTTAGTGATGCCATCAGCATCCCTTATGCGCTCGGTATTGCTCTGTGTATTTCTCATCGTACTCAGGGTCTCAGTTCATCCTTCCCTCCGAAGGATGCAGCAGACTGAGAGGAGCCTGTCTCAACTTCCCAATCGCCCAGGTCTCCAACATTTTACTACTGGCACCACCGCTGTGTCTATACAGCATAATTCAATGCTCTGCRGAGCCACAGGAGCTAGCTCTGAGTCAGGCAGCCTGCACACTATTAGCCTCTGAGCCGCATTCGTGGAGTTTTATTAAAGTTAACATATATTATCTTTTATCCCCCGACCTATTTTGGTATCTCTTGCATTTTATACCCTGGAGACACACCCTTGCTTAATTTGAAGCACAGATTTATGAGGTTTGTCTCCCCTTTTGCTTCTTGCTGAAACCATAAAGAGAAAAGATCCCAAAGAACAAGCACATCAGACAATGCCCTCTCAACAAATCTTATTGCCTTTCCAGCCAGTCTTAGGGCAGCAAGAAGGAGGAGGGCTGGTGAGATTAACAAAGCACCAAAAGCACAGGCTTGCAGCTTCAGTTATTAGGAGAGCTCCAGCAAAATCAGAGGCTAATCCTGGCACTATGAAAGAGTCGCATCTGGAGGGGCAGACATCAGACAAGCAGYGTGTCCCTCGTGCTTTAGCAGGCACTGCCACCTCCCAGGCACTCTGCAGGCAGCAGGCTGAGGACTCCTGGTACCCTACCTGATGTGCTRGCCCTCGGTGCTCCAGGAGGCTTCTTCTGGCTGCATCAAGAGCTCCCTCTTGCAAAAACACTGTCTGCAGTTCAGCCAGACACATCTTGAAGCAGCAGTTTCTCTATATTCACTTCAGCTTTAACACTTCAAGGGACTGACCTCAAGTGAGCAAAGGTGAAATACTTTAACTAATAAGCTGGCTTYTCATGGCAAGATTAAAATCAGCTGGGGCCATCTTGCTCTCAGGGTACCACTGCACTGTTGTTGTCTTTAACAGCTTTGGGGAAAGGCTGTAGAAAGGATGTGTTCCTTGGCTCCCATATCTTCCCTTTAATGAAAGAAAAGCTTTTCTTCAGGCCCTTCGGTGTGACTGAACTTTTGTTGGACACTTTTCTTAGACAGTAAAATTCTCCTACAGCATCAAAAATAAAAAATAGAGAGTTACAAAAACACAGAGGCTTTAAACAGAAATAATTACGTTTCCTATATGTTTAGAAATATTTTCAAATTCTATCTGTTCCCTTCTTTCAGCTGATAGTACCTCCAGAGCAGCTCTTCCCATCTCACCCAGCTCCTGGCCTGCACAGTTGGTGATCACAGATAGATGTGACAAAACCATCCCAATCAGAGGCACAACAAAATTGCCTGTGTAATGGCTTTCCCATCCCCACAAAAGGCAACACATACCAAGTGCTGAACCTGCTGTTCTGATGGACAAAATTCTGCACCATCATAATATAATGAGGTACATAAGGAGCTGCAAGTTCACTTAATAGGGCAAGAAGAAAGCAAATAGATAAAGCTGTAAATATCTCTCTGTCCTTGTCTTTACTCTTGTTAACATCTGGGTGCGAGCATTAGTCTGCTGTAGTGGGTCATTTGTTTTAAGATTGTGTTTGGCTTGGCAGGGAGGYGAGACAGAAGGATGCTCTGTTAATCTGACAAGTTCCTATTGCTCTCTCATAGGCCGGGCAAATCTTGGACTAAGCGATGCCTCAAAGGCATAGTTTATAGCAGCAGGGAGGATGGGATAGAGGCTTTACTTTAGATCATGCCAGGGAAACGGCTGGGTTGATTGTGCTGTGTCTCCTTTAGAAGCAGGGGAGGACAAAGCTTCGTCTTTCTTTAAAGCAGGGTTGGGAGCTTTCAAGGTGCCATTGAAGGAGCTGGTGGTTGAGCTGCTAATCAAGGCTGATGTGAATGGGCAGCCAAGATGCTTTTTAGGGCAACAAAAGCAAGGGAAAAAGTTATGGCTTGGCTTTATACACAATGGAAGGGACATTTCTGTGTAAGGCAGTAGGTCCTAACTCAGCCTGGATTAGAACCTCAGTGGGACACAAGATGCATAAGCTGGTTCCTGTAGCAACAATAATGAGCCGAAGAGTCACAGAAACACAGGCAGACCAAGTTCACTTAAGATGTARTAATTGTGAAAAAATGACAGCATGACAGACAGTAGCATGAAGGAAATCTCCCTTTACATTTAAGGCTTTACTGACAAAATGATGCAAATTCCCAGCTAGTGCTGCTCAGTCAGCTCAAAAGCTTCAGCTGTTGGTGTTTTGGATGTTGTTCAGGTGTGATTCTTCTCTAAAGGGGGCCCAAGAATGTAGAGCACAAGTGAAAATAATGTGAGATAAAGCTGTTTTGGATTAGGAAGCTCTGGAAGTCCCAGCAGGATGAATATTCCTGATGCATTGTACTGTCAGACTTTGAGTTTGCATTTTGTTGTAGCTGTATTGCAAGGTAGTGAGTGATCTCCCAGTGAGCCAGGAACTTMCTGTTCATGTATGAGCACCCATATTCTGTCTTCGCACCCTGCTTCTCCCCGTTACACATACACACGCATGGAATTYGCATCAAGATCAAATTCCACTTCCTAGAACATATATCGCTAATGAAAAGCCCTGCAAGCTGCACAAAAGCCAGGATGAGTCCACTTACCGGCTGCAGAAAAAGAGCACCCAGTGAAAATGGGCATCTCCCTACTCCTAYGGACTGAATTGGGTGCGGATATGAAGCTACACGACAGGTCCTTTCCCAGCAACATTCCTGCCTTGAAAAACCCTGTGTACCCCTTAGCAGCGTGGTGGCCAGAGGCAGAGCTCGTGTGCATGCTGGTGCCTGCATGCATCCATGAGTGCRTATTCAAAAGGGGGGCACGGAGGTCACTCCAGATAAAGATTTTTGGCTGTGGCTCTGAACGTTCCTCTGCTGATGAAATATTTATTTAGACATGTTGCCTAGCAATGACCAGATTGCCCTAAACTGTTGGGAGAAAAAAAATATACTAGGGGATGTGAGAAYGCAGAGAGACAATGTGAAATATAAGCAGAGAACACAACAATGACAAACGATCACCCATCCTTCTGCGTTYGTAACATTTCACTTGTAATAGATAAAAATTAGGTCTTGCTCAGCAAAAGGTTGGATTGGTTGGACTGATTTTGCCAGCTAGGTGGAAGGCTTGCAAAGATGAGAGCAGGTAGTCAGGGAGCACTTAGCCATTATACACCAAACTGGTTTATGTTTTGTCACTGCTTGGTGATGTATGTCCAGGCACCACTGTCTGATGGTACTTTCTTCCCTCTCCTTGTCAAAGTGCCAAAGGTCATTAAAGTGAGATGGGTGTCCGCATGAAGRGGGGTTTGCTGAAACAAACTAATCAGAAAGGCAAAAATAGCCACGTAGTTCTACAGTTTGGAGCGAACTGGTCATCTCGGAAAGAGGATGGTTGCGAGAGCTGATGCTAGATGCTCTCTGTTTTGCCATCCGATGCTCATCATCCATTCTGGTGTAATTCAGACTATTTTCTTGKTTTTGTTGTTTTTCACTTTGTAGGGTCGATCCTACTTTCAAAAAGCTGAATAGCCAGCAGGTGAGAGAGCTGACATTTCTGAAAAACAACCATTTTAGAAAGCTTCTGGTACATTTCCCTTACAACAGAACGCTGTATAAATCAGAAGAGGAGAAAAAGGGAAAAGGAGAAAGTTCCCTTTCTGTGAAAAGAGATTGTCTCACAACTTCATTCCCAGCATTTGTTTGCTGGAGTCCTTGCAGAGGCCAGCTGTTAATAGAGGGGCTGCATGAGCCTTCTCATTCGATTTACCACTAGTCTTGCACAAAATGATTCTGCTGCTTTCATGGTAACACAGTCAATCTAACTATCTCACATACCTGTAGAAGCCCTGATTACTTTACCATCCACTGCCTCACAATCTTTATTCTTAGAACAGCCTTGGGAGGAAGAAATTATTGCTAGCTCCGTTTTGCAGATTCATGCAGAAATAGTGTTTAAAACCAGAAGGGAACTTTTCATCATCTGACCTTCTTATCTAGGGAGGATTTGGACATTTCATCAGTTACTCCTCAGTGGAGCCCAATCTTCATATATGACTGATGCCTGCTTTCCAGCGGGAACTGTGTCCTGACACTAAGAGGTGGAAATTCCTCCAAAAGCTTGTGTCATTGGAAAACTTTTCCTTCTACTGTCAAATTAATGTACGTCGAAT
The DNA here is from genome assembly GCA_003342815.1 of Eudromia elegans. NCBI lineage: Eukaryota > Metazoa > Chordata > Aves > Tinamiformes > Tinamidae > Eudromia > Eudromia elegans. Next base: position 1,054,463 of record PTEX01000213.1, read on the forward strand.
TTCAGCTCCAAACTGGGCCAGTGAAATGTGGAGAGACCAAAGTTCTCATCCTCAGAACTAACAAGGTACTTCCTTCCCTTTACAAGTCAATGGACTTTAGGAACCTAAAATTTTTGAGGGTCTGCATATGTGTGTTGCTCTGGGATTGTAAAGCTCTGTACAGAGGAGAGCTTTGACACATGAAGACTGTAAATTCTTCTGGTATCTGTATAGAAAAGAGAGTCTGATGGGGATCCTTCCCCTCTACTTGTCCCTCATGAGGCCACATCTAGAATGGCAGATCCAGYGCTAGACTCTCCAGTATGCAAAAGACACAGATTTACTTGAGCAAGTCCAGTGAAAKGACCCAAAGATGATTAAGTGCTTGGAGTATCTTTTAGGTAATACCAGAACTCTCAGCACTATCCTTCCAAAATCAAGTGTATGGGCACCTGCCTTGACCATAGCAACATCACCACCAGTTTGCTAACATCACCACTCTTCCTCCCCACTTGCTCAGAGCAGATGTGTTCCTGCACACACTGAGGGTGTTGGATGAGAAACAAGTTGTGGGTGTTCACTCGGTTATTTGTTGTTCCAGACGATGGAAAGAAACTCCTTTCTCTGGTGTAGGTGATCATTCTGGAGCTGTATAGAGTCAGTGGGTGGTGTGCACAACCTCTCAGCAGCTTCAGGATGCTGGAATGAGGTTGGCTCTTTCCCTTCTGACTCTGTCACTTAGAGTCAATGTGGGGGAACTAATTGTCTGCCCTCTGTAATAGACAAACCAATAACTGTTTAACTTTTAATGATTGTGTAGATCWGTAAAATAAATCAAAKAKTTTTAACAAAAAGAATTGTACGGTCAAAASAGACAAAGTGAGAKGRCAGAATGGCAGGTCTATTCAGCTGYGAAAATTAAGGCAAAAGGGGCGAGAATTTGAACCCCTCTCAAATACACATRCAAAAGGCTGTCCATCAGAATATGGGTTCAGGGGTCAGATGATCAGACATGGCACATTTGTGTCAGAAGCCAGACCCATCACATCTCACTGATGCATTATCAGTGCTAGAGAGACATTGCTCTCAGTGAAGAATCGGATAATGCTGGGTCAAGACTCTGCCCCTCAGGAGATGTCAAAGGCCCTCAGTTCTGGCCTGGTCCTATCCCTTCTATGAGCAGCTGGAGGTGTGACATGGAGTGAGTGCAGGGAGAAAGCACCAGCTCCCCGGGGTTCCATTCTCCGGTTTTCAAGTAATTTGCTGGATACCCTTGGAAAAGCCAATTAAGGTTTTGTGGCCTCAGATCTCTCAGAGAGCGAGCTGTTCGCCAGCATAATTAGCTCACAATGTGACCACAGTTTTCAGGCTTGCGGTTTGCGAGAGGAAGGCATGATAATTTCAGATATCAGGTTCTGAAAGTATTAACAGATTTTAAGGCCAGAAGCACTGATTATGCTAATTTATTTACATAGCATTTGCTAACCAGACCACCGAGCTTCTGCCAACAATATCTACAATCGACAATATCACTATAGGCRTACCGATAAGTCACCGTGCCACAGCACACCTTCTGAGTCCTGAGCTGAAGATCTCAAGTGACAGAGACTTCATCAAATMTTAGGTCAGATGAGGAAAGGGTTGTTCATCTGGGGGGCTAAAATACATCATATTGTCAGTCTGAGTGTATCCAGGACCAGTTTCCYGCTGTGAGAAGTTTAAGTGGCCATAAATGAGAGCAATCTCTAACCCAAGCAGAAAGCTAAAGACTGGGTAAACTCTTTGCATTCTTGTGGATAAGCTGAATAGATTAGCATTTAAGTCTCAGAATAAAACACTCTTCCTAGATTTTAAGTCGTTTCTGTAACTCTCATCTGTAGTCGTTCCAATTTCCAGCACCATTCTTTAAATGGTAGATGCCAGAAATGGAGATAGTACCRACTATMATTTCACTAATGTTGTGTTTTGCARTAACACCTCTGCACTATKCACAGTCCCTTTTCTTATTGATCCATGGATCATATTGTACTGGTAGCTTGTCTTTCACCGTTGTTTTCTATTGTGATGCCCTATTTCTGTTCTGGTAACACTCTCACTGTATCTTTTTACAATTTGATCAATATTTTGACTTCAGGGTAGGATAAGAAACCGGTGTTTTGATCTAAAAACACTTAAGTGCCAAGAAGTCAGTCTGAGCCTGAGAGATGTATTCAAATTCACAGCTGGAGTTTTTCAACTGAGACTTGAAAGTGCTCGGGGAATGGCTGTAGTCCTAAGCACAGCACTGCAAGCGGAGGCAACTTTGAAACTGGAGCTTGCTGCTGGAGCACATCAAACCTGGCTTTAGGTTATGAAATGGACTTTCATTTTTTTACTTCTTTGAGCATGAACCAGCCAGAGGAATTAAACTAAACTAGGTGCTGTGGACATTTGTTTWAAATTTTTACCACTGAAATGGGAAAGGGAGGAGGACCTCCAACCTGTGCTGGGACGAAGGCCAAAACATAGCCAGTAGTAGATGAGCTTAGGTTATTTGTATGAGAGAATATAGACAGAGAGAAGGGAGTTTCACTGATATGTGTGYTACTTCAATTCTTTGCTGGCACCTTGTCTAAATAGGAGATCTTTGTAATACATTTATGAATCACTGTGGGACCAAAACAGAGCATCCTTGTGCATATCCAACAAGAGCTCACCTCAAGTACATAGCTGTGGGGCCACAACACGAGAAACTACCAAAAAAATCTTTGAGAAAACTGACTACAGTAGTAAATTAGAAACAAAAGGTATCCATTAAAAATTAATTAAAGAAAAAAAMCCACTCTGCTTAGAAAGCAAAAGGAAATAGAGTTCTCAGATGTGCTCTCTTACCTGGGAAGAGATCTTTTTATAAGAAGCTGCTGGTTTTGCCTCTCAGAGAMCATCAGCCATCTGCACCTTCTTTTGTTGCTCTATTATTAATCAGATTTACAACTTTGTCTCTTTGTTTCTGTTGCTTTACATCCTCCAATCTCTGGCTTGCAAGGAATAGSCTAAGAGAAAAAACCCAGCGGTGCAGAGCTGGGGCTGGTCCTGGGATGCAGTGCCGTAAAATCCTGATGCTCTCCCGTCTCTTCGGGCTCGTGTCAAGACAGCAGCTGTTCCTTACCTGGAGCGTGACCCAGGCAGGCAACTCTTGGCAAGGGGAATTTTCCCCTGMTGAGCTGTGTAGAGCAGCTGACACAACAGCATTCCGCTGAAATCTAACCTAAACCAAATGCATTTCCTGACAAATATTGCAAACGCTCCTAGCAAAAAATACCCTTATGTATTCCTTACGTATTACGTATGTCAAATATCTGTGACATTCAGCGCCTTTCACCTTCTTAGTGACAGGAAGTGCTGGTAATTGCTGAAGCTAATTTTCAACCGGCCAAAAATGGATCAATACGAGTAAAGAACTCGGCTTGTTTTGCCTGCTAAGTAGAACAGACAGGAAAACGATCAGTGAAGGAGTAAAGGGGTAAGAAAGGAAAAAAAAGTAAGAAGCTCTGAGTTTGAGGTGTCAAAGGGATATGTTAGAGGATATACCAAAGAAACAACATATTGAAGTGTTCATTTTGAGGGGAATAATGGGGAGAATTTGGAGAGTGGAAAAGAAGAGCTGTGAATTGTCCAAATCAAGTGATAACAGCAAATGGAGAGAGGAGAAGGAAGTAATGCAACACCAGCAGAAAGGGAAGCTGAGGGAAAGGAGGACTGAATCCCAGATGGCAATAGTGAAATGAAAAGAGAATTTTTCCTGGCACAGAGGTATTAAAAAGACTGGTTTGGAGAAGTGAAAGACAACTGAAAGTTCCTCTGCAAAATCTTGCGCTGAAAGATGTTGATCAACCACATAATGAAATATTCTGACCTTTGAGAAAGTCCCTCAGAAGCTTTGTACAGAGCTTCARACCACACATCCTGATAGTTAAATGTCATCTTAGAGATTTTGTGCTACTATGTGCAGAGCTGTATCACAAAAACAGGYGCTCTTATCATTTACTCTCATATATTGATACCACCAAATGAAGGTCCAGTAGTAACTGGTGTATGCAGCGGAGTCTACTGTACTCATGGTAGTGAATGTACCATTTGCCTTGTGAAGTCAACCAACAAAATAGCTGCCCTAATTTCTACTGATGTGTTCCTGCATTATAATTCCTTACAATGAGCAAATCCACACTCGTATGTTGTCACAGCTGCTGGAGCGATGAGAGCAGATCTCTTGCAAAATCCATTTTGCATAGTGAAAAACAGAATTTCAAATGGAAATAAACCTCTGTGAACCTGCCAATTATTTTAGCTTTGTCAGTTCTTTCCAAGCAGATATGTAGGGTCTACCCTGCTTCACTTCTTATTGCTGCGGACATGGGTCTGATGTTCACCTTTTCCCCCTCTGTCACGAGCTTCTGAATGGGAAGAGAAAGCATCTCCGCTCTTTCCCTCTCGTTCTACTTTAATCCAGCAGTGTAGAACAAAGCTTCCCCTAAAGTAGAAGTGTAAGCTCAGATATCTGATTGGTCATGGGGCACGTTTGCACCCTGCAGAAACGCTCGCAAGCACGGTGTTTGGCTTCACTTAATAATGGTGAGAAAAGCTCCTTATCCTGCCAAAGGAGCATTAAAACCTCCCACACACAAAGGGCCGGGATGATAGTGCCAGTGCTACSGGTACGATAGCTCCTTCCCAACGACGCCTGGCTCCTCCTGTGCTGTATTTACAAGGCAAGCAGGTTTTATGCTACGTTTGGCTCAGTGGGAGCCTGTGTAACAAAMCCTCCTCTCCTTTGTCCTGGGAAGAGGCAGAAGATTTATGTCAAAAGATTAACTCCGACACGGATCTGAAGCTGTTCCCTGGGGGAGGAAAGGATGCAAGGACGTCTCTGGACTAAGTGTGGGGTACCCAGGATGGGGCCAGGGACTGGCTGTAGAGCTGCTAAGYGGTGAGCACACCCTCCATGCTGCAGATCTCTGCTTGCCAACTCTGAATTAATTACAATGCACACACTCCATTATCTTCTGCCACATTCAGATCCTGCCTCCTGCTAGGCCTGAGGCAGTGTGGAAATTCGCTGCTAGTTTTGTTTTTTTTTTTTTTTTTAAAAAATCATTTTTGCTATTCCCATCCTTTCAGCAAACTAGGAATATCAGGCAATCCCAGAACAAGGCTGCTGAGGTTTATAGCATGGTATAGAGAGAGGTGTCTCATTCCYCGCTTTGCTGGTGCTCTCAGTCATGGTTTCTTGCTTGATTTGGGGGATGCCTTTATATCCTGCATTCCTCCAGACACCTCTTCCAGAGACGAATGTATGTGTTTGCAATTAGAGCCGGCTCTGACCATTACACTTCTGGGGCCTCTCTCTGGTCTCACCTCATCCGAGCAAGTCGGTTAATCTCCCTGAATTTCAGTTTCTCTGTCTGTAAAACGCAATAACGTGTACACCACGCAGCACACCTTGATTGACGCCCTGGCATCCCTCTGGCTGAGAGGGCTGCAGAGGTGCAATGTGTCTTTATCCGAGGCAATGTGAAAAGCCATTATATCTGACGTGTGGTCATTATACCTGAGCAAACATGGGCAACCTGCTCCCACCCCAGGGACCCCAGCTCTGAGGACCTCCAGCCCACCAGTGCTCAGAACCCAGGGAGGCCCTGCTAATAATAACAGTGCTGGCACTGTTGCTCATCATGTCTTGGTTCTTTTTTTAAAAAAACCCACTTATTTCACTGACACTTCCTTAAAAAAAACTAAACCAGGGAGACAGAGAGAGAAATACAGAAAGAAATCATTCMATTAGAGATGAAAATAATGGCCCCATTACGAGCTGGTCGGCGCTCACTGCAGACCTGGCAGGAGGGCAGTGGGCTGGCGGCGAGCTGTGAACCCTCCCGTGGAGAGCAAAGGCTCGTTGCACTAACTGCATGCCCRGTGCCCGCAGAGCAAGAGTCTCCGTGCCAAACAGCCCCTCGAATAAAGCAAGATGGGAAAAGTCAAGAAGGAAGAAAGTCCCTGGGAGGTGACTGGGCTTGGCCAAGGCTGTGCACAGCACGCAGTGCAAAGGGAGGCAGAGCATCCATGTGCCCTGGGATGACGGCTGGTCCTCCAGGCCAAAACCCCCTAGACACCTACYCCATCCATAGACTGTCCCTGCGGCTTTGGGGGTATCACCTTGGGCCATCTTTTAGGGAAGGAGAGACGTGACAGCAGGACGGATACGCTTTTCATCCCATTTTGTACCTATAAAGTCTTTTGGCTGGTATGYGATACAATATTTTTACAAGGTATGTCACGTTATCCATCACAATTTAATTGCAACACTACAAAACACTACTCTAGTAGAGTCTTTCCTCCAATGTCTGACTGTATTTCAGGATGAAAATGAACCAATTAATTAACTTTTCTACCAACTGTTATGTASATACCCTATCTTTGCAGGAGATGTCCATTAGTGCTACCTGTAGTGGTGGCTTTKTTAATGGAAAGGCTAGTCTGTTTGGGATTGGACAGAAGAGCTTAATCCTATTTCACTCAAGCTACTGAACAGATAGCAGATTTTAATGAGTTTAGTCACTAATTCCCTAGACCMCATAGTCACACACGATCCGGAGGTGAAAAGTTTTGTAACCCATTAACATGTCTCCTGCATCAAATAATGACTCCCAAAATAAACTAGATGTTTGAAGAGGATTGAATTAGTAGTAATTTCTGTGTGCTTTATGACATTTCTTTTTTTCCAGATATGCTCTTCAAGCACTTAGTAAATCACTGCGGAAGTTGTATTATGTTAAAGCCCGTAAAGCTATTTATTGGGTACATAACAAGCACATTTTTGGCTTTAGTCCACGGTCTTTGTTTTCTAAGGAGCAACTAAGTGATTCTGACATGAGCAGAGGAGAGTAAGCAAGTTGGAGAAAACGTGATTGGAGGAAAGGAACTTGCCAAGRTGCAAAGTGGACTCTAAGAAGCACCGCTCTGGAGTGTAGACAATCTCTRCATTCCCCACTAGCAACTTCTTCCAAGAAAAGAAAACTTGTTGATSTGTGGCCAGCAGCGTGTGCATGGAGCAAGGCATGGGAGCCAGGGCTAGCTGGAGCCCTTCTGTGAAAAACCCTTTGTGCTTTCAATGAAACACATCTTTCCACACAACATATTGGCCGCCCTTCCAAAATTTCAATTTCTCATTGGAAAGCTATAGTTTGTCTATGGAAACCAATTTCTTCCCTTAATTTGCGTGTTGGGTCTGAAAATATTGGCTCATTATCAACTAATTAAAAAAAGTCCAAAATTCCCATCTGCCCTCATTTCCTCAACCAGTTGACATTAATCTGCGATCATCCATCTTAGAGTGTGATCTAAAGAGGGTTTTTTTTTAATAGAAACAGGACATGCACAATATGAGCTAAAAACACATGTGAAATTCAGGCACTGACATGTTTGAATAGATATTCTGATCCCAAAGAATATTTTCTTATGCCAGGCAGACAAGTAAAAGAGAAAAATCATAGAGGACACAGCTGTCATAAAAAAACAGAGCAAAAAAATCCAGGAGAAACAACCTGAAAGTTCATTCATAGGATGCTGAAACAGATGGTTTTCAGAGAGTTAATCTATTTTCTGAATTTGGTGTTGAGGAAGGCACACAAATATTTCCTAAGGAGAGGAAAATGCCTTGTCTTATGATAAAAGGTACCTACTCTCGATGCAGTCAGTACCCAAACAACGAAGAAAGAGATAAACCTGGGGAGAAAAAAAAAAATCAGGTTTCATTTTTCAAGCCTTTGTTAGGAAAAGGATGTGGAGAAGGTGAAGACTTCTAATTATTATCTGAAAAGTATTCACAGCTACTAGCTTTGGGGGAGCCCGTGGCGGGTTAAGAGTRCACAGCAGCAAGTGCACACAAATGAGGAGGTGCCCGCTCAAATGAAAACAATGCATMAAACATAGATGCTGCTTATGCAAATACGTGATGACAACATTGCCAGGCACTGATTAAGAAATAAATCTGATTTGCTTCAGGCCCGTTTTTATCAGCAACCTGCTGTTTTTAAGGTACTRGTAGCTATCCTTGGCTCATTCCTCCTTTAACCATGTCCCAAACTGTCCCCTGAGGTTTGGTCCACAATACTTTGGAGATTAGCAGGRGTGGGAAACTTTCCAGGGAGAGAGTGTCCTGCAGGTGAGACTCCAGAGGTGGCTGATGAACAGATCAACTGGCTTTGTGTTGGCCACAGGTGGAAAAAGCTTTTTACGCATCTTGCAAGCTGCATTGTTCCTGCTTGTAAGGATACTCCGATAGGCACAATTTTCCCTCCAGCCTAGCCACATGAAGGATGATCTAGTCATGCAGCAGAAGGARATAATACTGAAATAACTTTTGGAGTAGGCTGACCGGAAGATCAGAACTTTTTGCTGTGCTTATCAAAGATTATAGGTTTCTGGTCAGCACGGGAGAGGCAGAGATATTCAGAAATGGCAGGAATGCATTACTAGGAGCAGGAGATGTGATTCGGGGTAACAACAGCAATAAAAAAAAAAGGCAAAAAAAGAAAAAAAAAGGCAAAAAAGGCATGGTCTTCCTCTGATAGTCTTCATAGCTAGGAAGATTTCTCTGGTAAACTGTAGCCATTAATACATCTGCAAATATCTAATCTAAGCCTATCTCATCTTGGCATTGGTGACCTGATGAGACTTGTTCCTTGCAAAACAAATTGGCAACAGAACACATTAGCAGATGGCCTTGAGTCTACGCATGCCAAAACTCATTATGTGCCCCTCTTTTTAAGAGCCACGTGTGGATTTTGTCCAAGTATGTGGCTTCATCCCTCACTTCTGGGATCATGGTGGAACACCTTTTTTTTTTTTTTAATGCAAGGAAAGAGCTACCTCCATTTGCAATGCACTCTGAAGTCCTCACACTCGAACTGCCCAGAGCRTCTGCTTGGTTTGAATAAACAGCTGTGCATTCATCCCGGACACTTCCGAGTAGGATGCTGGCAGCCTATAGGAAATGAAKCTCCTAGGATCTACTAGGATCTCCTCGCTTCTCAGTAGACTCCCACTCTTAGTAGATCTGCCCCCAAAACCAGTTGACATTCTTGTGGCAGCAACAGCACAGAACAGAGCACGGAGGGTGAATTTCCTGGCAATCTGTATGAGGCTACAGACAAAGCACACAGGAAGGGGTCAAGAGCTCTCCTGTATTTTCCTGCTCAGGTTGTTTTAACCACGCTTTCCCTCCCACCAAGTCTCTATAGCGGTATAATGAGTCTGTCACAGGTCGCAGCTAAGGGACTTAGGCACTTAGCCTCTMCTGATTGGAAAGGACATTGCTTTTGATACTTTTACCTTAATCTGCATAGCCCCCAGTCTGTCATTTGCCTCATGGAGAAGGACGTGCTCCTTTGTCGTTCTGAATGTCACTGTGACTCTGACAGCTCTGCACCTCCCCAGGTCTCTCAACCTCAAATTGTTTCCTGGGAGAAAKAAGTCATGTGCTGATCTGTCAGTCACTGCTTCGGGGATACTGAATTTATTAAAAAGAAAAACCTGATTTTTAAATGACATATCACACTAAACTATCTCATTACCTCCAAAGTGAGATGAAATACATTCCCCGKATATATTATTTTTACCCTTTGCCTCAGTATTATTCTTTATTCATGGGAATAGTGTTTAGCCTGGAAGATTATAGACCTGGTTATAACCAAAGAAAGAGAAAGATTTACTCCATCATGTTAAAGGGACCTTGGTGAATATTAACTGATAAAGTATACACAGATCACAGCACAGCCTCATTGCTCGCCTGTGAATTTATCCAGCCTGATAAATGGAAGCACTTTATAGAGCAGGCAGGAATTGATAGGGGAGAGGATTCTATCTAGGATGCGTTGTATAAATTACTGGATGCTTATCGGTGAGTAATTCCCTTGCATATGCTTACTGTCCACACACTTGCAGCCCATGGCAAAGACATTAGATAACCTTCGATTCACAATTGCCAGGGGCAGTCTCCATGCTAAATAAGTAGTTTATCTCTTTTGCACCCAGTTGATACATCTTTTTGCAAGCATCAGATGTGCTAGTCTAGAAACAGATATCTAAGCTACAATTCTTTAAAGCTCTCCTGATTTTGTGCCTGCAATTAGTTGCTGCACTTGATGTAATAGAGTAGCCCACTACTATCTCGTCTGTTTTACCCCTCAGATTTCCAGCGAGCCTGCTGAAGTGCCTGGGTCAAGGTGACGGGACATGATTTTTTAGCTTGTTCTTTGTTTCTGTATTTGTTCTATGAAGGGTACCTATTGTCACAAGCATGACCATRTATTTGCATTTTGGGCTGCTCTGTCCATTGCTCTTTGCTGCTAGAGCTACCTGCTCCTCTGAACAGGAAATRTTTTTCTACTGAGTTCTGTAGGCTTCAGATCAGAATTTGGTTGAGTAAAAAAYGAGGGCAGGATGCGAGCTGCTTGAAAATCAAGCCCTTGGTGTGTAAAGGAAGGAGAACTTCCCACAGCTCGGACATGTGAATGACAAATGTCCTCCTCTTTCACCATTGCCCTCCCAGCTTAGTACAGACATCACAAAACATTCATTTGGCATGAGCAAAGTTTATAGCTCTACTTCCTAGAAAGACAGACAGACAGACAGAAAAAAACCACTGTCTTTGCATGGAAGTCAAAGCACCTTTCTCCAAAAGGAACTGCACTGGTACTCACCAGTGCCAACCAAGTATARATGAACCAGGGGGAAATTCAATGCACAAAGACTTCAGGTTGCCTGAAGCTACGTCCCTGGAAAGCATTGGTAAAACTTGTGTGAGGCTTTTCATAGGGAAGAACTTCCTTAACCAGGTGCTGAGAGACCCCTAACTAGATGCTGAGGGACCTCCTCACCACAGTGTTCCCATGACAGTCACACGTGGCATCTTGGCTCCTCAAGGATGCTGTCCATGATGGCATGTGTGCTGCAATCCAGGTTTTTCAGGAGTGGGGGCCACATGCTCCCAGCCAGGCTGCGAGGCACTTTTCTTCAGACCCAGTAATCTAACCAACATCCCATAAAGAAAGAAACAGAGGAGAGCAGCGTCACTGCTCTTATCTCTATCTCAGTGGAAATGGGCACATTTCCATCTCAAAACAGCAAAAACTTAGATGCTATTTCACATCCTCGTGGCTTGTTGCAACAAAGACTCTCCTTACTCCCTTCCCTCGAGGGGAGAAGAGTTGCCTTCACTGCTAAATATAGCTTTAATGAGTGCAAGATAAATAAGATAGCAGGGAAACTTAATCCAGTTAGCAAAGAAACARCAGAAGGCACAAGATGAATCTTGCACAGAGATGGATCCCGATACCATGGGCTGAATCCACAGGAGTATTGCAAGGCTCAAGTCTCCTGAAACTCCAGCAGTTCTGTGGATTTGTAGCTGGGTAAGAAATAGGCAGGCAGTTCTTGCTGCCAGTGATGACAACGGACTTGTATTTGGCTTTGGATGAGCACATGTATCTCCTGACTTCCTTGACCAAGTGCAGCTGAATATACTGTTTATGAAGGGAGAAAACAGCACAAACCAGAAGATACAATGTGCAGTGCAAGATCACTCACTTGCTGTGACTTGCCAAAGGTTTTCAACAGGCACCTTCTGGTTGATTCTGGCATCATCTCTACTCTCCAGCTTGTCACTGTCTAACCCTCCTGTCTTTCCTCCCACCTTTGAGCACCACAGAGCCCTGCTCTWTCATGTAAGTTTGAGTTCATAGCAGATCCCATTAATTGAAACCAAGGATCCCCAAATGGCACTGTCAATGCACCTCGGTCTTGGTCCAAACCTGGTTTTCTGAGTCGCTACAAGGGCTCTTTCACCTTGACTTGTACTATCCATGCAAATACGGTGCCGTATCTGACTCTTGCAGTGAGGTTTTGCCATTTACATAATACATTTAGTCCAAATATCCCAACYACGCAGCAAACCTTACAAACCCGTATCTCTTGGCCCATTGCTTTGAAGTAGCTCCAAGGGCAAAAAGTCAGAAACATTTCAAACAAGGCAGGGTAACACTGCCTAAAAGTACAAAGAAGAGCACAGGCAGAGAGATAAATTATTCAGATGCCACTGCAGGGCAGTTTAAGCCAGGACTCCAGAATGAGCACCTTACTCTTGTCAGAATGCCTGAGGATGGCTCGTATTTGTAAATGATCAAAGGCTTTCCTTTAGTCTCATATGAAAGCTGAAACTATCTTCGTACACCATRTATTCCCCGAGTTCTGTATTGATACCGTCACTTTCCACAGAGACCCAGGGCTTCCTTGTACGCCTCTTGACCAAACATACACATGAAAGGACTCTCGGACTGAATTTCAAAAGGGGTTCATGTACCCACAGCTTTCAGCGAAGCCTTCTGAGGAGGTGGCATGTTCAGAACCACTTCCTAATAACACCAGTAATCTTGCTCTTTCCTGGAAGGGCGTATATATCCTCTATTGTTTAAAGGAATTCTATATTACAGATACCTGATAAGCCGGAACCTTCCTGAACACAGAAGGAAATTTAAGGACACCCGCAAAACCTTGCTGCTGAAATATGTGCAAGCCCCAATAAACAAACCCAACAACGAAGCGTTTGTGAAGTTTCATAAAAATGAGGCTGGACTGCTCTCCCCAGTGGTTTTTCTGACCTGTGCCATGAATGTTCTTACAAACAAAAATATAATTTGTATGAACAATAGTGGAAAGGGAAATTCTCAAAAATATGCATTGAAGTGAGGCTTAGCTACAAAAGGCTTATGCAGCCATGCAAAGACCTCTTTCCTGTGTATAAAAGCATCAGTCCCACAGGAAAGGAAAAACAGTAATACGATCTTGGTAATACATTTTGTAAAACAGAAAATAACAATGAAAGGAGAGCAAACAGCCAGATGGAGTTGAAATGAACTCAAGGACTGAGATACATTACYGACTGTGTTTGAATAAGGAATATTGTCATAACAAACAAGCCCATTCATTCATGAATAATACAGGACCAAAAGACAGTTCTGAATTTGTCATTTAAATTATTTACTGTAACTATGAAATGGCCACCTCTTTAGGCTTGTGGTACTGTTTGAACCTAGACCCTTTAAATCAAAAAAGCAGATGATAATAATATTGCTTAAAATAAAGGGTAACCTTCTTATCAAAGTGGTATAGCAAGCTCTTCTCCCCACATACACGCCAGAGACTTGAACAGGATGWGTAACCTAGCCCTGATTGACCTGAGCTGGAGAAGAACGGGTACCTCAGRACTTCAATGTATTTTAAGAGTTGTTGCTCTACACAGCATTTCCAAAAAAATGCCTGTGTTTCTATCATAAACAAGAGCTGCTTGTGAAAGTCACTTGGCATCATTATTTAAATAATCCTTTTTACTCTTCAGTTGTCTTGTTTTTCTCAGGGTTGTCATAGAGAGGAAGATATTGATGAGTTAGTTGTGTATCAAGGAATATAGATGAGAAAGAAACATTAAAATGAAGATGAAGCCATTTACTTTGTTCTCGAAAGCGTTTATTTTTGACCTATTTCTCCAGTGTTTGTAGCTACTGYATCTAGCTGTTCCTTCATATAAATTCAGGCACCGGGAAGAGCCTGCTGCAGCAAAGGCTGTGCACAGATATAGTTAATGCTGCRCTGCCTGAGACTGGAGAAAAATCTGTCACCTTCAATGCGTCTTGTGTAAGTGGATGTGTTGTAGCAGGGAAGTCAATAGATTGTTTAGCTACACTGAATTTCTAGAAGGCAAAAACTCATTTTCACTTTTCCAAAGAAAGGTCTTAGATAYCAGTGCTTTAGATCTGACGAATGCTCACTCAAAACATGGGTTGTTACCTTTTAAAATAAATATCTTACTGAAACCAGCCAGGTCCTTAATCTCTCCCTCAYATGATAAAGATGACGGATGTAAACAGATAGTGGCTTCTTAGATTGTTATGCCCAGAAATAACCCAAGGCTTTTTTCCCCCCTGTTTTCCTTGGTGTATTCCAGCTTTCTTTACACTTATCTAGAACATCAGAAAAGAAGAGATAAAGGGCAGCAATGCCAGACCAGGCCCTCGCTGAGTTTTGATCATCAGCAGTATTTTTCAGCAGGAGTCACATCAGAAAGCTCAAGCAAGCATCTATAGTGTTGATCATGAGCTGCCCACGAACTACACGCGCTTCTGGGAGGTATGAACATTGTAAGGGACTTGCCTTTGGATTTTTTTCCTGCCCTGAAATACACATTTTTATTCCTGACCCACATAACACACCCATCCTCTTCAGATATCCCAAATGATCATTACCTTCACAGGCAGCATTTGCCAGTGGAATAGCTTTGATTGTAGCAACATTTTAACTAAATATATTAATTAACCAATGCACCATTTTATTGTCTCAACTTTCCACTGCCATTTGGCAGCCTGTGCTTGACATTATTTAATKTTTTTAACAGATTTCTTTTCCCAAAGCTTTTAAAATGCCCTTGCATTTCCAGTCGCAGTTTTGTGTAAGGACATGCATGCAAAATCAAATAAACATGCATTTTGCAGACACCTGCACCTTCTTCTAAACGCAATTCCCCCAAGGCTGCCAGTTTGTTTCTGAAGCCTCATCCACATGATGACAACATATAATCACTGCTGTAGTTATATAGGGACAGGAAGGTAATTCCAGAAAGGGCAACCACAAAGCAAGGAGAAAAGGGAGGTGGGAAGGATACATCTCAGTACTCGCTGAAAATGKGATCCTAAATGTTATTGCCTTGAGCCTGCTCTAACACCACCATTGCACAAAGTTTATATCTGTACAAGTATAACAAGAAACAAACCCTAAAAAMACCCCAAAATCCATTCTGTCAACAAGCATATAAACTAATGGCACTCGATAAACTCAGCACACCAAGTCACTTGCAACCTGCAGTGAAAACAGCTTCCGTCAACCCTCCTCCTCAGCTGCAAAGTGCATTTCTGTGACGAGCTGGTTTTGATTTGCACCTCCATGATCTGTTCTGCATTTGAATTCATATTTCCAGATTCAATGACATGTTTACATCGCTGGCCAAACAAGTGCCTCTTTACTTAAATGTTATTTCAACAATAGCTCAGTTGTGTTCCAACTTTTGGCTTCAKCCAGAAATTTAGATGTCTTTCGAGTTGCTCTGCTTCTCTCCAGAGGTAGCTAAAAGTTGTGTGGGTGTTTGAAAGTACTGGAGAACACTGATTTCAGTGGGGATTTGGTACGTGTTCTGACTGGAATATGTGTTTGAAATAGCAAAATGATCCTAGAAAGAGACCATCAAGATTTCAGGTAAATATATCCCTGCTAGCTAATCTAAGGGGACATTGAATGCTACTCTTTTATTTGGATTTCTGTCCAGTGTGCCGATCACATTAGCAAGTCATTAGGTTGCCTCAGGTTTAAAGCTTTTCTGTTCATGAGAGTTAAGGCACAGAGATATAACTGCAAATGGACATATCCTCTGATCTACCCACGCAAAGAAAAGGGCAATAAACTCAGCTGGAATCCTTCGAACTGCAATCAAGCCATACCCATGCAGCACTCTTGCTGTAAAACATTACAGTCCTGCCAAGTACAGTTAAACCAGTTAAAAAGCAAAACAAACAGCTTCTTCCTCATTGCTTTTGCCCCGTAAATCAAACCTCAATTATAGAGGTAATTACATCCATGCAAAGAAGAGGGATTTGGGGACTGCAGCGCTGTATGTTCAGAGGAGCACAGGGGCTCTGGTAAACTCCAGCTGGTGGCTGTTCCAGTCAGCTGGAATAAGTGGAGTCCAGGAGAGACGAGGACATTCAGCACTTTACAGAGGCACGGAGCCTCTCAGAGTTAGTGCCCTAGGGCACGCAGAGAGGAACAGGAGACACAGGCAGTGCCTTAATGTACCAGTTGCACCCTGTCATCCGGACAGCATTTCTTGTTCTTTGTCAAGAGGAGAACATTTAATCCCAGCAATCACAACTCCAAGTGCAAAGCAGGGTAAGGCTCCCATCCAGCCCAGATATTTTCCTGGGCTCCYCATTGTGCAGGTCTGTGAATGTGCCAAACCTCTGCACTGCGGTCGCTTGCCCCTGGAAAGAGCCCCRTGATCCCWGCTCATTTTGCCMAAGTCACCCTGCAGCTCCCTGGGCRTATTTACCCCTCGCTGTTGTCTTAACTCCTTTGCAGAATAAGCTAAATGTCTCTATTCCCTTTTCTTTCCCACCTCTCGGYAGAAGTTTTCCTAACTTACTGTATAACGAGCCCATTTTTATTCTTTCTTGTCATTTCCTAAAGGTGAAAATGGAACCTCTGCTGAGCATCATCTTCCCAGGCTTATGGCTTTTAATGAAAGCCTGAAATTCCTTCTATTAAAGGTCACAGAGGTGACTAATGGACTAAATAGCCTGTTAGGTGGTGGAATGGCTCTGATGAAAAACACCGTGCATCCCACYGTGCAGTCCATGGGCCTGAGATAATGTTTAAGAGGGCCAATGAAATGGAAACGCCCCTGAGCTCTGCCTTGTGCTCCTCAAGCTTATACTGGAAATTTTCTCTACCTGCAAGGCCTGTGTGCTTAAAATTTCCACAGCTCCCCTCTGTCTTCAYGGACCTTCGCTTCTAAAATAGAGATCCTCCTATTAAAGCCTTGCCCTCATGCAAAATATAGGCTATACCTAAGCAGCCAGGGCTGTGTTCATCTCGGCCCCACAAACATCCTCAGTGCTGCGATCAGGGCAGCACTGGCTCCTCCTGTCCAACCACTCCAGCAGCACTGGGGCTGGAGGGGAACACAGGCATAAAACCAACCTTGAAACGAATATTGCTCTCAGACAAATGGGTAAATGCTCACTTAACTTTGATTTTTTAAATAAAAACAGTTCTTCTTTCAAAGCCTGGCTCAATGTAAGCAGGAAATTGAGTGATGCCTAACACTCTGCTTGCTAAGGAATAGTTTTTTTATCCTATTTCTCCTCCTGCTCTTGCACCAGAGCATGGCCTGCTCCTGGGTGACCACRTACTCCTGCATTTCCCTTGCAGCAGCAGGGTCTGCTCCCGTTTTTCAGGTAACCATCAGGCTCACAGTATCCCAAAGTAGCTACTGACGGGGTCTGGAGCTGTGTGAGGCCATCTGCAGAAATTCCCAGGAGATCTACAGGCAGTTCATTTCAGAACAGAATAAAATATTGAATTTCAAGATTTCCACAAAAGTGAAATGTTAAACAGAAAAAAAAAGCTCCACGGCAATCAAAGCATTTCTTTCTGATAAGAAAAAAGAAATCCACACACTTATTTTTGTATGTGATAGAATTGAAGCTGCAGTTTCAGAAATAAAGCCTCAAAATGATCCTCAGTTCCAACAGGATGCTTAGCTCATCAAAAGATTTTGTTTGATAAAAGTACYATTGAAATAGAGACTTCCCATGAAACGTCACAATCTTAAGGAAATTACTTTTTTTCCCTCCCGGAGAAAATTGTGACCAGATGTATTTAGCAGTTTGYCTTTGCATTTACCTGACATTTTGAAGAAATTTGTGGAGAAGGACAACTGTCTTATCATGAAAAAGCAGCAATGTAGCACGTTCCAGAAAGGGTATCTGCTGGAGACTGAGATTCGTTCTTATGCTGCCGTGTTTCCTTGTTGAAAATTGACTTGTGAAACCTTGACAGGTCCTGAAGTGCGATAGCCCTGCCAAACAGCCTGAAAAGATTACTCTTTTTTTTCCCCCCCGTAGCCCTCATTTATCAGCATCCATCTGGTTATCTTTTGTGTAGATCATAGGCACTGCTGTTGTCAATGTCTGCAATGCATTTGTCTCCGTTACGTCTCATTTTGTGACAGGGACTGTTAGATATTGCTGCAACACAGCTCAYAGAAAGCAGCATCACTTGGAAGTCTGTGAATCTCCTGCCTTCTGTAAAAGCAGTGTCTATATTTAATGASCTCAATATGCAAGTCTGTTTAGTAGCCACACGCCACACACATTCCTCACAATTCAGAAACCAGCATATCCATTTAGAGGCAGGGAATAGAGAAGAATTAACTTATTCTGGGATAGTACTGGCCTAGCTCTGCAAGTCAAGGCCTGTTGGATGCCCTCTGTTTGCTTCTGTCCTTCTGATTCACAGGAGCAATAAGGGTTAGTATGCAAAGATGATAAAATGTTAAACAGCATGATAACTTTTAAAATGCCACTGGGTGTTTGCAAACTGAATGCAAATTTGGGCCCCTTTGTGTCAACACCCAAAGCAGAGGAACACAGGCTGGYGTGTGGCTGTCAGGAAAGCTCCTGCTATCCAAGAGAAAGATTTGAAACAGAAATCTGTATGTTCCCGTTCTGCTGAAAATACCTGTCTGAACTCATCACCTCTCACCAGCTCTCTGCGCCAGGATCCGTCCCGACASGGCTGGGAGATGGACAGCAGGAGGCAGGAACGGAAGCTGTGAGCAGCAGGCAGCTGCTCTGAACACAGCAACCACTTTTTACCTGGCAAGAAGACCCACGTGGGGTCTTCCCACCATGTTCAACAGTTATCTTTGCCCCGGCATGAGGAACATGGGACCTTTTAGTCCTCCCCGATCAGCTCTTCAAACCAGTTTCCCTGTACAAAAGCTCATGACTCCAGTGATTGTTTTTTTCTTCCTACATTCTCTACTCTTACCCTCTGGGTTACTTTTTGCATGTCTCATACTCCAACAAACATTAATCCCAGGGCATGATCAGGTAGCAAACCCAGGCAAACCAGAACACGAGACCAAAAAAAAATATTTTAAGCAACTGTTTCTAGCAACAACTTCATCTGGCTCAGCTGCACCATAAAGAAGACCTAATGATAGCAAAGTCAGTACAAAATTAAAATATTTAGCTAAGCCCATTCCTGGATATGCAACAGCTTTTCCAGTGTGGAGATCCTAAGAACTCAGCACCAGCCACTGCYTTTGGCTACACCCAGGTTTAGAGAGCAGGACCGAGGTCTGGTTGGAGCTGGCCCCATGTTAGCAGCTTACCCAACATCCACAAACAGCAGGGAGGAGATGCATTAGAGARGGCCACGGAGGCAGGCAAACTTTCTGAGGCTGCTAATGCAACCCATCTGTGAAAGGGTCTCCAGATGAGCCCTTTCTAATTAAAGCGAGACTCACAGCCCAGCCACACACACAGAGCACTGCAGCTAATTAAGGAGGGCCAGGCACTAACGCATTAACCTTCCAGTCTCAAAACATTAACTTTACCAGGTGTAATATCTTCTGGGTGACATAAAGGTTAATAACCCGCATCCAAACCACRCTCCACCTCAGTAAATACCCAATTAACTGTGTGCTGTCAGAGATGCAAGGTCTGGGATGGTTGAAGGGAGGCCCTGCAGGGACGGGTGCACTGGGGACCTGTAAGGAACAGCCAACAGAGCACAGAGGAATGATGCTGACAGGAGGAGTCTGTGCCAATAACACCCTAGCAAGAGGCTAGGGTGAGGGGAAGCCATACAATCAATATATAAAATACACAAAATSCAGGATTTCTTTCTGTGGACATTTAACAATTTGTTTTCCAGTCTTCCTCTCTCCCTCCCACCTTTTGCAATCACCTCCAAAACTTCTCCTCTTTGCAAGTTTGCTCAAAACACCAGCTCCGGATTCAAGTTGTATAGAGAAAAATGGAATATTTTTGTTGCAGAAGACAGAGAATGAACAGGACAGGCTAAAACAAACAGATAACCAAGGAATAACTGAACACTCAACTCTACTTGTTTTGAATGCAGGTGCCTCATTTAGCCTTGTTTTATAGTAGCTCAGGAAGAAAAGAACTTTGTTTTCACAAACTACAAGCTTGAAACATTTAGAAATAACAAGTCAACAAAGTGTCTATTCTTATTTTGACCACCACAACAGACAAAAATAAAGAGAAATGGATATCATCACATTTTTATGAAGGTGTCACYGGGTCTGGACCCAAGGCATTGGTCAAAAAACTTACCCTCTTGCTCCAATGAAGTGAGAAGCCTTCTCCAGCAGCAGGGAAATGCAGCAGGAGCTCAGGGTGCTTTGCAGGGCTCAGCTGTTGCACTGAGCTGTTGTTTCACCTAAAAGCACTTTTTTTTCTTTTTTTTTTTCTTTTTTTTTTCCCCCCCCGGCTGAACTGACACAAGGAGCATCAGACAAGTTAGTCAGCAATAAGACATCCTGCATTTTTCTTAATTGCTCACCTCATATGTCCTCTGAATGGCTCTTGTTCTTACTACCTTCCAGGTGTTCAAGTTCYTGCAATCATCTAGGATGTCCTAGTTTTTTCTTCCCTTTTCTATAACTATTCATTAAACTTCCGCTGAGTCTTTTTCTTTTCAAAACYACCGTCTTGTCCTCTCTATCACACATTTTTCTTCACCAGAGTTTTCCTTCTGAAAATATTTCATAGCCACGAGAAAATGGTAAAACTCACTGCCATTCCGAGCAAACTTTCCACTTGGACCCTTTATCTTCAATCCAAGCTTTCAACTGCTTTTACCCAAACTGGAAACTTGTTGGGAGAGACAAATAYGGCTCAGCTAGCCAAGAAGGGAAGAAAGGTAAAACCAAAGTGATCATCCAGTGAGACAGGAAAGAATGAAAATAGTGGTTTTAATATCATTTACAGGAAACTTACAGTATGTATTTCACATCACATATTTCTAAACTGCTCATCTGGAAAATATCTGAAAAAATACAGAACACAGTACTCAAAATATATCGAGCATGTGATTTCTCTTTTTTTTTTTCCTTTTAAAATCAATTGTACAGTGAAATATTTCCTTTTCCCAATCAGGTTTGGGATTATTTTAGAAATGCTGCAGAAATTCCGCAAAATCACCATCAATCAAACCAGCRCACCCCAAAGACCTTTTCGAGGAACGCTTTTTTTCCACCTGTTTGAGGAACAGTGGGCAGTGTGGGAAAGGATTAACACACATCCCGAGGCAGGGGCAGAAGTGCCTTGACTCCTCCACATGTGCTGTTGTGGGCCATTTGTGGAGATGTCCTAAGCAGGAAGGACCTTCTGCACATACAAWCACGGACAAACGCTCTGCTCAGGTCATCATGAAGAACAACAGGGATACTCAGGGCAGACCCCACGGACAGGTCTGGTGTGGAGGCAGGTAAGATACCCCTCCACTCCTGTGGACCCTCCAAAACACTCTGTGGAGGAGCTTCGAGCCACAAGTGTGAAAAACGGTGTGGGATGGTCTTGTTTTTTCCAAAAAGTGGTCAATGTGGAAGTATCTTCCAAATCGGCCCCCTTWTGGGACGCATCAGGGTAGGATATGGAGAGCATGTGGCAGATGTAGCTCATTGCTATGTACTGGTATCTTGTTCTCTAGCACCATGCCATGAAGAAACATGAAGGGAGTGAGTTAAGGAACAAACTAAGTTCCTAATATTCATATTACCTGGGGGAAAAAAAAAAAAAAGCCCCTTACACTGAGTTTGTCAGAGCCACAGAGGGGGCAGCAGGTTGTGCTAGAGCAGGAGRACTTCTTTCCCCATGTGCCGTGATTTTTAAGCTCTCCGTTTGCTCAGCTGTAGCTGCTACTCAGGGATCTCAAGGACAGGGAACAGCAAGGTTACACAGGCAAACCACATGCACCTGATCAACATCAGAAAAACAACCCAAGAGAAACGAGCCCAACTAGAACACCGCTTTTCCTCCACTGTGAGTGAAGCACGGCCAAGAGCAGGTTAGGCACTGCTGTCTCTGCTGTTCACAAACCTCTTCAAATGAAGAGCTGCTGCACTCCTCCTGCCTCTGCAGGCACCCCCAGTCCCTGTAGGCTGTCTGATGGTGCTTGTGTCTCATCTATAAAGGGCAAAAGGAGTTCTAAAATAGCCTTATTGCATTTTTTTCCCATCTAATGCCACTTAGGCAGTTCTGGCTCACATAACCCCTAATGTCCCCATGACTGGAATGTGATTTAAGCACATACAGCAGGGGAGAAAAAAAAAAAAAACCCACCATTTCTGCAGACTGCATTCAACTTGTATCAAAAACCTAATGAACACCACATTTATTGTACTTTATTTACATGGTAGTCACGTATAATATAATACAATACAGCAATCCATTTGGAGTGGTAGGCACTATGGGTTTTGATAGGTCACAGCTCTTCCCCTGCTCCCATYCCCAGTCCTCCTCCCTAGGGACACTGCACCAAAGAGGAACAAGAGGTTATTTTTGCTTGAAACGCTACCCAGTCCCAGTGCTGTTAAACTGTTTTTTTGTGAACCCTGCTCTGAGATGGCTCCTTCCCAAAAGCGGATGATGGAAATTGCTTTCATGTGTGAASACAGAGACTCCCAGACTTCGGTGGTCATAGACCACTGGCACCCCTCAACATTCGTCACTGCCTGTTTTGCACGTTCTCATGGCCACGCTTTCAACTAAAAGCATTTTCAAGGCAATATGGGTATGTAGACAAACTGCAGATCTACTAGTACAGCTCACAGGCCACCTGGGACCAACAAAGCAGTTTTAAAGTCACAAAGACTTTAGAAAAATGGCCGTGATTCTTCAACAGGGATCATAATCGTCCAAAATTACAGAAAGCATCGTGGGCAAAGACCAGGGATTACTTTTTCTTTAAGTTCACACTATTACTGTTGTGAGGCACCATATATATAACACTGAGATGCAGTTTATGTTGCAAGGTAAATGCACTCATGTGTGTGATGCCGTAAGAAGAAAAGGGCAAAGATTTATTTGTCAGAGAAAGAAAGCTCCTGATGTCCTAAAAGTTAGAGACTCAGTTGGGAAGAACTAAGATGTGTTTGGTCAAATACAACCCTTGGATTCCAGAGAGGTTTTGCATCAGATCTAAGAGCTGTGCAAACATTGCAAACAAAATATCTACCACCTGCTCCACCTTAATGCCAATTTGTTTTTCTCTAAGTTCACACTCTTCTTGTGTTTGCTCTCAGTAATTACAAAAATGAATTTATTAAGTAGCGGGAAGACTGGGAGAAGCACAGAACTTCAAGCATCTGTCAGAGAATAGCCCTGGAAAGCGAATTGTGAATTGAAAGCCAGCAATTTGGCTGTCCTAAAGCAATGTACATCCAAAGGTGCTTGGCCCACGGGCACTGAGCAAGGTTCCTCATACTCAGTTTTGAATCATATGCATCTGCACTAAATATTTGTACTGATGAGAAAATTCAACCTTTAATTAGAGAACAGAAACTTCCCAATGATTTCTATGTCCGGTAAGAACAAACTAACTAGTCTGAAYTACCACAAAGCCATTCCAAACCCCTTGAGACCCGCAAATATATGTAGAAATGGCCTTGCAAATACACTGGAGGCATTTTCTACTTTTCCTCGGCAATTCACAAGTAGAAAGGAAAAGGGAAAATTCATTTACGAAGTTCCTATAAATTATTTGCTGAGTTGGACTCGACAAGTTTCTTATTGCTTTTTGCCACTTGCAGACATCAACCTCCTGTAGAACAAGCCCAGYCATCAAAAAATGTCAGGGTATTGCTAATCTTTTCCTTTGTACTTTTGTTACATACCAGGCTATGAAACTCTGCTCTGCCACACTTAATCTAAAGCACAGGAGGAAACACCTCAGATGGTCAATACAGTATTCCCAAAGACCACATCCTTGGAATCACTCCATTCTTTTAAAAGCCTGATGCAAGATTTTGACAAGTGAAACAGTACAAGTGCTATAAACACCCAAAAGCCCCAGTCTTGCAACCACCTAAATGGATTCCTCTGTCAACATACATTTCACAGTGCCCTCATGGGTGTAAAGGATGCTCAACAACTGAGGCTGAGGCAAAACTGAAGCCTAAAGGAAAGCAGTCCGTGTTCTTCCTCGGTCAAAAGAAAACACCACTTTTGCTTCTGACTACACAGAGCTTCCTTCTGCTCCACTGAATTCAAGGAACAGATCACGGCCAAAGATTGTACTTGGCAACACTAGTTAATAAAGAACTACCTAATGTCTAAGAACTGCTGCAAGACCATTTTTCAGCACAGCAATTGTATTAACACTTAGACTGGCTAGAAATGTCAATGAAATGATAGAAAATGTCATTTACAGTCTAGAAGACGTAACAGATTTAGTCTATAAAAGCAAGGGAAAAAAAGGGTTTGATATTTTGAGTGTATCTTACATGAAGTGAGACCTGCTGGTATCTAAAGCAAATTTAAATGACAGTCAATAACTCTGGGCTTTACACTACCTTGATAGYCTGAACTGTGTTTTACCACAGAGAGGAAGGTGACTATTCCTGGAAAAAGCAAGCTGAGGGTCATTTTGGAAGAAAAGCCTGCAAACTCTGGGTCTCAGGAAGAGGTAAAGTGGATAGGTCCATTGAGCATCACTGAAGATTAAGCACTGAGTGGTTTCAAGGACTCTGCAAAGCTCAGCAACAGTGCCCTACTAACTTCTTTCCATCTAGAATCAYCCCAGACCATGAGATAACTGGCTCAAGCAAACAGCTTCCATCATTTGAYTGCCAGTCTTAACAAAACGCTGCCCACATTGCCATCAATTGGATTTTGGTCTTCCTATGGGGTGGGAGGTGGTGGGAATGGGAGCATCATGCTGCAGATARAGTATTCAAAGCCACCTGGAATTGCCACCAACAGAATAGTAAGTCACATCAAGAGCATAGGCTGCTGGAAGAAGTAAACTAGGATTAAGTAAGAAAAGTAGGAAGTCCTAAAGGAAGCAAGAGTTGTTCAGTATTATTGCTAATATTCAGGGGTCCTCTACCCCTCACACAGAAACCCTAYGAAGTTCCACAGAGGTTAATCAGCTCTACAGAGAGACAGCAAGACCGTGCCTGTTACTGCCTGCAGAGATAGCCCGTCGGAGTTAGGGGACTATAGGTGAGGATACCAATGTCTAAGGGTAGAGTGGAAGCGTGTCTGGAAACCACTGCAGATGAAAGAACAGAGCTCTTATCACATCAGTCTGGTGAAATATTTGCATATGTCTTTAATACCAACCATTGYCCATGTCGCATGACAAGAATAAACACACCAAAATCGCCATAATCACAAAAAATACCAAGTCMAACAAACCTATCTGTGAGAAATCCCCTCACACAGCAGCAAAAGCCCTGGCTAACCCTGGAGCTAAAACTTCACGGTGCTGGGAACCCTGAGGTTGACTCTGCGTTCGCTGTTGATTAGACAGAGTCACCTTTCTGCCTCCCAGGACCTCCTTCACTGTGGATTCATTGGAAAACGTGCAGCCAACTGATGCACAAAGGTGAACCTGAAGTGCATTGCCTCCAGCACCACTTTGATGACTGAAAACCAGCTGAGGATGGTTTTGAACTCTGATGGGGATTGGAAGAACTGAAAAACTTCTTCCCCTTTCCCTTTTTTTTGTTAAGAAAAAAAAAGCAGTCAATGCATCTCAGCCATTTGGAAATATTCCAATCACTTYTCCAATGTCTACAGCTCATCAGTTCAATTTTGAAGGGTTCTGAAGCATTGCTAGCTCAGCTAATSGAAGTTAATTTCTTTATGCATCTTTTCTTTTTCACCTTCCCAGCAAGGTGAGACCCATCTCAGATTTGTAATGGCAGCACTGAGTAGTTATTCCAGGTTTCCAGCAGTGTGAAGCCCTTCTAGTTGAATTCCTAAGGAAYGGAGGGTTTGTCTAGATAATTCAAGTGATGAAACTTTTTAGTCCCACAATACATCCAAGATGATCTGGACAAAGACAGAAAGATGTATGACTCAAACACATAKAAAAAGTTCTGAAAATGCATCTTCTATCTAAGGAGCATGTATAACAAAATAAAACAATCTACTTCAGCAATGACTGACAGGGTCATTTGCACTAATTTTAGATGGAGTTTCCTTCTGCTCCCATTGGAGCTGCCCCTAGGTTATATCTGTACAAGGGAAAGGAAACCCCCATCTGAAGTCACGCAAGGCAACTGGACAGTCCTGTAGAGTCTGCCAAGGCTCAAGCAGTTTTAATTGCCAACATCCCATTCCTTAGCAGCCAGCCATGCAGAGAACACGGCGCTCAGACACATCAACATAATATTTCTGCTGAGACTGCAACAAAACCCAGAACCTCAGAGCCCCTGAAGACAGGAGAAACCCTCCAACGCTGGATCTCAACTACACAGACAACGACACTATTTCTGCTTCCAGGAATGGATCTTTTTGCTGTTAAGTCTCCTGCATGGTTAAGGCAGTTGTGCGATGGAAACGAAGCGCTTATAGGCTAAGGCCCATGTGCATTTTGGGAAGCAGCAGGATGTCTGCGACTCTTCACTCTTTATAACAAAAACGGGTTCCAGGTAAAACTCGCTGCTTGTGGTTTGGAATTGAGAAAAACAAAGAGCCTGTTGGGATGGACGAAGATTTTTGTTTGCATGTTTTGTTGATATAAAATTTTCCTCAAATCGGTACCAAAGCTCTGATAGCAAAGCTTGTCATAAGGCAGGTTTCTGATACATCCTTTAAAATAAAAATAATAATAAAAAAAAGAGTATGGGGGGGGAAAGCTTTTCAAAGGTCATGTTATTGCAAGAAATAAAACAATCATGCATATGTTCTAAGAAAGAGCATAAAAATAATGAAAGTAATCCCATGCATTGCATCTCCCACACATACTGAAATAACATATTAAATTTTTTAAAAAGATAGGGAAAAAATAAAATGAATGCATGAAGTGCTTTAGAATCTCGTTGCTTAAACCTGGTTAAGAGAGATTTTTGACTGTACTGACAAACTGCAGTTCTTGAACACTTGGAGTTTGTTTGGCATCGTGTCAGCACGTTATTCTCATCCACCTTGGACTTGCAGAGATGAAAAAATGAAGTTGTGAAAGGGGTTACAGAAATTCAAGCAATCAGGCTTTGAGAGGGTCCTGCTCTGGGACGTTTGTRTTCTGCCTCCAGGTATGTGTGTGTAGTATAAAATCATGAACTAACATTTGAAAAGACAGTRGTCTAAGTAAAAAATTTTCTAAATTAAGAAAACTGTACAGAACGATTTCCAAGGCTTATACTTGACAATTATACATATTTTATGAGACAGTTATGCACTGTGCGCCTTTCCAAATTCATTGTTTTATGGATGCAGTATCTCCATATACTAAAGCAATCTAATGGTCTAAAAAGTCTCATTTACCTCCAGCATAACAATGGCACTGCATAGCTGAATATTTTTTCTTTCACTCTTCCCTTAATTAAACGATTCTTGACGTGGCTCCAAACCAACAATCAAACACCTACACCTTCAATATTTGTCGAGTATTTGGCACAGTGGGGTTTATTTCATGTACCTTTTTTTGCGCTTAATGTTGCTGAACATTTAATGGTGTTCATAAATTACAAACATACATGTAAAGTCAGATAGCGGGAAGCAGTTTGGTACCTTTCCCCCTGCATATTTAAATGCCGAGGTAAGAGCAAATTTTGCTAAAAAGGTATCGAACACGAGTGGCAAGCTATCAAGCCTCCGTAATTGTGCCAATTGTGGTGTGTCCACTGCCAGCAATGGACCTGGACTCTGGGAAGATCAGCGACTCCACCARCTGCACGGGAGTTAGATCCAGCATTTGGTTCGACATGCCAGGTTATGTCTCCAAATGTCTGCAAGTTCACAACGGCTTCAAAAAACAAAGGGAAAAAGGAGCTTTCTGATTAAYGATGCTAACCCTTAAACCCCGTCTGACATTTACTCCATTGGAAACGAGTCTGCTTTCCATTTCTGACTGGGGAAAACACATCAACTGCAGCCATTCTATTGCTTACCAGGGGAAATTTCCAGATGCAATATAAGCTGGAGCCAACGCTTCTTGAAACCAGATAAAAGTCTCCCCTTGATTTTGGCAGCATGGGTTAAGACAGCAATTGCAAAGGCAAAGCCAAATCTGCCTCTGTGCAGGAGCATCTTGAGAATTTGAAGGAAAGTTTCACAGGTGCTCAATGCACCTTTGCACCCATAGCAGTGCTATCTGCATGCCATGGCCTCTGGATGGAAATAGTATTCTCCTTCTTTTACCAGGCTTCTGTTGAAGTTAGAGGAATTTCTCAGGTGAAAAAATATCAGTTGTGAGCTGTAGRTTTAAGGTCAGCATTCCCTCCATCTTGTACACACACACGCGTGCACGCACGCACACACACTTTAAAGAAAACATCCACCACATGAGTTCTAGATTGCAAATTATATATATATATATCTTTAAAAAACGAAGAGAACATGAACAGTCTCTCCATATATATATATGTATTTACTGAGTCACATATAATATGAAAAAAACTATATTATGTAAATCATCATATTATCTATAATTCTCCAACTGGCAATTATTTTTATAGAGACACAGTGCATTCGCTCGCTTTTTTAAAAACATAGTATGTGTCCTCATTGGCTTGGTAGCATATTAGAATGAAGGCGTATGGATAAAAAACGCAGAGGATTAAACAAACCCCTTAAGTCACGTTATGTTTGGGTGAATTAAACTGGACTCTTCCCCAAACTAGCATAAATAAATCCTCCCTCTGGAAAAGTGTCAGCGATTTAMGGGTTAACATAAACTTGAAAATCATTAAAAAAATCTTATTAGAGGACTATACAGACAAATATTTGGAGTTCATCCCCCTTTATAAATGACAGCACGTTTGGCAAGTGTGAGCAAATGTCTTGAACTTGACTGGGTCTGAAAGATCTCAGCACGGCCGTTCACAGACAACCACGCAGCCGCAACCGGTGAAGATGCCTTGGCTGGAAGAACTTGGTTAACTTTGACCACACCRCGCTCAACCTGGAGGCTTCTCAGCGGCTTTCAAGGTATTGAGCTCCCGGCTGGTGACCGCGTGACTGGTTGCCCAACTCTTGCACCGTTCCCTCGCTGCTGCCACCATGAGAACACGCTGGGCTTGAGCAGCRCCCAGACCAGCTACCCCGTGAGCCCGCGTCGCAGAAGCAACGGGGCCCCACGTATGCCCAGGACACGCTAACACCTGCTCTCCCTTTGCCTTCATCATCWTCCTCCTCCGTGCCTCATGCCCAAGCCTGTCCCTTCGGCGAGCTCTCCGACCAACCTCTGCAGCTCCCGACGCTCTCCTTCTCTTCTGCCTTGGAAGCCTTGTACTATCACCACATGGGCTGGTACCCAGCCACACCAGGGTCGGGTTTTCTCCATCACCCCCACAGGATTTCAAAAGCGAT
This sequence comes from Eudromia elegans, assembly GCA_003342815.1. Taxonomy (NCBI): domain Eukaryota; kingdom Metazoa; phylum Chordata; class Aves; order Tinamiformes; family Tinamidae; genus Eudromia; species Eudromia elegans. The sequence continues at coordinate 1,083,658 of PTEX01000213.1, forward strand.
CCCATTAAAAGAGGAGGTTGTTCTGAATCCCGGATGGATCTGATTTTGAGAAAAAGACAAAAGTTTCCTGTGTTGCTGTTGTTTTGCAATTATATTTCTTCATTTTCGCTCTTTTTTTTTAATTAAAAAAAGGACCCTTACATTATCAATGCAGTTCATCCATCCATAGTCACTATAAAACAGACTCCATATTTTCACACCACTCATGATCTTCAAGGTTATAGATAAATTTTGTCCTGTGCGACTGATTTTGGGGCACCGAGTCCCGCCCCAGATTGTCTAGGGTGAGAGTAGAGGCAAAAAACTCACTAGTGCTGAGCCCACCTTCGTGGTTCTTGATGTATCTTTTATAGTTTTTCCTCAAGCATTGCCAGGTGGTGGTATACAAGAGGAATGCAAAGGACTTCAGGGCTATGGCAATACTAACGTACAGGTATCTATAGACCACATTGTCATACAGGGCACAGGCTCCTTGCTCGCCGCAAAACGTGCTCCAGAACAGACACGTGGAATCAATTCCAGCCCCAAAGATCAGCGGAGGTGGGATAAAACCTGTCAAGATAAGAGAGACAAATCGTGCTTTTATGATCTWTATGATAAAAAGAGAAGGGACGTGATTGCAATGAATGGAAAGAAAGGGTACTTTATCAAGGTTAATGGTCCCAGATGGAGCCTGTGATACCTTCTAATTTTTTGTGCTTTAAATCATCCTAAGTAAAGTTTGTGGATATGGACTATGTGAATTTTTTTAGCCTGGACTCAACATTTATGGAAGTGATTCCTCCTTATATCACAAATGCAGGGAGGATTTTAGCCTAGTTTAAGTGTCTTTTATTAAGTTTCTGGTTTATCTTGTGAGACTGGGAGGAAGGGTAAGTGGAAATGAGGGAGGAGAGCCTTGCAGCTCCCCTTCTGGCTAGATACTCCCACCTCTGTCTTCTGAGGTGTTCACGGGTACGATGCCATAGGACTCCATTTCAGAGRATGAAATGTGCTGGGACATTGAGATCTAGTTTTCCCTGAATTTTCCCTGACACAGGAGAATGCTTTCTAAGGACCTGAGAAAAATAAACAAGTCTGCAATACACGTCAAAGATTAAGGTTGAAGTGAAGTGAAACCTTTACTGTGCCATTAAATGTAATATCACAGCAGGATTCTCCCACAATCACTGCAGTTAACTGTTGACGAACATTTCTCAATTGCAGATTGCAAGAGAGCTACAATCTCAAAGCAATCGTTCTGATGTCATTTAACCAATAAAGACAACATCTTTCTCCTTTGCTTTTTCATATTTAACGGGGATATACAGAGATCACCAGCTATGTATCTGGATTTCCTGAAAATCAAGATGTTTCACCCTGAAGAGAACCAAGGCCACCTGCAAAGCGTGGGTCAGTAATGCACATTCCAGCTGTGGAGTCACCTGCCAGCACACATGCACTGAGTGTACTCCATGCAAACCATTTCTCTTCCTTCTGATCTATTTATGGGGAGGTTGGAATAAAATAAATCTCAAAGGGGAAAAAAAGAAAAAAAAGATATATAAAATCACTGCTGTGGGTTCAGATGGGAAATGAAGAACATCTTTCCTAATGGAACTGAATAGAAAGGTGGGCACAACATCCTGTCCCAAGACAGGCTGACTCTAAAAATACATCCATATAGACAAACAGTCAGGARGGCTGCAGTATCTAGGCAGAAAAGTGTTGAATTTAGGATCAAGCTYCATCATTAACCTGGATTTTCAATCTTAAACAAGATACCTTCCTTTAACTTGTCACGAATGTCACTGTTTGGCTCATGACAATATATCCTAGGACTACAAATAAATTGGTTGTCTTCACTGTTGCCTGTGGGAACTCAGATGTCTTTATTTTATTGATGACTAGAACTCTTCAGATCTTTTTGATCTTCCTTATAGGCTAATAAATGCATGAGTTAGGAAAGCCTATATAGCTRTTCATTTTAACCACTCATTAACAGTATGAATGTGGTAAACAAAAACARGCAATACAAAAGGAAGATATTATTGTCCTTTAGAAACGTGATTTTTTAGAATCTCTGAAACATGGGAGTTGTGGGGCTGCTGGCACTACAGGGATAGAGAAACTCTGCATGTTGAGAGAAGAGAGGCAATGGAGGGTGGGCTTGCAGGAGAACACAGGGCACCTCCACTGGCAAAGCAAAGGATATTCTAGCATGCACTGTGAATACTACCTGGGAAAGCAAGCATCCAGGTCCCTAAAAGACATATAAAACCCTTCAACATTTCAGTCATGATCTATCAATGCTGACAATCCCTGGTACAGTCCCGATGGAATTATCAAGGATGGCTGCCTTGGGCTGCTTGCAAAAGACTTTTTTTTTTTTTTTTTTTTTTAAGATGGGTTTAAACTGCACATTTCCTACCCAGCTCAGAACTCACCCATATGCTGGGTGCAGACAGACACAAATTTCTGCCTTCAGATCTTTTTAGCCATAGCTTTCTATGTAGGCATGAGATGTTATAGGAAAAGAATGTCCGTATCCATGTCTCCCCCACAGCAGTTGCTGCCTTCAAAACCCTTAGGCTCTAACAGCGTCACTTTACACTCCTCTCTGAGAAACTGCARTAACACTTTCATATGGAGACACTATTAGGTTACTCTATTGCACTAGAATTCCTATGGAATGAGATAATAGATCCGGGAAGATACCGGGAGACTTTAGTTTTACTTCATGTTCTTACAGAGAATGTTCAGTCATGCTTTACCTCCTATTGCAAAATGTTGCAAAAGTTCCTGCTATAATTATATTTCATTGCAGAAACTATACAAAACTATATGCATAAACTATATATTGTGGGACTATACCTCCAAAAAAGCTGCCTCTATCTAACTGAATACTATTAGCTATGATTGCACCTCTGGGTCTCRTACTTCCTATTTTTAATACCCTCCTTGGTTCAAGAAGCAGCTATTATCACTTTTCTTAAGTCAAAGCTTAAAGGTGATCGCAAAAGCTTCCAAAGTAAATCAGTACAGCTAATTTCAAACTTCAGACTGCTAAGGGCCAAGTTTGGATACCTGTGCTTACATTGAATAGTACCTTTTCTCTTCATCTTCTATGCATTTTAGCTACTTTGCTGATATGCTCCAGGATATATTCTCTTATTTCATGGGAATTCTCTAGTGACAGGGCAATGTACAAAAGCTTGAGTCTAAATCCTTATTATGGCTTCTTTACTGTCAAAAAAARGGTCTATTCAACCTGCCAGAGCCTACTTATAGTGGAATTCAAGATGCAGCTATCTCAGGTTTTCTCGCCTTTAAAAGGAAAAGAGCAAGAGAGAAGAACTTTACCCTTAGGTAATTTTCTTGTGGGAACAGGACCCCAGAGCTATTCTCCCGGCACACTTGCCTGCTGACACTCCGCATTCAGCCAGCTGAAGACAGGCAAACGCCTAAGAGTGGCAATGGACAGCAAAAGAAAACGCTGTCTTTGCAAGGCTTGAYCTAGAGCTAACTAAAGTCAAGCCAGAAGCTTCCCCTAGAGTTATCCAGGCTTTGGATAAGACTGCTTGCTTATACTGAGCTTTTGGTACGAATGCAGCTACTTCATCAAAATAATCTGATTGGCTTTAATGTAAACTGCAGTGGGACCATGTGGACTTGGCATTCCTCAGAGGGAAAAAATAACTGAAATAAGCAGATGAGCAGCAGGCAGGTGCCGAATGTCTTCCTTTTCATTCAGATATGAGAAGTACATGCTGAACCTGAGGAATGGCCAAATGCATTTAATGGGATATTAATCGAGAGCACGAGGACTCAGTTTGCTGCATTCCATGGTTTTCCTTCCTGAGAGACCAGAAGTAAGGGAAGAACTCCATTAAATATATTTGGCCCTATCCCTCATACAAAGGAGAAAATATGCATTCCTCTCCTTCAGCAAACTGCAATAAAGAAGCAATTTCGCAAACTGTAGACATGTAAATAATAACTACAGGAGAGTAACTGGTTGTGTGGCATAAATGGCCGCTTCTCATGCAACAGCACATATTTTTCCACTGCTAATTCAAATGACAGGAAAAACYCTTTCCCTGTGGGTATGCCTTTCTTTTCCTTCTGGAGCTTTTGTATGATCATCTTCAGAGAGAAATTTCAGATGCTGTTGGTCAGACCCCCCTCATAACAGCTACCACATCTCACAGAAGGCAGAGTAGGTTTGCATGGAGTAGAAATCAATATTCACAGGTAGATACCCACTAAAAAACACAGCGCTCTGAGGGGAAGGAAGGGGTGGGAGAGAAGGACAAGATTTTTTTGCACCTACCTAGCAAACGAAGGAGCAGGAAAAGCACCCCCAAAGCATAAGACTTGAGTTCAGGGCTCACGGTTCTGCAGGGAAAAGAGAGGTAAAGAGTAAAATCGATTCATGGTGCTCTGCTTTGATTAACACATCCCTTGGTGATTCTTCACTGTCAGTCAGGATGCCATCRTAACCTCCTCAAGAAGTCAGTAATGGGATTTTTCTCCTCCCTTTGCCTAAACTGCCTACAGCCCCAAAAGTAATTGCAACTTTGGCCATGGGATAGGTTCATGGAGTTAGCAGAGTCATTAATAGCTGCACTTAATCTTTGCACTGGAAGAGAAAGATCAAATTCCCAATGCAGTAAATCATCATTTACAAATTCCATTCAATACTTGCAAGATTCCAGATGTTGTGATGTGGTGGGAGAGMAATCTTTTCGTTGTGAGACTTGTCAGACTAATGGGAATAAGAGAAGGGAAGGAGGACAGTGGATCAACAGATGCAGTCAGTCTATTAAATGAAGCCTCCTAGAGAGGACGTGTTTGTGCAGAACAGTTTCATGAGACAGARCAGCATCTGAATTTGTTGTGCACAGGGAAGGCAACGGCTGCTTTGCCTCTTGCTATGAACAGAACCTGCTCTACTTCATTAGCACGAATCTTCAAAGGTGCTTTAAAAAAATCATTAATGGCTTTCTGATTTCTTTGCTCAAAGACGTTTATGGCTAAAGCCATCCGCTCGGGTAGGGTCTGTAAAGCCTTCGGCATTTCAAAAATCATTATTTTGGTCTAAAGTCTTATTAAAAGCATTTTAGGTCCTGCAGTATATATGGGCTGGGAAAGAAAGACAGTGATCCCCATACAGCTGGGTTCAACACACAGGAATCTAAAGCCATCAGCTGGTTTTCCATTAAGTCTTTATAAGGGTGCTACACTCAGCAATGAGTGACMCTCATGATGGGAGTGGTGGTCTTCAGTATAAAAACCTGGAGGGGAATCAGACAATGCTGATAAAACTGCCAAAAAGAGTAATTCCTTTTAAGTTAAGAGAAAATACTTTAACCGCTTGCCCTAATCTCACACATTATACAGGCCATATAATAGTACAGTTCCTGCAGGAAGCCTGTGACTTGTGATTGCATTAAAGCAGAGTTTACAGATGGACATCCATGTGTTATAGTAAAACTTCATACCATGAAGTATCTATCCTTGGAAAAATGTTCTGGCAGTTAAAGACTTGGCTCAGATTAGTTCCTACAATAGGGTGAGGAGTGAAGGAATTAGAAAAAATGGTGGTTGTTTGCAGAACATGAGGTGATAGATGGCAAACAGCTCTTCCCTGGGAGTTTTAATTGCTRTCTCTGATTCTAAGGAGATGGCAGTTATGAATTTCGATGTGCAAAATGTTTATTTCATACAGCTGTGAGCTGAGCATTTTTAGTGTTTCCTTCCCTTTTTCCTCTACTTGTATTCTCCTTCCTACTTGGTGACAGGCTGATCTCATTTGAAGTCACACATCAAGATGAAGCCATTCAGGATCCTACAGGTGCTGACAATTTTCTTTGCACAAAGAACCCTTTAAACCTCAAAATATGTTTGCCACAATATTTAACATTATAAATTTGATTCCCCTTTAGCCACTGTAGATGCAAAGAGAGAAATGAACTAGTAAGTAGAATATCTCATTTTAYATCCTGCAGGAAGACATGCCCTCATAGAGCTGCTCTGTCCAAGAGGCACTCAAGAGTGCATCTAACACAGACCTTATTGATTTAATTTTATTGGAATTTTCCAGGCTGCAGAATGGATCTGCTATTTGTGCCTCTGGTTATTATTCTCAGTAAATGATAGCCTGGACAGAAAAGTAATTCTGAATAAACCTGAGATTATATATATATACACRCACACATACCTCATAGGGTGAAGTGTTCTATGTGTCTGGAAATAGCACAAGGTCACCCATTTGAATAAGGYACTTCTGTCCACCTATTCATTTTGGCTCAACTCGGAGATGTCCTTCATACCTTCATGTTCCCTCTGTCTCTTGGGCTGGGTCCAGGGTGAGAGAAGTTAAACCTCTAGTTAAGGCTGTATTGACCCAAACTATTCTTTGCCATAGTCTTTCTTTTCCTTCTTTCTTTTTCTTTCTTTTTTTTCTGAGTTTCTAATGGACAGAGATTTCACCCGAGCCAAAGTGAGCTATCTGGAGATAGCCTGTGCAGGCCAAAGTGCCAGATGATGAAATGTTGTATGGGATGCTGGCTCTCCACAGCTTCAGTCAGCACCCTACGCCCTACACAGCATCTTGGTCTCACTTGCACCATCAGCAAGGGTCTTCCTACCATCCTGCAGTGTCTGCAAGCGCATCGGCTCCTCCAGGCATCGCCCTTACCTGATGAGTATGATAACCGACGGCGTCTGCGCCATGGCCCCGATCATGCTGCAAACGCACATCACACAGAGGAATGTCAGGAAGGCTTCTTCACAGCCGGGACTGGGACATTTTCCTGGAACGACCGTCGCGTTTTCAGCTGGGAGCGAGCTGAGGCACAAACAGCCGCTGAGATTCTGCAAAGGAGCACAAGGGTTCAGAGAAAACATGACCCGGGCTCCACAACACCGGTCCTCTGCAATGATGATTTACCGAGCAGCAATCCTGAGTTCTCTAATGGTCAATTAAGGGCATATTTGAGGTGGTTTGGAAAAGATTTCAAAAACATTTCAGCTCTGATGCGCACTATCAGCAAGGGAGAGCCTTCCTTAGGCTTGTGTCTTTTCTACCTCCCCTTTCAAGTCTCTCCTATAAATGTCACCACAACAAAATTACTAACAAGTTATGTCCCTTTTGAGAAGAATAAAAAAGTGATCTGTGCTCCTGCTACACGAGAGATCCCCAAATTATGGTTCTAATTACTTTCTTATTTACCTCTSTCTTCTTGGCTATTATAATTAAACTGCCACCCATTAAAAAGAGGTAAATCTGAAGCCCTGTCCTTGGCTACCCATTCACTGTCCTGCTCCACAGCTCGAAGCCTGGGAAGAGGAGCACCACGCACGTGCCTTAGCTCACYGAGAGCCATCCAAGCTGCATGGTAGAGACACTGCTGGACTCAAGTGCACTGCTGGGCTACAAAAYGCCATTTAGCTCAGTGGGAACTGTGGAGAGCTAAAAGATGAAGCCAGCAAGATAAATTTTATCAATACGCAATCAGAAGGAAGGAGRAACGGCCACATTTTCTTTTTGATCTCTCCAGCAAGAGCAAGATGTCAAAAGAAGCTTTGTTTGCTAGTCAGAAATTTAGTTTTTTTTTTTTTTCCTCATATTTTCCATCTGGCCCTCCTGAATTTCTGAGGGGGGGATGTCAATGCAATTAAGGTATACAATACAACCACAAAATCCCTTAAAGAATACAGAAGGAAACGATCATAAATGATTCATGGCTTGTCTTCAAGAGGCTGCGGGCTTTGCAGGTCACATGTTTGTAAGAGAAGTAATGCCATAAAATAAAATGCATTAAAAAACAGCTAAATCTCCTCTCTATCCATCACATTCAAACWGAAATTTCTTTGCACTTTCTGGTTCATTGCCTCCAAAGATAAGGATCCGTGGGGACACCGCTCTAGCCCTYCTGACACCAATCTCTTTCTTCTGCATAGGAGTCAAATGATTTCCTTGCAAATAACTGCACAGAGGGCAAAAGGGACTGCAGTGCAGAACTCCAGGAAGGCTCGAGTAGATGTGCAGATGCCTTTTCAACTGGCAAGCAATAATTAAGGGAACAAATTCCCGTGCTGTGAGTCAGAAGCTGCCACCTGAAGGCTTTGCAATGGCCACAATTAGCACCACAGTGGTGGTGTTTGCACAGGGACAACAGGGCAGTGATTTGTAACTCCTGGCTGTCACTGTGGTGCCTAGATCCAGCCAGAACACAAGCMAGCAGAGTAAGCCTCATCTTAGCTCAGGGAAGTGCATATCTGTAYTGAAATGCCCTAGGGCAACTCTCCTACCCTTCGCAAGTGTAGGTTCATTATGGCCTTGGCTTAATGTGCTGGGCAGCACAGCAAACACAGAATGTTTGACCCTATGGGGTCTCATCGTCAAGAGAGGAAAAAACAAAAAAACAACAAAACTCCCGCATTTCTGGCAGTGGTGGGGCACATTCAGCCACCTCAGTGCCATTTTACATGTGGTGTAACACACCATGCAGCAGCGAAACCCTCTGCACTGGTAATGAAAACCTCCAGGGTGCTTTGGGAACACTGGGTTGAGTGGYGTGGAAGCAGCAGGGCCAGGATCCCTCCTGGAAGCTCCCTGGCAAAGGCACTGCTTCCCTGCAGCTCCTGTGCTCCCAACAGGCTCATCCCCACTGCCCTCTCTGCTGCTTTCCCCCTCGTTCCTCTTCTCAAATCATTTTGCAYCAAATTCTTATCTCAAGGCAGAGCAAGTAGTTCATACCAGCTACATCTGCTTGCTAGTGCTCAGCCTCCTTCGTATCTGGGTGATCTTTCATTTTTTATCATTGACGTATGATACAGCTCACAGACATCAAAGACAGACTTTAACCAGCATCTTATGGAGTGGCAACATCTTACTGCCCACGTCAAATTGCTATCGATCCTCTGGGAACCCTCTCTATCCTGGTACTGCTCAAACACACGTTTATCACCATCCTCCCTGCGCCCCACAGCTTGTACCCTGACACTACGATCTCCTGTGGGTGCATAGAGCTGCACCCACACAGGTGCTGCATTTGCACCTCCAGTGGCACCCAGATCTCAGGGTATTTACACTCACAAGTTATCCATGCTGATGGGTTTTCAGCACTGGCTGAYAAGGAAGGAACTGCCTGCTTTCGGTGGAAAGCCCTGGAATACTGACCCTGTAAAGTGGGAATTCACCTGCCTCCAGCCAAAAGGGAAGCTGAGAAAAGCAATGGCATAAAACGAGCAAGATGTACAGTCAAGGCTTCAAAAGCCAGGGTCTCTTACAGGAGAGGAAGGGCTATGGAACAATTCCTGAGACGAGTGTGCCAGAGCTCTGCCTGCCAACACTGTTACTCCTAATGCTTTCCTGATAGGCAAACCTCTGCAGCCAGCTCAATAACAGAGTCTGGGGCATTCACATGAAAAAGGGAAAAAAAAAMCACAAAAAGAACTATGAGACTAGAAACTGTCCACAAAGGAAACGTGGAAGGAGCTGGTCAGAAACATCCAATGCAGTAAAGTTAAACAAAGCATTCAGAGAATTTTATGTCYCAGTAAAACGCAACCCTTGGCTCATCACAAGCATATAACATCCACAGGACCCTCTAGACAGGTCATTACCTGGATTATGGGTTTAAAGACTGGTTTGACAGTTTGGCTTTGCCTCGGGGCCATTGCATGGCCAAACTGGTCCATAATTCTTGATAATGCCCTTTCCAAARGAAACTATTGCTTCATTAATTTGTGTTCAAAATGTTACTGCAAAGAAACAAAACAATGCAACAAAAAGAAGCCCAAGATGATGATGAAAAGGCTAAATAAGAAGTGAATAAGAGAGAGGGGAAGGAAGGGCATGTGTKTTGCTTGGAGGGTAGCCCTCACAGAGCATGAGGAGCTGCTGAACTTCTATTACTGCACTCTTGGAAAGGAGAGAGAGGTTTGCTGCAAAACCTCCTGCCTTTGCCTTGCATGGCGAGGTAGTTCCTGCCTCCAGGCATGGACTGCACAAGTTTTATTCTTGCTAAAGTCTTGCTGAACGGGCAAGAAACTATGTACAATTGGGCRGGATTAATATTAGGCTGGGCTTAACTTTATCATTTATCTTAATTCTAAAAGGCAGGAGTCGTAACGGTAAAATGAAATACTCTATGTTTTATTCATGTGAAAACCCAAAAGGTCAATGACACACAGCAAAGGTTAAAACTACCACTTTGCATGGTAGAAAATGGTCATTTTTCCTTGTTCTGTCTTTGTGTATGTGGTAGACAAAGCGGYAGGAGGATGTTTGTTAAAAGAAATAGTATTTTGCCTGTGACTTCAACAGAGTTAGGATGTTACCTAGAAAGAAAAGTGCAAATCATGGAGATGAGGCTCATTAYGTGTTCATAATCCCCCTTCTGCAACAAAATAGAGGCTTTCATCTTGGAGCTCACAGTGATTAAAAGTCTGTATCTCATCTAATTGTCCCTACTGTGTGTTTTTCGCTTGATGATATTCAGCACAGAGATACAAATCCTAAGTTAATTAGCACCAGTCATTATGTTTAAGGTAACTTAAACATAACGTAATTATTTTTCTGAGTGCAAATTAGGGAAACCGTCTTTATTCTAGGGTTTAATTCAAAAATACAACAGAAAGAACTGAACTTGTCTTTCAACCAGAAGAGCTTAATTCCCATGTATTTTCTCAGAAAATTGCTTGGTGGCCAAGGAGACAAATTGTAAGAAAGCAAAACAGAAGCACTAAATTATCAGACTAAAAAGGATTCAGTGGTTGAACTCACGCTAAGAAGAAAATGTTTACAAATCAGTCTGTAAGATCCCAATAACCGAGGTTTGGGGCGACTGCAGCTGTAGGTGTATATATTTTAAAAAAGAAATTGCCAAAATTTACACTGTTAGTAACTGGACAATCCTTTCACGCTACTACTTATGAAAATTAAAGCTAAAATAGCTAGTGTTGTTTTAACAGTGACATTTTTGCTTCTCAGTTTAATGACTTTATATTTACATTGTATTATTTTACATTTTCACTTAGTGGCAGTGGTTATCCACACTCTGGATTATAACGGTATAAATTAATATTTCTTTTTGTTCAAATATACAGTAGACAGGGAAAGAGATGATAGTTAAATAAATATTTTAATTAATGCTACTCTAGGTGATTTCATATGGGCAACTCCATGCAAATTATATATCTGAGTWCAGTTTGCTGCCTGATTCCCCTCCTAGCCTTGTGGGCCCTGTATTCCAATGAAAGCAGCAATTCCTGTGCAGTTCACAGCATCTATTTTTCCTTTGTTTAATTACAACACTTCAGAGTCATGCAATAAAATCCTCATATCACCATAAAAAATTAATTAACTTTGGCCAAAGAGATTGATGGTGCATTCATTAATTAAAATGTGATTTACTTCTCTTTGGCTTCAGGAGATTAGATTTCATGATATAGCACTGGCATTGCTGCTGACTAAAATACAGTTTGTCTTTTCAAAATACGTGGCTGTACAACGAAAGATASGGTGAAATGAGTGTGATATACAAATATTATTTTTCTGCTGATACCGTAAGTTCATTCAATAAATGAAAAACCACTCAGCTTTACACAGGGAGTTTGTGGGTCTCCTCCCACGTGTGCACGCACACCTTGCTGCACGTAGGAAGATGCTTTCTTCGGGCAAAAATACAAGTTGCAGGAGGACTTTGCAAAACATAAYGAGTTTTCTGACGGTGTAAACTCTAACACACGTTCCTGCAGGCCARGGGTGCTGAGCAAAGCCCACTCACCGTGCTGCTGCAGCCAGCAAAGCAGGCAGATAAGTAGGTGACCCCGTCGGCCCCGCACACGGGAGTGAAGGAATCGGTTTGGCATTCACAGTTGTTATTGCAGGGGGCRTACGGGTCGAGAGGTGAGGTCGGAGCGGAGCTGCAAGAGGAACAGAAATTAGTGGGCAGCAGCGCCACGCAAAGGYGGCTTTGAAGGGGGTTAAGGTGAACAAATGAATACACAGCAAGCAGGCTATCTGGGTCCTGCCATGGAGAGCTTCGGGCTGCAGTCTCTGCTGGGACAGGAATACCTTGGCCGCTGTCCCTGCAAAATGGGACATCTTGTTGTGGCCAAGAGAGGCTTGGGCTGCCTTGTCTCCCCAYCGTGCAGCCCCGAGGAAGCCCAAGGACACGCCAGGAGAGGCTGCTCTGCAGTTTTCTGGATCTGTAACACTGAGTAGCAGCAAATCTGATGTCTTTGTCCTTAAAAAAGACATCACTGCATTCGCAAGAGCAGCAGAAAATAAAACATACATCAACTCCCTCGGAGTCCTGTCAATCTGTGGGGTATTGGGTGCCTTAATTCCCCCATCAAAATGTGCCTGGAGCTTTGCGAGCCGCTGCTTCTGAATTTCCRCATGTCTACAATTTTTTTCAACAATTCTAGGGGAAGAAGGCTCTGAAAGTCTCTTGGGACTCACTTGTTTCCATAGGGAACAGTAACCCCTGCCACAGGCCCGGTGTCACAGCCCAGGAAGAGGAACGACACGTAGCAAGCCGTGGACACCAGGTTCACCAGCATGGCCATCCTGATGGCTCCCAGGGCAGACAGGCTGAGCTTCTTCACCAAGAGCCCACCCAGAAAGATGCCCAGACATGCACATGGAATTGCTGTCATCCCTGCAAGAGGAAAAACTGGTTAGGATAAAGTGAGAAGGAGGGTGACAGCGGCAGCACTGGAGCTCCTCCGGGATTGYAGACCGATTTAGCGACCACCAGTCCACCCTCCTCCTTCCCCAGCCCTGCACAACTATACAGGTACTGTTTTCTCCAGTTTAGCTGGSGTGTCCCTGCAGAGGATGGATGTAAACACCTATGTGGCCTTGCAGCATCTTCCTGCAGTCCCCCTCCATGTTAAAGAAGGATGCCAAAATTGGTGAGATTTGCCCACGCTAGCCAGAACTTCCTCAGGTCAGACAGTTGGCAGCCAAATAAACTGTCCAGAATCGTGTGAKGTAGCTAGAGGCTTTGGACGAGCCCTGCTTGAGATACTTCAAAGCAAGCTGATCTTCAGAGATTAGGCGATAGTTGCATTTGAAAAGATTAAGCTTTCCTTTTAGAATCTTATTAAACTGTGAGAGGCAAAAATCCCTGCCAGAAGTGACTCACTTTCCATGCTCAGAAGGGCGTCATCACGCTAAATTTGCTTGCACTCACTTAGGTCCTTTTGCTGTTGGTTACACCCCAAATCACACCTACCCAAACTAAGCTCAGAAGCGCACCCAAATCCTGGCATTCCTGGACAAACGGCATCTGAGAAATCTAGCAGCAACATTATTTAAACTAAATTAGTCATTCCCAAGAAAGTATCAAAATGTCCTGCCTAGGTTAGASACAGGACGTGCTCTGGCTCTTTGGAAATTCCCTCCTCGCAGACTGGTCAGGCATCTGCTGCCAAACCAGGCTTGCCTTCTCCCAGTGGGCCAGTGCTGGAATTGCTTTCCTTTGCTAAGCCTCCAATTTTCAGGAAACATGTAAGAATCTCATACCTTTGAGACCTCTGACCCTCTGTCAGGTTCCACTAAAATTTACCAGCAAGTCCCTGTGTTATTAGGGAGAGGGGAGATTGACTGCAGGGGGTTTTGTTTCCTTTGGAAAAACACACCCAAACCAGAAGGTGTCAAAGAGTTCAATGGGAAAATGCATAACCATCAGGGGAGCAGCTTGAAAACTCTTTGATATTAAAATCTGTCCATTTCATGATTTCCCAGTTTATGACAAGTCACTGCCAGCTGCTCCTCTGGCGAGATGTGGTTGCAGACCATCCAAGATCAACACGGGGGTATCTTAATTGGGTGCTGCCCAAATCCAGCAGTTCTAAGCAAACCGTTTAGGGGAATGGGATATAGGGAAGCCTCGGGTGGGGCTAGGGAACGAGTGGGTGAAAACAAAAGATCCTGCCTGYGTATCAGTGTCCTGAAACTGCAGCAACGTGGTGTCAGAAAGACAAGGGGCATTTGAAAGTCAAGCAAAATGTTGGTGTCTTTCAACTGCTTCTTTCAGCTATAGGAACTGCTGCTTGCTGTCCTGCCACTTCCAATGCAGGAGGAAAGGAGGGACTTGCGGGAGACCCCGAGGTTCCCAGCCCCAATGGAGAAGCTCACACCAAAGCTGGARGGCAGGGCCCYGGGCTGGGCTCCGCAGCCTCCCGCSGTTACTCACCCAGGAGCTGGTTGGCGGACGACGTGGTGAGGTTGAACTGCTGCTCCAGGTATTTGCCCAGGAAGGCGGCGAAACCGGCCACCACGGCGATCTCCATGCACGCTGCCAGGATGATGCAGGTGAAGACCGGGTTGGAGAGCAAGTGCTTGGTTACCTTGGGGATCACTGGAAGACAGAGGAAAGGGAGAGGGGTTTCTGCGCAGGCCCTTCTCGAGGCGATGGAGGGGCCTGGCAGCTCTCGTGCAGGACAAATGCAGGATATTTAGGYTTAGTCCTCATTCCATGTAGACCAGGTGTGACAATCCCACAACAAAAGGGAACAGGTCCTGAAGTGCCATCTAAAAACTCACAAAAGAGGAAAGTGCAAAAAAGTCACCTGGTGTCACATTTAAACTGCACAGATGTTTTCTACATCTTGAAGCACCGGCATTTCCCAATATTGCTYTTGGGCTAAAAGCTTCCTCCCAGGGAGAAGGATTGAAGCCCTCCATTCTCCTTTCCCAGTCTGCTCCCCATGAACAACGCAGAACGGTCACTAGGTATCAGGAGCACTGTACTCAGGGCAGTGCAAACCCTCGSGACCTCGCAGCCACAAGTCAACCCCACTTGCCCTTGGCCTCTCCTTTTCCCGCTGTCCGGATTTGCTCTGCTTTCCTATTCTCGAGTAACACCAGCTTGCTTGCCGAGGGCCACCTCCTCACTGCAAGCACACGTGCAAGTCGAAACGCTCCCGTTCAGCCAAGGGCTGTAGCCACTCGCAAGCAGGAGGATCCTCATTCCTATGACGGGCACACCAGTCTGCATGGTCCCATACAGGGGAGTGACACCGTCCCTGTGCCCCCCAGCACTGGATGGGGACATGCTGAGCCAGACACACACGCGCTGCTTGAGCTTRGTGACTCCTCCATCCTGAATCACTAGCGGCCCCCCAGAGCCYGGCTCCATGTCCCATAAGSAAACAYGAATTACCTTACAAARGGAAATCTGGCTAATGAATCAGATMGCACATTTTCTACTCCAGCGACCATTTTAATTATTGCAGAGATAACACAGCTTGACGAGGACAGCGTCCCGGCAYAGAAGAATGCCTCGCTTTGTCTCAACGCCTGGTGACTAATTTCTCCCTGAATTAAACGTGAAAATCATTAAGTTTGAAAATTACCTCTCTGAAGGGTAGYGAAGCCTTGGTGAACCCCATTTGCATTTCGAAAATCCATTCCCCACCTCTCTCTCCGGTGTGTTTGGTTCTAGCAGATGATGGATTCCTCTGGTGTGGCTTCTGCCTTCCTT
Source organism: Eudromia elegans (assembly GCA_003342815.1). Lineage (NCBI taxonomy): Eukaryota > Metazoa > Chordata > Aves > Tinamiformes > Tinamidae > Eudromia > Eudromia elegans. The sequence goes on from PTEX01000213.1 coordinate 1,099,149, forward strand.
TAGGTCTTTTTTTTTTGGTGTAAAATCTAATTGCACTGGCTACATTAACTAAATGCACCRCTCTTTGTCAAGGCTCTGCTTGGGTTCCCTCAGCTCTTCTTTTCATTTTTTTTTGGAGGGGGATGTGAAGGGAGAGGTTATAATTAGGCTTAATCTAATCTTTTTGGAAAGGACCATTCTATAGATTCTGGTCTCTATAGCACAAATGTTTCTTCGTGCTGTATAAAAATCTTTGCTTCCTAAGGATTTGCTGAGCATAATGAAGGTGCAGGAGGCATAGTATTGTTCAGTGGAAAAGGACAAAAAGAGAAAAAAACACCGAGGAAGCAGAGGAGGGAGGTGCAGATACAGGTTGATCTCCCAAACCACACACTGCCTCTCYCATTTCTTTGGTGACCACCTACAGGATTTGCCTTCTTGCCAGGAGGAGGGGGAGGAAAGCAGAGGTGGACTTGGCAGAGCCGAGCTTAGAAAGCCGTATTTAAGATATTACTGCCTGTGGTGCCTCTGGAGCTCAATTTGTACAAGATTAACGGATTCCTCGAGGTGCGGCTTTGTGCCAATTGCAGCTCAAAGGCACAAAGGTCTATCTGCAACTTCATCCACCAAATAACAGCAGCAGCCTGTCTTTTGCAGGAGTGATCCTAGAAGGACTTTTTTTCCCCTGAAACTGGTAAGGTTGCTGTCAAACCATCATGCTTCACCACGGGCAGACGCATCTTTCCCATTTGCTGAACGAAAACAAAGATTTTGCAGAGCACCATCTCATACAAGGGAGGCAGCAACCTGCTACTGCCCGACCTGGCAACGGTGACTCCCTTCACCTCTGCTTTCCTCCCCAGCTGGTTAGGCACAAATTCCCTGGGACAGACACCCTCCTTCATTGTGGATCTGACCATTCCCTACTCCAACAGGTCCCTGTCCCAGCTGCAGCTAATACAAAACCAAGAGCAACGAGCCCAGAGGCAAGGCAGGCAGATGCCTGGCAGCCTCCACCACCTCATCAGCCAGGCCAGATCATTCCCTTTCATTTTCTAAGGAAAATGACAGGAGGCTCCCCGTGGAAATGAATCTCCTTTCATCTTACTAGCGCCAAAAGTTAAGATGAATCATCTGACACCTGCTGCTGCCTTATCTGTCTCAGTTCTTGGGGTGAAATGCCTCTGGGAGCAAGATTAAAAGTCAGCAGTGAAGCTTAAAAACCTCTCAGAAGAAGAGAGTGACATGCRTTCAGCTGCCTGGCATATGGTGACGGGGATGAAGGCGGAATGGAAAACGTTTGATGGGGGACAGAAAACCTCTGGGGAAGAYACCGGGGCTGGGCAGGTCTCTCCTTGCCTGAGTCCCAGGAGAAGTCCTGCTAAACTTCACCTGTGCCTCGCTGCCTCAGTCGGAATTCAGATATGTTCTTAGAAGTCCTCTCTGGCCCATGGGGTTATCCGGACTCTTTGCAATCATGTTTTGGGGTATAAATCAGAGGTTTAAGTCCTCTTGCCAAACTGGAAAAGGGAAAGGCTTTTACAGTCAAAATAGAGCCTCGAAAGTCTTCTGGGAGAAGCTGCTAGCTAAATCAGACACAGCGGAGAAGGAAATCACTCTGCAATGCTCAGAACACCCATGTGAATGGAAAGGTGGCACGTGGCTTTAGAAACCTCTCCCCAGCTCCTCTCTTTTTTTGGCTCCATTCTACTGAAAAATACTGTGCCTCCTGTACCTTCATTATCACTGCTCGTTTACCATCCTTATCCCAAAGCAGAGCACCCACACGCTACAGAAACAACGATGAGATCTGCTTTGCTGGCGGCATCGAGAAGACCAGGAAGGCTGAGCCTCCATTCTCTGTAGAAGTGCTTAAATCCCACCACCTCAGATGTCCCACTTTCCACGCCAGGCCTGGGATAATCCAGGCTGGAAGGGCCCTAGGAGGATCCTGCAGCTCCCACTCACGCCAGCAGCTCCGACCCCTTCAGCATCGCACTGTTTTGCTCCATAAGCAACACTGAGCGACTCGAGTCATCGCACGCTCTCCCTCCCGTCCCCGTGCCAGTTGTGGGTGACAAGCCGTAGGGTTTACAAGCAAATACACTTAGGTACGCCAAAATAGCTTTGATTTGTCGCTAAACATCGGGGAGTGCAGGGGATAATTGGCAACCTCATTACACGAGGTTTAACTACTCTCCAGAAACGACAAACYGTAATAATCACGTTGGTGCTTGAAATGAATTGTTAGGCACATTACAATCACYGAGGCCCCTTTTTCCAGTTGGAGCACCCCACAGAGACATGTTTTCAATTTGCAGTAAAGATGAGGAACACAGAAAGCAAAGTAATAAATTAGAGGGAGGTTTATGGCCCRGTCCACCTAGGACAGTGTGGTGAGGGAAAGGAGAAATATAGTATTGAGCCCAAGTGCTACTTTCTAGCAGCAAAGTAAGGATTGAATCTTGGATCTGAAGGGAGAACAAAAGGCAGAGATTTCCAGGTAGCTTAAGGAATAAGGGATGAAGAAAATAGCACTGACAGCACAAGGAAAATGCCACATGGAAAGAGGCAGCTTATGTAAAAGAGAGGATGGAGTAGGGCAAGGAGCACTGAAGGTAACTCAGATGAGTTTAATACGCCAAAGTCTATGAGGTCTTGGTGAAATTAATATCATGTCTGGGTATGAAAAAAAAGGATGACAACCATGGCAAATGGGCTTCCTGAGAAATACGGGCTTGAGGCAACAGTAATGTGCTCTCAGGGGCATGTGATTTGTCATGCACAGAAGGCAGGTCCTCCTGGTCTGTCACTTGGCCTACAGCAACCACCTTTGCTTGACTTCAGAGGGAGATGCAAGGTTCCCTTGTCCATGCAATGCTGACCAGGGCAGGGCGCGGTGTCTTTATATTGCGGGTTCCTCAACATGCTTTGCAGATGTTGCTGAGCATCCAAGACCCAGATCCCAAAAGGTGATAAAGTACCTCTCTGGATGCGAGCCGGATATTCACTGCCATCTCCACAAAGGGATTTATTTGAATGATTGTGTCAAGAAAACTGGCAGCAGAGCTTCTCTCACAGGCTGTGCCCATGGGTGCTCTGTGCGTGTATGTGGATGCCCTCGAGGAGCATCCAGTTGGATCTGTGGTGACATGCAAGTCATCCATCCCACACCAGGTCCCTCAAATGCTCCCACTAACACCTGCCGAGAACCTCAAATCCTCGTGCTGATTGTGCCTATTACCGTGAGATCCCTCTGGCTTTTCATTGCCCAGGACCCTCCGCTGTAGCTGGAGCCTCTGGCCCAGCTCCCGGGGTCTGCTCGCAGAAGGCACCTTTTGGGAAGAGAGGTCCCGATGCAGAGCAGAGGTATTCAGCAGATCRGTGTGCCCAGCAGCAGGGGAGGGAGCAAGGAGAGCGCGAGAGAGCTGTCAGCTGCACATCTCGCCTGCTCTGCCTTCCTGCAAACAAAGCTGGATGAAAACCAAAGAGTTTCAACTCTAGGGAATTTACAGTTTTGAAATGCAGCTAATTCCACAATGAGTTTTCTTTTAGTTCCTTGCGACTGAGCTTCTCTCTCAAAACCTGCAGGTTTTCAGATCAGTTTCAATCCTCCTCCCTCTCTAGATAGATAGAGAGAATGTCATAAGTCTCTCCTTTAAATCACTTGTAAACAAAGTGCATTTAGAGCAGCAGGTTTTGGCGGMGTTGAAGGCGGCGAAGCATTTACAAAATCAAATTTAACCACAACTGACCACTCAATTCAGCAAAACRTTACATTTTCATAGAAAAAAAATCATTTTAACAGAATACCCATGAGCCTGTCTGGGGGCAGCGGAGGGCTGGAGGCAGCCAGGAGCCGATGGCAAGGGTAGCATTTACCCATCCCCTCCTTGCTCCTAGTCCCCCGCTTCCAGCCATCCCTGCTYGCCCACCCGTGCCTCGTCCCAGCACGCTGGCGGGGACACGGCTCCATCCCCGCGCGCCGCCAGCCGTCTCCGCTCCCTTTGATCGCCTCTTCGCCGCGTGCCGTTCAAAGGCAGGGCTTCCGTTTCAAGTCCGAAACTCCTCTTAAGGAAGCTTCTGTTCCCAGCGTGGAAACACCCCTCAGGAAGAGAAGCCACAGCTTCCCGAGAGCCGGGCCCTCCCTCCTGCTTAGACCTCGGCAGAGATGTAAAAGCCTCTCCGACATGAGAGCTGGTTGCTCTTCTGTGCACCAAGACCAGCGAGAAGCAACGATCTCACGCCAGCTTTGCACCTCGGAGCCCTCTGGTCACTCCCTCAGCATCCCAGAGCTTCCTCRCGGGAGGAAGGCTCACGGCACAGCCAGGAACATCCGTCTCCATGCAACACCACTCTCCCTCCCTGCTTGCCCCGTCCATTCGCTCGCACTGTTGGCTGCATCTCCAAAGCCAACTGAYAGCCATAAAGGAGCTTCAATTTAGCTTCCAGAATGCCCTGCTGGGACACAGGTACGGAGCCAAATCCCTGCCTCTGCACTGGACACCGGCCCACGCTTCCCAACACCCAGCAGTGGGAACCAGGGAGTCCGGCCACAGGAATCCCTGTGGGCATTTCCATGTCCAACCCTACGCACTGCYGCTTCCTCTGCTCTTCAGCTTCCCAAATACATCCCAAAGGCCACGGCAGGACAGGAGACATGACTACTCATGCACATATATTTTTATCTTTGGTGAATAGAAAAAAAGGAATAAACTCGCTAAACTTCAGTCGACCTAAATGCATTACGGATACTAGTCCACGCCACCCGTTCCTCTGCAGATACATATCAACCATTATACTGAAAAAAACTTCTAAAATTTTTCTTTTTAACTTTGCATCTTTTGAACCTTCTCTAATCAAAATTTCACACCTGTGACCTTTTCCTAATGAACAACCACATCAACTATTCAAGGCGTTTCTACATATTTTAGGGGAAAAAAATAAGTTTTCTTAAAAAATGCCCCTCTCCTTTTTTTTTCCTCCTCCTTCCCACATTCACCTCCTTCRGCTCCCAATTAAGGCGCCTGCTCAGGGAGTCCGTGATTTTGTCCCCAGTGATCAAAGAGCACGAGGCCCTAATGGAGGCAGCTCTGCCGCAGCGGGCGAAGAGCCGGCTCCGGGGCAGCGGCTCCGGCACGGTGTGTGCGGAGCAGACCTGCCCACGCTCTGCCACAAAAGGCTGGATTTTCAGCTGACCTTAATTAGAGCCAGGGCCGTTCACACAGTGCGGGATCCTGTGTGGTTTTCTACTCTGATTTGCTTGGAGATGTTTTCTGGCCTGCCAAAGCCCTTGTTGCTATTGCAGGCTGGCAGCTAGAGCTGCTCTGCCCTAAGGCTGTGTCCTCCTCTTCCCAGTTTAAGGGTGCCCAGTGCTCCCAGCCCATGCCCAGGATTGCACTACAGCTCCAATGCTGGGAAATTCCCAGTTCCTTCCCCTTCCTCGTCACTTTGGGAGGCTCAGGGCAGCGCATCCCCCTTTGTTTTTATCAACGCTACAGGACTTGCATGGATTCCTGAAGCTCTGCAGTTAAAAAAATAACCCTAAGCCTGTCAAGTGGAACAAAGTCCCTCTCAAAATGAGGACAGTGTTGGAGATAATCAGAAGCTAGGGACAGATTTCTCAGGATGGCGTTTCACTGCTGTTTTTTTCTGGTTTTGCGTCTCTGGACGCGTGTCGGGCGCTACCTCGCAGCTGCTGGAAGCAGGACGTGGTGCTCTCGGCGTCCAGCGCGTGCCGCAGCACCCCGTTGCTCGGCTTGGGCCTCTCGTAGTCGCGCTCGGGCAGCATGGCCTGCTCGCTCTCCACGGCGAGCTCCGGCCGCGGCGGCAAGGACTGCGGGAAGCCGAACATGGGCAGGGACGAGAAGAAGAGTAAGGCACCACAGAGCAGGAAGCCTCCCCACCACGCGCCGATCCAGCGAGGGTCGTCCGGGGTGATGTCCAGCTTACCTGCAGGGGCACACACAGGCACCAGCGGCTCAGAGGCAGCAGAATTAACCAACACAGAAGCTGAGAGACCCTTTCATCAGGGGAAACTCTGGGCTTCTTTAAGGCGAGGTTTCCCTAGACATAAGGTGGGGTATCCATGGTGCTTCTTATACCCATTTGGTGCGAGCCACCTCCAAGGAGGTCTATGGCACAAGGCAGTGGGTTCCTTGCCCATGTGCTCAGCACCTCCAGCTTCTGCAAGCACCCCTCAACCACAGCTTCTCCCCAGGGCCTTTGSCTCTGGCAGCTCTATGGGAGCCTTTTACCTGTTGTTTTTAAGCAGGGTCCCCCTGTGCTGACACCCAAGCTTTGGGCATCACTCACCCAAGGTGTCAGTCGTGCAGAGGAAACAACCCCTCACTGTCACCCCTAGCAGCTCCTGGCTGGTGACGTGGTCTTGGGATGAAATGGTAAAGGATGAGATATGAGACCTGGCAYAGCTGGAAGAGTGGAAGCACTCTCGAGCAAGGCAGGCACGTGCAGCTGGCATATCCCATGAGTGCCAAAGAGTGATGAAGAGAAGCAGCACAAAGACCCTGCACCTCCACCTTTATCCTTACCCCTCTACCCTTACCCCTTTTTACTCCAACACTGATGCTCTCCCTGCTTTGAATTCACAGGTGAGAGTCTGCAAAAGCAAAGATGAGCTGGGCACTCAGCTTTGAGGGCCAGCCATGACCGCATGGAGGGTGAAGGGGCTCTGAACCTTGGTAAAGAAACCCACTCACTGCATCAAATGGTCCCTGGGAGGGTRTAAGATCCAAGAGCGAACAAAGAAAAGCAGAGTTAAAAAAGGACAGTATCCTGTGGGCCAACACTCAAAAGAGATAAGGGAAAAGAAGCCACTGGRGGCAACTTGGGAAAATAAAAATTGGCAGCAGGAGGGAAGCTGCTGCATTGCTAACAGCGAGCAGGTCCCTGCAGCAAAGGCAGGCAGAGGGTGCCGGCCCCGGGCGCCGGCTCCCGCAGGAGAGCTGTGCCCGCGTGGCTGGAATAACAAGCTCCTCCTGTCTGCCACAGCCGCGCCGAACAATCTGTCTYGAGTGAAGCAATCAAGTTGTCTCTCAAGCAGAGACAGTAGGAAACTCTCCTCTCCATAGGGAAAATAATGTGTAGCTCTCAAATATATATAAAGTTTGAAAAACAGTGTTTTGGAGAGATTGAATTCTTTCGCTGTTATTTCTTCTTTCCTGTAATGCATTTTTTTTTTTCAGGCTCTGGGGAACACAACCACATGGAAAGACACATAAACAAAAGTCTTTCTCATGTTCTCTTCTTAGAAAAGGTGCTGGGAGCAGCAGCCTTCAAGTGRCAGTGATGGGTCCCAGCCAAAGACAGCTGGACCTGCAGCTGACCAGCGCTGCACCCTATCAATAACCYGCCCGGCCACACTCCCCCTGGGCTTGTCACTGATAACGCTCCACTCTTGTCCTCTGTGGCTTCAAAATTGGTGGCTTTTGAGCTGTAAATGCGGAATAATCACCTTACATTAAGAAAAGCTGCATTACACTTGAGTAATGTTCCACCTCGGCCAGCATCCTGTCTCTGACAGTGACCAACTGCAGGTGCTCAGAAAGCCCGCAATAACAAATCCTCATATTCCTGACATTATTCATCTAGACTCTTGTTATTTGTGGCTCAGTGACTTCTTAGGCTATATTTAACACCATTTTTTTTTCTTCTATAAACTTTTCCAGACATTTCTGACTCCACTGGTAAACTTTTTGTATCCTGTGGTGAGAAATTTTACAGCTTTACCTACTGAGAAATATTTTCTCCTGCTAATTCACATTTTCTGGAAAATTACATGTAACAGTCAGATGTATAATGAGGTCCAAACAAGCTATTCTCCCCACAGGACCACATGAGTCCTTGGCATGTTTTCCTAAAGGAAGGAATGAGATGGGACYATGTGCTATGTCAGAAACCACGGCTAAAAGCTTCAGTCGTCAGAAAGAAGGTTTCTTTCCTGATCATTTGGGGTTATTTAGATTTCTTTAGCTCCCACATGCATGCCAGACTAGCCAAGAGGAGTACACACAATTCTGTTCCAAGTCCTGAAAGATTAAACTTCATCCAAACACATGCTCTAAAGATGTATCTGCAACACCATAAAGATGAAGCACAACTACATAGGGGCCAACAGTTTTAAAGCAGGAGAAGAGGCTGTTGGGATCAGCTGGAGCTGAAACTGAAGTGAAAGTGGCTGAAAAACTGAGGGAAGAGAATGAAGCATCAGGTTTGCGGGYTACAACCACAAGGCTTGGGGCTGCAGGAGAGAAAAGACTGTTTTGCATCGCCCTCTCATGGCAAAGAGCACATCTTGCATGGAACAGCAAATCGACAGGTTTGAGGGTTTCTTTTCTTTACGAATTAAGCAATATTTTGCAACAAATTTMTTTAACCCAAGCCAGGGGCTCCTGGCGTTCCCCTTCAAGCCCAAGAAAGGAAGAGCTCCCAGTTTCATCCCACGCTCTGGACGCAGCACCCTGGGCAAGATGATGTCTGTGCTAGAGGGTGTGCCTTGCACTGGAGCTAGTTTTATGTGTGTGTTTAGAGTAGACCCTTCCCAAACTCATTTCACAAAAGAAGGGCCATGGAAGTGAGCAGCTTTTAGCCACTACAGACCTGCTATTTACTGGGAGAGAAGTGACAAGGTTTGAATCCGAAATGTAAAACCCCACAAAAATGACACCTATGTATGTAGGAGGCTCTTGAGATGGAATAAGAAAGTTTCCTAGTTGCAGGTACCAACATTTTTTGTCCCTCTGACACAGACACACTCAGTTAGAAATCAAACCCGGTTCTCCTTACTTGTGTCAATGAAGACAGCATCCACATAGATTTTGGTACAGAAGGAGCCCAAGATAAATCCACAGGCTGGTCCAAATACCAGCATCGTAAACAGGATCCCTGAAAGGAGAGAGAAAGCAGAACGTTAATACCAGGCTCAGGTTATTCACTGCMTTTGCACTGCAATCCCGGCACCAARCAGACAGGGATTTGTGTCTGTGTCAAGCGGATGTACGCTCTGAACTAAAGGGCTCCCTAAATCTGTTTCCCTTAGCCACAGCCCTTCCCTGCGTGGCCTCACAGCTCTTCCCCTCTTCATGAGGACTCGCTTCTTGCCAGTGCCTGTTCAGTGTCAAGAAAAGAGGTGACTGGAGGCGACTGTGAATTATTCACCTATTTGTGGTAGGATTATATTTAGAATTCTTTATTCTCACTCCCTTCTGGCCCTGGAACAGGAATGCTATAAGTACATGGCCAGCTCTCAACTAGCCAGGACAGTAAGGCGGGAGGACAAGAGAATCAYCCAGGGAAAGCAGTAGCATTGGTAACACAAAGCGCTTGCAAAACGGGGACGGGAACACACTTTGTACCGTCACATCTGGGATGGAAAACAACAAAAATCCCCTGAGGAGCCCTGTAAATGGATTTCTGAAGAAAGCAAGCATAGGTCTGAACAAGAAKAGGCAAAGGAGGGCCTGTTCACGTCCTCCAGGGCTGAGCTTTGCCAACTGACTCGAGGGGCAAGGCTGGCTGGCTTGCCATGAGGGAAGCACCAAACTGAGCTGCCACTAGCCTTGCTGCCTCCGCACCTCTGAGGTGTCCCATGAGCAGCTTATTCATTTCTGGGGTGTTCTCCTCTTGAGCAACGAGACACATCCCACATTGGGACATTTCTCTCCAAATCTCGCTGCAGGTGCTGTGTAGCACCTTGCTAACACACTTAATTGCATCAAATTCCTTGGCTGGAAACTTAATTCTCACAAGGTCTCTCTCTAAGCAGTTCTCAGGGGTTGCAGAAAAGATCAGAGCTGCAAAATAACCCCTGGAAACCCCYACTCACACCTCACATGCAAGGCAAACTGCACCGGCTGCCGAAGGCAAAAAGCTGCACAGTCAATAACACCTTCACCTTCATGTTTACAATATGGGACACAAACTAATGCCTCCAGATCTGTGGCACTGTGAATTAACACCTGGATTAACAGTTAAGAACAAAGCGACAGCTCCATCCAGGCACTCGCACAGAAACTGACCTCGTTAATACCCTCACAGCAACTCCTTGCAGGAGGAGAAATGAAGAAGGTGGAAAGAGAAAAACATCCTGTCTGGTTTTGATGCAAGGGCTGGTAAAAAGTCCAGTGCTCAGAACTACAGAATTTCCTAAAGCCTTTTCTAAMACACCCACGTGGCATTTTTTCCATCACTAGATGGCATCAGTTGGTCAGTGTTSAAGCCAAGCCCAGCGCCCGCACATCCTGAGCTCACCATATCTGATAGCACAACCCGGGGTTAAACAGCCTCCAGCCAAAGATCAGGCAGAGCTTTGATGCCTAGACAATAATTACAAAAATCAAGACAGACAGAACTGAGATGAGATCGTCCTGCACAAAAACAAAACAAACAAACAAAAAAACCCCTGGGATTATTTTCTATTTCCAAGAAAGGGAGCAGAAGCCTTTTGATAACGACCTGAGAATACTTGGGTTATACATGCAAGGAGGCAATTTGAGGAAACAACTACCTGCAAGAAACCTGTATCAAACACCAGTTATTTCTTTTTCCAAGGCAATCCTTGCAACTGGTGAACGTTCCTGTTCCCCACATTTCTCCTGCAACCATCTCGGGCCCAAACCACGCCACATCCTCACATATTAAAACACCACATTTCCTAAGCTGGCAGCTGAAACCCGGGACATACCGTTCACTCGGGAATGTCGCTAGAGGGCAATGTGGGATAAAGCATCCACTAAACAGGGACACGGCCAAGATTTTACTACGAGATATTAAGCAGTCGTTCACCTCTAGGCCAGGTGTAAGAAACACTCGTGTTGGCTGGGTTTTTACCCTTGCTACACCTCCACCCGCAATGCTGCAGACAACAAACATGCACTCTCCTGGTGTGCTCCGTGCAATCACCTCTCAGGACTCCAGCAAAACCCCTCTGCAAAAACTTAACTGTTCTGGGGTATATAGAGAGTTAGCAAGTAGTAATAGTATGCTGGAAGTACTCTATATGTGTGCAAAACAAAATGAAAAAGCTTTTCTAAGCTGCCACCTTCTCCTGTTTCACATTCCCCGTAAGTCTTGACGTGAAGCATTACAAGCAAACCTACTTTGACCCATAATAGACTATGTATAATAACAGCATATGTTTTTGACTTACTCCTTACATTTACATATGGTTTAAGGTCTGCTTCAGGAACACATCTGAACCGAGCACACTGGCTTCAAAGCAGCTGGCCCAGGCCTATGGAAGTGGGTGCTAAAGCAAGGTCTTATTCACGGAGAAGTTAAAGGTTTCTGTTGTCATCTCCCTCTGTATCAAACTGGCCCAAATGTCAAATCTCCAGCCAAGAAGGCTCCAGTGCCATTTCCAGGCAAGACAGCCCTGCGGGAGCTTTCAAGCTCGAGGTAATGCAGACAGCTGGGAATGCAATGAATGGTTTTGCATATGCACTCTATAGTTAAGGAGCAGTAAATCTTAGTTTCCAATAGCCTCTGAGGTCAGACTGAGCAGATCTCCTTGGTGTCAGGACACTTAACAAAGGGGTCTGTAGGCAGCCACTCATTAAGGCTGCGTGATTAGAGCATAGTTGTCATGCTGGGAGCACATCCAGCCACAAACTGCTCTGGAGGCTGGTTAGATGCCGGAGAGGAGCCACGGGCATTCACTAACCTCAAAGGCTCTTTGCACAACAGTGTCAGGACCACCACCCCACCACCATGCAGCCAGAAATCTCTTCTTTTTGTACAGGCAATGTCCTTCTCTTCCCTATAGGGGATTAGGAAACCAAGGGCTGGGTCCTGCCCTCTAGGGTCCACCTAGAGCAAGGATCAAATTGCACTTGTGTCCCAAGCAGGAATAAGGACAGGAGGGAGCACCGAGAGATGAGAACACCTCCTTCCACAGGGCTCCCGACTGATGAGGCTGGGCAGGGAGATAAATTACAGCTTCTTCTCAAAGTTTCCAGTCAAAACAGTCTTGCTGTCAGTCACAAGACAAAGGAAGTCATGCTTCAGCTCTTCTCGAAGTGAGGATTTATTTGATGCTGGGAGGACAATTTGTGATGCTGTTTGGAAAAGTGCAGTTGCGAAGTCCCTTGGCAAAGCAACTGTGTACCAGTAAAGCCCTGGAAAGCACCATCAGAACCACCTCCAGAGGGTTGCAATCATAGGGAAAGCCTGCTCAAGTCATCTAGATGTSCTAGAGAACATCGTTCCCTCTTTCCATGGGAATCCAGGTCGCCCTTCCAGGAAGGGCTGGGTTCAAAGTACATGTGCAGAGGAACTGCATCGCTCCAGTGCTCTCCTCCAGAGATCTGGAGGCATCTAAGCTGGGTGGATAGTTGGGCAGCAGCTGCCCGGTCTAGGAATGAGGTTTAGAGGGAAGCCCACAGCTCCTGGGCCAATTGATCCAAATCTACATTTAAAAGCATGGTTTTTGGTTCTTCACACACTTGCCCTCAACTGCTTGTCTCACTACCAAATCAGACTTTGGTGTGAAGGTGAGTAAAGGCAGATGAATTTGGAAGATGTGGGGAACTTCTTCCACTGCAAAGCTAGTTTAGCTGTTGCTTACACCCTGCAGAGGCATGCTTGGACCCTTGGACCAGGTCCAGACAGGTTTTCTGGACGGGAACATTGCCTCTGGGTGAAACGATGCAACAGTGGGATGAATCCAGGCAGCCCTGCTGAAAAACACCACGTCCTGCCCTCTTTTCCCTTCAAAATAGTCATAATGATGCTGCTTMCTATCTCAGGGGGCCTCAGAGGAGGAAGGTGGTGGCTGAATTTCAAGGTTCTGGCCAAAGAGAGAGACACAGAGTGAAACACTAGCATCTCAAACTAAAGAAAATCGTTTGATGGTGGGGGGAAATCTCTCTCTTTGGACTGGGCAGTTGTATGTGATTTTGCCCAAGGCAGGAGGGACAAGGTGGTCCAGCAATGGCCACAAAATCCACATAYGGGTATGAGAGGAGGGCAGGGAGCCCCGCGCGAGGGGCACCGTGGTGCCGTGGGTGCTGCCGTGGACGTGGGCAGACGCCGGCAGCGGGTGCCCTCCCCAGGACTCCGCACCCACTCGCTCATCCCTGGCACGGGGACAAGCCCCTTGTGGGAGCGCGGGGGGATCCGGTCCCACCGAGCGCAGGATAATCTCCAAACCGGCTTGTCCCACATTTCCTGCTGCGGCAGCGGAGGGGGCCGGCCGGCGCATAGGGATTACGGGAACGGAGCTTGTGTGCGCTGTGACCTGCCCTTAAAGGGACATCAGGGCAGCCAACAAGCTGGGAAAACCGGGATACAAGCAGGAGCTGCTGCCCTTGCGGTCACAACAAAGCCGCAGCCCTTAAGGGCTTTGGGAAGAGGCTCCTGCACTCACACCCTTCCTCCTTCACCTTTTCCTGCTGCTCAGCTCTCTGGTTGCCCGTCTCCTCGTCACCTCCCGTCCTTCTTATCCTCCCTATCGTTCCGCTCACAAGAGCGGAACGGGTCCCTTACGGCAGCACCGGGCTCAGGTCCGTGCTGCTTCCCTGGTGCCCRCGCAGAAGCAGAGGGGATCCAAAACCATCCCCACAGATGTTTCCCAGCGCCCACAGCTGTTGATTAATGAGGAGCGATGCCGGGGTGATTCGCTTTCATTTGTAGCCTCTGTTCCGACGGGGATCAAAGCGGTTCCGACCACTTGCATGGACGTGCAGGGCTGGGCAGGGGGAAAGGCTGCGTGTTCCTACAGCCCGTGCAGCAGCTCACACGTATCATTTGCAAGCCCTGGCCTTTGAGTCCAGGAGCTCAAATGGCAGCTGAGTTTTTTGAAGGCAGGTGGAGGATAACGACCCAATAAAAGGGGCAAAACTCTGCAGGACAGGCCTTTCTAATTATTTAAAAAAGCTGCTTCTAGACACAGCCTGTCAGCTGCATGTTTCTCCACCTGCATTCAGAGTTGTCTGAGGGTTTCCTGAAAGTACGTTACACAGAGRTTTCTTTCTATACTCTCACTGTCCSTTTAGATATTGATTTCCATCAGAATTTTGAAGGATTTCTCCAAGGAGATGTCTGCTGATTTTGAGATGTAATTTCTATAAGCGGTTTTGCCTAGTGAACTATTCCATGTCTTCAATTATCAGCAAGCCTCGAGTTTGTTTGATCAGTAAATCCCCATTCCCGGCCCTCGTGAGGCTACATCCAACAGGATCGATGTTCTGCCAACAAGGGGCAGTCCCAGGGGACGCGTGCATGGATRTTTGCAGAGCAGGACCCCAAGCTGAGCACCCAGCCCGGAATTTTCCATTGTAACTGAGTGAAAAGCTCAGAAATGCACCCCCGTCCTTGCTTCTGCCCCTGTTGTGATAAGCTCAGGAATAATCCAAACGCAAGGGGAAAAACAAATGAAAGGAAGAAAGAGAATCCTGCTGGAATCACTGGTTTGGCCCGCAGCTGAAACAAGATCACCAGCAAGATTGCAGAGAAACAAATCAAGCCACGAGAAAAGCTGCGCGACCGCCCAGATCAGATTTGCAAACCAAACAACAGCTAAAGCAGCCRGTTTGTGAGCACTGCAAGGTAACCTATGTGGCTACTCCCACTCCAAATCCCTGCGTTACTTCGGTACCTGCCGCTGGCACCGGGAGCTGGCTGCTCCCCGCTTCCCGAGTGGTTTCCCTGGTTGGCATCCRAGCACCCTTGCTCCAATTCTCTCCTGGCTCAGGTGAAGCTGGAGAAGGGATTTGCTTATGCTCACGGAGTAGAAATTTGCTTATGCTCATGAAGCCCCGGCACCGCTCGCAGGAGACGCTAATCCCAGGGCAATCTCCATCAGCCTCTGCATATTTAACCAAAGCAGCGAACGCTCCCAGAGGATTAGGGCCGCAGCGGTTTCGTTGCGGCCGCGTTCCCTGCCGTAAGCTGCGACGGCTCTGACGTCCTGCCTCCCAATATTAACATACGTGCCTAACACGCCAGCAACTCACGGGTCTTGGGGGACACAGAATCACGTCTGTCCACGCTAGAAACCTGGTCAGGTGCTCTGCCTGCACAACCACATGCAYTGCATAGTGATTTAACAGATCTTCTTGCACTGGGCAATATTGTCTCCATTATCCTCTGCCACGTTCACACTACTCAAAAAGCATCATCCTTGAAGGTATAAACACTGCTTAATGTCATAAAATACACACATTTCTTCCTAAAGAGCACGTGCATAGTTTAAACACACATTGCAAAATATTAGAGAGACTGAGCATACTTTTGGAAAAGGAGCTTAATAGCCTAATATTCAAGTTTCCCAACATCTTGTGCCCAAACCAAAGCAAGGCCCTCTCTAATCTGGCTACCCTGTTCCTCAGGATGGAGAACCAGTCCTAAGGAGTCTTTAAGTCTGTCCTGAAACACAGGGACAAGTAACTCACTCCTCCTACCCTTCAGTCTCATATTCCTGTCCCTGAAAGGTGCTTGTTATCACATCCTTAGAAGCAGCCAACTCCGTTTAGGATCCGGGTACAAGAACATATCCAACTATAGCACACAAATCCACGGTGGGCTGTACAGCGTGACGCGGTCCCACAAGATGCAAATTCCACACCTTGGACGTACCGCGCAAATGCATCAACGGCAGTGCGAGCTTGAGCGAGAGATTCCCACATTTCGAGCAGATTTCTCCTTGCTAATTACCTTGGGAAGCAGCCACCAAGCATSCTTGCAAAGAGCAGTATGCCTCAATGCCAAGCACGCTTTAAAGGGTTTTGGTGTCGTGCCTTAGAGCTGTGTTCACATCCTCCCAGCCGTTAAATGCAAGCACCTGCCTCACCAAGTCCAGGGTGCTGCTTTAGTCGAGACGGCCAAATTTCCTTCCATTTCACCAGTTTCACAGGAATTGTGAACACAGGGACTCTGCTGCTACAGTTCCAGGTGCTTTTAACGTCTTTAACTCGGCCTTAGCCATTTCATGGCTCTTCTCCTTGTGCCAACAGCATCTGGGAGAAGTCCCACCGTGTGGGACAGGTTTCCAAGAGCAGAGCAGAGAGGCTGATACCCCGTCAGACTGCAGTTCCCCAGGTCACCTGGCTGATGGGCTCATTACAAACACATGGGTGGAGGTTTTATCCTTCTCCAATGCTGCATGTGCCACCAATCTGCTCCTGCTGTTCAGGCATTCCCCCATCCAAGACAACTAAACCTGCAGTCCTTGCTGCCCCACTCTCCAGGGCTCCCTAGAAGATATATATACATATATATATATATCCTCTTAAGAGGACAGGGAGGAGAAGCTCAAGAAAATCAAATTATAAAAGTGAACTATATCATTTACTCCCGCGCAAAGGAGAGCAGGAGGAAGAGGGTGGCTGAAAAGTGGCTGTTCTCACAAGACCTGTCTTGGCAACACCATGCCCTCCTGAAAGGAAAATGAGCAAAACGTTGACATTTAACAAAACCGGATTGTAGATTTTTCATGATCTCCCTTTAAATTTCCCTTTGCCTGGTTGCTGCTCAGGGAGAGATTAAACTGCATGGTGGAGAAGGGCACATGGGCATGGAGCATGGGATAAGCACAGGTAAACCCATCCTAAATCCCTGGAGCAAGGAGAGGTCCGGGAATCAGGGACACAGCAAGACAAAGTGCTGGGAACAGAGTCCTGATAGCTGTTATCTGTACCACCCATTTAGGAAAGGACTGTGTTTTTCTCTGCAGAATAGATCTAATCTAGGCTAGTAATGACTGTGCTGCCAGGAAGGAAAAGAGAAATTAAACCACAAAACTTCTGTTGTTGCGCTTCCTCCCATTGCAAAAGGCAGCAGAAAAAGTGTTTGCTTTTGACAATAGTCATTCTTTGCAGCGACCCAAATCTCYCTGAAGTTTGTGGGAACTCTTTCCCCTGCCCTTAACCGGCTTTGGATCAAGAGCCAYTGCTCTCAGCCTGCACCTTTGCAGATGAGGGGCTCACAGCTACGCCTGCTCCGGGGCTGCACGTCCATGGGCTCGGTCTAGCTCTCCTGCAGCTGGGGCTCCAGGCTTTGCTTCTTGAACAGCCTTACTCCAGCGGGCTCCATGCAGACCTGGGAAYTCATTTTCCCACCACTCCTCGTCTTCTGATGCCTCACTCGGGAATTCAAGTTGTTGGGCCCGAAGCACAAGAAATGCAGCTGGAAGCCCCGGGTTGGGCACGAGCGGAGGAGGGCAAAAGCACCCAGGCAGCAATGGCAGTGAGGRCAGAGCAGGGCACCAAAGCTATCCCAAAACACATCCTAGCGGGCTGTGGGGCGGCCCCCGGCCGAGAGAGCCCTGCAATGAGGCCACGCACCCCATGCAGCGAAGACTGAGGGATGCCAGATGCTCGGCTGTCCTGGGGGATGGGGAGGCTGCCTGGATGCAGGGATAATCCCCCAATCTAAGATTACTTTCAGTATAATTTCTGGCAGTGCCTAACAGCTCTCTGCTGCGTTACAAAGCACAAAGCCCAGCGGTTGGGTCCAAAGGGCTGAAAGGACTCGGGTCCTGCCAAAGTGAATCATTCAGCATCTCATCGCTAGCGCCCAGCCATTCGGGRCCAACACCTCGTTGCTTTCCATGACCCTGAACCGTAGCAGACGTGTATGTTCTGCAGAGGCTGCTTGCAAGGTCAGGAGCTCCCGGGAGCTGCCAGCCTCTCCAGCACCGCTTTCSTGGGAATGCTTCACTCCAAGGAGGACTCTGTCCCTGACGAGTCTCTCTCTCCAGGGGAGAGAACAGCTGCTGCCATCGTTATGGGTTTGTCTCTCTTAATTAAGTATCCACAGCCAAGCCCGAAGAGGAAAACAAAGCCCTTTTCCAGCCCTTCCAGGAGAGGGGAGGGAWGGAGGCTCTGGACAAAAACACCAAGAGGAGTAATTCTCTCCCATGGCAAAGCTGGTATTGCATCTTGAACTGAGAGGTGAATTAAGAGCACCAAAACACYCTATTTAGAATTAATCACACTAGAGTGCACTAATTCGAGATGCTTTGGAGGAGTTAATCCTTGTCCAAGGGAAGCAACCCTGAGGGGCCAAGTATGAGGATCCTAATTGTACCCAAACATTTCTCAGGGCATTTACAACCCCACTTCTAGTGATCTGAGGGAAGTTGTTAACCCCTCCGGATCCCCATAGGAGAGCAATGAAAAACCCAAACCAGTTTCAGACAGCCAAATTACTCTGGTTGGAAGTGAACTGGATTAAGAGCTTTATAGTTTTACAGTGTTACCACCCATCCACATCACAAGTTCTGCCAGCCAAAGCACCAATGTCGCATTTCCAAACCCAGTCCTGCACAGAGATGYAAGTTAAGGAACCTTAACCTCACTCAACTGAAAGAACTGGCAGAGGAACAAATTATRCAGAGAACATGATAGAAGCTTGGGAACAAATGATAGTTGCCAGAATAGCACATGAAAAACATGTTTTTCTACCACCATTTCATAAGTTTGCCTTTCTAATGARGTCCTAGTAAGTGAAATTGGTCTGAAGACATTTGACAGATCTATATGACATTGTATAACGCAGAACATCAAGTTAGGAGGCTTTATGAGATTATGGCTGCTTGTCCTTAATTTCATTTTAGAGATGGAAATTCACCTTCTAAGAACTTCAAAATGAAATATTTTTTAAATTATTTTAAAAAAGTCATTCATATGGCATTTATTTTCACATATCGTGAGATATTTTGCAATATAAAGAAATAATGGTAAAAAGAACACAGGTATTTTGTTTCCAAAATATTCTGTTGCAGCAATTTTCAAAATTTGCCACTTAAAAAAAATAATTAAAAAAAATGCTTATTTAGTGAAAATGTAACACCTAGTTGGAAACAGAGCTGCCACGTCCCCTACAACTCCAGCAAGACATTCCCTGCAGAATCGCCTTGGCCGGACACCRCAATCTGCCACATGCTTCAGCTGGGGTGGCTTTGGATGATGATCTACTCTTACTATTTTTGGCAGAGTTTATCATATTCTTTAGGGCAGTAATTACATTTTCCAGGGCAGGCCTTCTGCCAGGGCTCAGAGTGAGGACCARCGGGCCCCTTTCCACCACCTGCTAYGATTCCAGCCTCGATTAGTTATTAAAGGGCTGTTGAAACCCTTTGTAAGGATCTGCCTTTCTAGTCTCATYACCAGCCTGCCCCAGGGAGAGGAAGGCTTGAAAAAGGAATAGGAAAACACTGCAAGCAACAACGACACAGACTTGAAAGCCCCAAAAGAGCAGCTATTCTGTGCAATGGCAGCACCTTTGTGCACATTCAGGCAGCAACAGGCTCCACTCGACTGTTCTTGCAGCAGCTGGGAAGGAGCAGCCTTGATCTGCTAGGAGCAGGCTCTGTTCTAATGTTTACCCAAAACTGAAATAAAACTTATTGGAAAAACCTGGACTCTTTCCACCTGACTAATAGCAGGCTTCCTGTTCCCTTATTTTTGTTTTAGCTGGCTTTGGGGAATGAGGCAGATATGAGAGCCTTGGGTTTGTGCATGAGTACAGGTGTCTCCTGGCTACTGGCTCGATAATATATAGTGACTCCATGGACTCGTTTACATCTGCCAGAGAGCAGGGATCTTAAAGACCCTAAATTCTTATGATTGCCAYGAATATGTGGCCATGGGGAGCAGCAACGTCCTACTAATGCTTCTACTGAATGAGTAGCTGCTACATCTGCACTTACTCTTGTAACACAGATTTGTGGGGASTCGATGTGCGGCTCCCAGATGCC
Source organism: Eudromia elegans (assembly GCA_003342815.1). Classification (NCBI taxonomy): domain Eukaryota; kingdom Metazoa; phylum Chordata; class Aves; order Tinamiformes; family Tinamidae; genus Eudromia; species Eudromia elegans. The sequence continues at coordinate 1,118,845 of PTEX01000213.1, forward strand.
AAGGGCTTCCGCAGAGATGTCCCTACTCCCTCCTGGGGCTGTCACCAGCAGGCTGGCGTTGCCCTTCCGAGTGCTCGGCTCTGGTGTCCACAGTGGTTGTGTGATGTTTCATTGACCAAGATGACTTCCCAGCTCATCCCCGTGCGTTCCTCTAACTAGGGCATCGGGGCAGATGCTCCTGCAGCACTTGCAGGACAAGTCCTGCCAACTGGCATCTCCTGACCTTCCTGCCACCRTCAGCCCCTCAGGGCTGTGCAGCCAAGGGTCAAGCAACAGTAGCCCAGCTGCAAACGCTGCCTTTATTTATAGGCATTGTAGATACTGATTATATGGCATGGCACAAAGATCTCAAAGGGTGCTCAGCTGTTCCTCTGTGGGCCAGTAAGGCATAGCAAGCTTGCTTTGGCAGGAGAACAGGTCTTTCGATCTAAAGAAAACCTCTCATTTCCTTCATCATCTAATTCCTAACCTGTAATTTCCACCATCTTCTAGTTTCCCAAGGAGAAATGACAAGTTCTAGCACAGTAAACACCAAGCAGGGGAGGCTCAGCTTTGCACAATGGAAGAATCAGGTTCCCATTGCTGCATAYGGTACAAGCCCCATTGAGGCACCGTGAGGCTAAGGAGTATGGCCATGGATATTCCCAGGGCCTTATGCAACTAGGATTTTAATCTCACATCTTCATCTGCTCCTGGTACCATGAAACACCTGGCTGCCACGCAGAACAGATACCACATCTTTTACCAGCTGCTTTTCCTCACTGTTTATGTAATCATTCCTTTAACTCCATGTCCTTCTCCTTTTAAATTAAAACAAGTCTTAATTTGCTTTTTGGTCATCAAGTACAGAARAGAATCAGGGCCTTGGCACATACTGCAAACACAGAGGACACCAACAACTTGCACCTTGATGAGGCAGCAACAATCTAAGCAATCACAGTTATACCYAATGTGAACTTCTATTCTACAGCCACCAGACTTTAAAGAAAACTGACAATGTCACGGATCTCCTGTCTAGTTTCAGATGCTAAAAAACAGCAAATAATAAAACATGACTGATTTAAGACTGCTTAAATAGCAGATTTCTTTGTAGACCTGCGTTGTAAGTTTTGTCCAGGCTCTATCAAGGTCCTGGAAAGATCCTGCATTCCTTCCAAACAGCTGGGATCTCTCTGGCTTGGATTTCGCCAGCCTCCCAGTCTTTCAGATCATGGTTCCGGCTGCTCGAGCTGGAGCTGCCTCGCTGCTTCCCTCTGAGCAGACCTCAGTAAAGCTACCCACAGGATCTTGATAAAATTAGTGAAATGTTCTGCCACATGTCACCAAATCCCCACCCTGGGGGGATACAAGGCATGAAAACTGCAAAGTTAGGTTTGCAGTAAAGCATCACCAATGCGATGGTCACACTCCGGGGAACATTCTGCCTTTTCTTGCACTCTGTTCCTTTATCGTCTCCCAGAAGCTTTTTATGATTAAGCCTAGCAATACGTTTAAAAGGGATGCGGAGCAAAAAGCATGGAGTGTGCTTGGTTCCTATGGTGCCTTGCAAAGGAGCCTCATCTGCTGGAAAGCTTGGGGCTTTGCAGCCTCTCCCAGTGTAACCTGAGCCACGGGGAGGTGAGGGGGACCTGGTTTTACATTATCCCATTCACGTCCCTTTTCCCAGCAAAGCTGCAGCCCTGAAAACCTTTTTCCCCCTAGTTCAGTTCCCCTCATCACTTTTTTTCCTTTTCATGGTTAAATCCACCRTTTAATCAGGTTAGCAGGCCATGAAGGCAAACGCTGACAACATGCACGGGRTCCAGCAGCGCGCACCGTGGCACCGGGCAGAGCGGGACCCACCTCCCACYGAGCTCCCATTTCCCCTAGGACAAATCCAGCAACCGATAGGGGAGTAGAGTAAAAACAAAAGATTTCTCCAGGGCTACAGAAACACTTCATTTAGTCCTGAAATTCAGACTTACTCTCAAACCCTGTGAATTTTTGGTCAAAAGAAACATTCCCAAAATACTCATCTGAAATCATTGCAATGTTTTGTGTTAACAGAGTGAAAAACAGCTATCTGGAGCTGGTTTCACCTACCTACTAGGTTATATTCAAAATCTTTCACCCTTGTCCAAATGAAATAACATTGAAAATCCCCTTTGAAAACATGGACAAACACGACAACGCTGCAATGCATTTTGAGTGAATCAACGGTGCCATGGTGAGAAGCATCCAGCAGGCCTAATGCAGCAATCCCCACGTGAGCCCAGGTCTGGTACATCCAGCCGAAAGATGCAGGAATGAACAAGGAGGTTTCTGACCCTTCACAAATGTCCTCACACGCAGGAAGTGTAAATAATTTCCTATTGATTTTTTGCCAAGATCACACATGCAACTGGAGCAGGGCAAGCCTCTAGAGGAAATTACCTGGGTACCAAAATCATGTCCTRTATTTGTCTTCAGTGCACTATCTGAAGCCTTCGGGCAAATTATTATACTCTATTGCTTAAGAGACAAATTTTCTTTCCTTATGAATGACCATTAATAACATAACATTAAAATAAGAGATAGCAACTATTTGGAATATTAATTGAAGTGTGTCACCTAAAGGACAATTTGGCAATATACCATTTTAAAGAGGCTGAACTGAGACTCTAGCTCATTCTTACAGGGAAGCATATTGCTACTCAGCACTGTGGCAAAGAAGTACTAAGTCACATTTACTTGCTCACTGCGGTCAACGGAGAGCTGCTCTTCCAAGTTTCAGCAAGGGATTAATTTTCAGGCATGCACAGGTACTATTTTATTGTGCAAAACTGAGTAACGCCATGCATTTATATTCTAGCTCTTAAACCTGCTGAACTAGAGAATAAGAAAAGGAAGAYAGGAAAAAACCTGGGCTCAGTGTTGTATGCAAAGCTCCTATTCCTTTAAACAGCAGATGCTGTAACACAAGACAGGTGCTGACTGAGACRGTCTGAAAATATCAAGCCCTTCCGGGCAGGCAGATCCGGAACCGTGCTGGTAAAAGGCCCTTTCACTCATGCTGGAACGTGGCCCCCGTGCAGGCTCAGCTGTTGGAGGTGCCTTTAATCCAGCCCTTGCACCGTTCATGGCCCTGATCCTTCCTCCCGCGGCCGCTGGCCGGACTCTGCTCCGGTGCAGTTGGCACCGGGAAGGGTTCCCATTGCTTTCATGGGAATTAATGCAACGTGACTAATGCCACGTTCGGCAAAGGGAACATGGGTTGCAGAAAGCCCCAGGTCTGTCAGCACCAGCTGTCCTGATGGCACACGCGTGTTTTGCACCGCTCACGTCTGGGGTGACTATGCTGCAAGTCCCTTTGGCCACGTGGCGCTCTGATGGCTCTCCTCAGCCCATGCCCTTGGGCCATCAGCTTTCATGTTTGAAGGGTGGGGAAAGAAAAGGACAGAAGATGTCCAGCTTGCTGTCCATATGTGTGCATCGTATCTCCTTCACCGAAGACAAGCACTGAACTTCTGATGTGTCCTTTGCAATGGCCATGGAGGGGTTGCCTCGATTTGACTGTTCTCCCAACTTTCATTATAGGTGATGATGAAACCCAAAAAACCCTTCAGACTAAGCAACTCCACTTCCATGCTTCCATGGATACTTTTGCCCCAGCGTTTTTAGAGGAGGTGCTTCCCAGACCCAATACCAATGAGAAATGACCCAGACTCTTGAGGGACAGGGCTCACTCGGGACCTGATCAGTCCAGACTGCTTATAAATGGAAGAAGAGGCAAACCTCATTTGAGAAGATCACAGCTGAAGACCTTGTTTCGTCCCCTCAAATAAACAGCCAAGTCATGGAAGCTGGAAGTCTCCCCTTCCTAGGATCTCTCTCAATGCACACAGAGGGAAAACTAAGGGAGATGCAGCTGCCCAGAACCTTTCTGGATATGCATCAGTTCCCCTCAGCCAACCAGGATAAAAAAAGGGCAAAGAATTTACACTCAGCACCTAAATTCAGGTGGGATGAATTAATACTTAGAAGGATGAGAGAGAGAAGAGCTGGAGAGAAAAGGTACAACACCCACACTCTGACAGGCCTCAAACAATACACTGAAAATGCCAGGACTTATCATCATCCTTGCTTTAAAATGGATTTTTTATTTTAATCATTCAGGATTGATTTTGTTAGAAAAGAAATATAAGAGCAAGGAGACAGATGAGAAAGGAATAGCTAGTCATGGCTGTTCTGCCTAGGTGAAGACAAATGCAGAGCCAAATTATGAAAGGAAGTCATGAATAACTTCGCCCCAGTATTTCTGTCCCAGACAGTTCTCATCACAATTCAACMTCTGCGCCTCCCCATGGAAATTTGGGAGGTAAAGATTCAGAGATCAAAGATCCAGGTGTCCCATAGGGCTGGTACRTGACTTTTGCACACTCCAGAGTGGCTCCTGGAGCTGCTGCTGCTGCACATGAAGATGCTGCTGACCTCAGGGACGCTCCAGAACCAGGATCGTCATCAACTCCCAGCAAACATCCAACCGTCTGGCATGGAATTCATGGAGGCTCAAGATCCCCACATTTGACTTTATAGATTGAATCACCACCAGCTTATGACCCAGACACACCTACACAGCAGGCATTTTAATCTCAGGAAGTTCTGAGACAAGACAGATTACCCTGTGTTTTGATAACTATCAGGATTATAAAAAGTTTTTTWAAAAGAGCTACGAAAACAGCTAATTTTTGGTTTCACAGATAAGGTCAAAATCACCCAACTCCCATCAGCCATGCTTTAATTCCAGCCTTTTTTTTTTTTTTCCAGTAAGTCTCACCAGAACAAAAGAACCCCTAGAAAATGTTGTTCTGTGTTGAATGAATCACTTTTTTTAGCCCAGAAAGAAACATTTCATTGTTACATACTTAAAAACAAAGCAGAGCATGCACAGCAGATTAATTACTTGCCAAAGGAAAAGGAGATGGCGTTACTATCCCTGTTTATAAACTAGCCTTGTCACTTGAGTATTAYTTTCCCTCATTCCCTCACCTCGCTCCAGGAGCCCAAAGTTCAGTTCCTTCCCCTGCCAGGAGAATACTTGCACCATTCCCTGATGCCAAATTTCACACATGACCTTATTTCTGAAACGGGACCAAGTCAAACCATGGGTTCCCAGCCYCCCCTCCAATTTATATGCTGGCTCATGACCTGAATTGCAGAGCTCAGGAAACTCACTGAGAAAAACTGTAGCAGCAGCAGTCAAAAAAACCAATCATATTTGTTGCTTATTAGAAATCCACCACTGTTGCTAACAAGTGCTTCTCTCCCCTGGTCCCAGAGTGGTTCTCCAGCACATCTCCATAAGAGGCTTGAGCGAGCTTAGCTCCTGCAATGTGTGTCACACCAGACCCAAATCACAGCGCTGTGATGTCACAGCCAGCAGCAGCTCAACGCCAAGACTCGCCTTTTTTTGCACCAAAATAGCAGTTAAGCCTGAACATGAAGTTCTGAAATATTCCTAACGATGGCATTAGAGGTAACACYTAATCCTCATTACTCACTACTGGTATTTAGGCAGCATACTGTCTGGCTAGTGAATAATCCAGAAGCAGCAGGCGAAAGAAGTTAACACACGTGAACAAGGAGCTGTCATTTTGGAAAAGTTACTTTGTGCTGCCTTTGGCTCTGTATAATCTTCATAGGCAGAGAATGCCACCACTTTGCCTTTAACTGTCACTAAGAAGTTGAGCTGTCATGAATAAAGCTGAAAAACTSTGTCGAACATTCTGCTCTGAGCTTCCTGGAGATGCATTTGCAGAAAGAGATCCACCAAAACTTCCCTGCTTATTTAACTAGAATCTGGTGGATGGGGATGGTAGGGGCAAGGGCTCGTTCWTTAAATTTTCCAGCTAATATTAACTCTGCATGATGTCAAAGGGTTTAGCGTTTSCCAAATGCCCATCAGCTAGTCTGTACAGCAGCCACAAATGCTGCTTTAAGGTCTGAGCCTTTTGATCCCTTTTCGACTGCTCATTTTGTATAAGGGTGTGACGGGGTGAGCAGGTCTACCTGTTGGGATGAATGGTCAAGCATCCCTGGCTAGAGGAATACTCTATACAGTTGGCATAACAAGGGCTGGAGAAGGACAAGCTTTTCTGGCCTCAGTTTAATAACAACACTGAGTTCAAGGACTGCACATTCCAGTCTCTAATCCCAAGGAATTTTGAAAGAAAAGAAAAAAATAGCCAGGATATTCAAGATATTGTGCACCTTCCTCCGAGTGAGGAGGGTTGCTGAGCATCCTAACACACTTGTCCCACCTCCCACCACTGGCAATAGCAGAGGTGACACAACCCAGCCTTTCTGGGTTCTCCCTAGCATTCCAGCACCAAATATCTCTCATTCCTTGTGCTAACCACCAAAACAATTCACCATCATCTAGCAGGGGCTGGTGAAGCAACAGTAGGGATGCAGCGTGCAGTCTCCAGATCCAGACAGACAAGCAGGATGAGGACATGGACTTGGTGGTAGTAATTTCCTCAGGGGTGATTTTTCCTTCTCAGAGGACTTGAGCCAGCCTGGTGGTGAATCACCATGGACTTGGGTGCCACTGCTGTTGCTCATGTGAAAGATGCTTAGTCTCTACAGTGGATACAGAGAAAGGAGGAGCTGCTGCAGTGGGTCCCAACAACCACGTGGCTGATGGCTGAACTCACACACAACCCAGTGTGTTGCAGTCACCAAAAACCTGACCGGGGCACCAGAATATAGGTTCAAACTCTGCAACTCTGTCACCAGCGGCTGYGCTGAACGGTCTTTGCTTTTCCTATGTGACTAGGAAAGTAGTAACCAAGCTGAGGAACCGTCCTCCTTGTCATACAGACTTTCTTATCTTCCACCCACGCTCTCCCTCCCTCCTTTCTGGATGAAAGCTCTGGTTTCATCCCCCTATCATGACCAAGGCACCTCACTTCCACTCATCACACTGAAGCCCTCCAGCAACCGAGGCTGCTGCCTTGTGATAAAGCCAGCGGGCACCAGGGTTTKGAGCAAAGCCTTACACTTGCTGTCTAGGGCATGCAGCCAGGCTGCCAGCAACTGGAACAGGGATGGGGAGAGAAAGAGGCACCTAAAGAGGCTCTGCACCAAGACACACTAATCAAAACAGGCTAATGAAAGGCATTTGAAGCAAAAGGAAARACCTGTCTCCTCTTATGTTTAGGAGTAGAAAGACTCACATTCCAGTGCTGTTGCTGGATACCCCATGAAYAGGACATGCTGGCTGATAATGGGTACTTAAGAGGTCCTGCTGCTCCTGCTGTGACCCGTCCCAGAGCTCAGTCACGAGCATTAAAGTCCTAGGAGCTCTGCCAGCACAGAGAAACAAAACTTTTTAATATTTTCTAAACATGCAAAGAAATGAGGTATTCTATTTGTTTCTCTACTGACCCCAAGGACTGTTTACTCTCTGCTTGCCTTCCTTCCACACTGTTTTTAAGAAATGCAGCCAATCCTTCCCCTCCCATTGTATTTTCCTTGTTTGTGACAGGCTGTACCAAGTGCAGCCTATAATCAGCTAATTGCCATTCCTCCCATGCTTGCCTTTTGCTGTAACTTATCCAGGTCACAAATTCACTCATATGGGGACYGGTCCATACTCAGGTAGAAAATACTGTACAGATGTGGAAGAGCAAACAGTGCTGCAATGGAACGAAGCTGTAAGAAATGGAGAGTCACTCATCAACTTGTAAAAGTGCCAGACTTTGGCTTTTTCAGCCCACTGCTGGACTCTGCCCTGTGCAAACAGATGCGTAACCCCAGGATAAAGCAGCTTTTCCACCTCTGATGAGCAAAAAGGCTGTTCCTTCCCAACAGCTTCTTTGTGCTCTGCACGTGCTGCGGGCAGCAAAGTTGATTGCAGGTTGCTAACAGTAGTCTCTCCGCTGCAATCTCCAAAATTGCCATTTGCAACTAATTAATTAATGCTGCTTGGGTACAAACTGTAATGTTAATTAAGCAAAAGGGGAATTTCTGAAAGYGACACTGACGAGGGCTATGCGACACGTGAAGGAGCTGCTGTTCCTCTCCACACACAGGGAAAACAAACAAACAATGTACAGACCTGAACAAAACGGATACTAGTGGCTTTTTAAACACTTTGCATTTGCTTAATTTCAAGTAAACGCTATCCAATTTAATTTCCAGGGCTATAAGTAAGGATAATACAGTCCTGCTGTGTTGTCTTCATCTGCCTTCTAATAAACTGATTAGAGCCCAACACGTTAAAACCCTGTGCACCACTATCTATTATTCAGGTCCCTAAAAGATGTTAATTAACCCACATGTTCTGAGAAGCTCCATTGTAACACATACAATAGGGAGCCACATGGCACAGTCAAGGCACGTGTTGCTCACTCCTTTCGACTTAATTACATGGGCATGATGCCAAGGTGGTGCTGGAGGAAAGAAAAACTCCACGTTACTGCAGAGACACCGTCCAGATACGGTGCATATTGGCCTGTGGTTCGTTATTTCACCAGGGAGCAAAAGGGAAAAACAAAAAGCCACCGCTCCCACCGCTCCCTCTGCTCCGTTCCCACACGAGCAAACATTTCTGGCCCGCTCGGAGTCAGGTTGTGTCAGGGAAACAAGACGTGTTTAGGTTCAGAAAAGCAGCATTCAAACTGCTTATCCTGCCATCCAGGAAGATTGGAAAAAACACTTCTCAGGATGAAGTGCAAATTCCTGGCTACAGGAATCGTGGGTTTTAGCGGGGTTTTTAGCCCAGATCCTGGTCCCATGGTGAACAGAGAAGACCTCCTGCGACCAGAGCATGCACATGTCACGTGCAGACGGGCTCCCCAGGGAGGGAATGGCATCGGGTGCTCCCTGAGCTTATACAAACTACAGGCTRCAAATGGGTCGTGGCATGGCTGAGGTTCAGCAGAGCTCTGCRGTGATGACAACGGGCTCCCCTGAGGTTTCAGGACTCTCTCTCCTAGACCACAAGGCAGGGCAGCACGTAACTGCAAAAACTATGTGATTTCCTTAGCGGGGCAAAGGAACGTGCATCCAGCAGACACAACCGCTCCTGCTGAAAACTGCTTTCCTTCCAGAAACCTTCTCCCACGAGAGGAACTCGAGGTGGGCGACTGAGGGTGCAACACTGAAGCCTGCTGAAGTTACGGGCACAAAGAGCAGGGCAGCTAAAGGGAAGGGCCAGGCGGCTGCCAACCAACAAGGCCACTAGTGCTGTCTGCAGCACCGCTCAAACCCAGCCACCGAACGCAGAATTAGTGGCAAACAGGGAGGGTTTTGCAGCTCCTGGACAGTGGCTTCCCGTGTGGGATCTCTGGTTTAACTGACAGGCAACTTACACTGCACCTAGTGCACAGGTTAAAACAGGTCATCTGTGAAACGGAGGTGAACACTGACCAGCATTCACTGCTTACAGGTGTTGGAGCTCTGATTTGGGGCCAGTCCAGTCATTATCAGCAATAATAAAAAAAAAACCTGATGGCAAGACAGATTTGTATTAGAAATTAATGATAAAAGAATACTTTGAAAAGGACCCTTTAACTCAAGCTAACCTTAAGCTGGTACCTAACTGTTAGAGCAGACCAAGGATGAGGACCTTTATTGCAGACCTCATGTCTCCACATGCATGGATGTGTCAGGGGGAAAASGAAAAGGGCAGTTCATTGCTTTCTCCCCTTTATCCTCACTAAATCAYAGATTTCTCTGTAGCTCTTCTGTTCCCGGTCTTCCTTACACAAATGTCAGGCTCTCACTCTCTTTCCTCGGAAGCCCTATGGCTACTGCATTTAGGTAGAGATGGGCTACAGGGACTACACAGGTCATGGGTTTGATCACCTCCGCCCTGCCTTTTTTTTTTTTAAAAAAAAAAGACTTTTATTTTTTAAAGGAAAGATGAGAGAAAAAGAAAAAAAAAAATCAGAATAACTTAGTTGTTTCTGAAATCTCTGCTGCCTGAGACACAAGGAACATATCTGGAGCTTATCCTGCTGCCAGAACTGCAGAGGCTGAGCTGATCCCCCGATAGCAACGAAATACCATTAGCTGGGCACCAATGTCACAGGGGTTTTATTGCATTTTGGGCTGACCCTTCTGCGCATCCACCCAGCAATATCCACTGTTGACAATGGCAGAATTTTTATGATCAGACAATATCAATGCAGATGCCATTAATATGTCTGGGGATATCAGTGTAAGTAATAGTGCTGTGTTAATTGAATGTCTGAGCATTCATTTCATCACGCATTATCACTGCTCCAAGTTATAGAATTCAGTTCCCAGGGAACATTTTACCATATACCATAAACTACCTCAATAAAGGAAAAGAAAAAGCCAAAAGAAGAAGAAAAAATAAAAGCAAAGACAAAGCAAATCAGAAGATCAGAAGTCTGAAAGCTCCCAGCAGCTTCTCACCTTTAGAAGGGCTGCTATTTAATCAGCTTTTATTTCCAGTATTTATCATGTGGAAGCAACTGTGTGGTTTCGGCTGTTGTAGATTAAAATGTAATAAAATATGGTTGTGACACAACAATACCTGGCTCCTCCAGCCAAACCCTGCATTTCAGTGTCAGGATGTACAAAATATTAATCATCTGATGCTGCTGCYGCCGCCTTTGTGAACAGAGCATATATTTCAGTGCAGCCTGGCACATCTCTTATCCTGAGGGGTTTTATTAAAAAGAGCCTATGAGTTACTGAACAGCAAGCTTTGCAAGCCAGAAATTCTCCCTAATACGCAAGTTCATAATCCTTTTAGAAAATATTTAAATTAATGAGTAGACTCAAGCCCTTAAATCACAGCGMATTAACACCTGACACTCCATTATACCACGGGTCTTAAAGAGAGGGGGCAGATAAAGCTCAGCTCCTGGCATCCCAATTTGCAGTGTTTTGTAACCAGGGAAGGCAGGTTCACCCATTCAGATGAGTTCAGCCATCGCAGCTGGAAAATTTTCGCATTGCTGACGCTTTCCTTGGTTTTCATCCGGGCYAAATCACATCACAGCTCTGCCCTTAAGGAGAGCAGCAGCCACTTGGCTGCAGTGACACAAGGGACACGGACCAAGGCTGCCGAGAGCAGATGCCCAGCTCGGAGCCAGTATGTCCTTTGGGTCGAGCACAGCAGGACAGCCGAGCAGCAGCTCAGCTCAAGCTCTTTGCAGTTCACCACCACCCACACCAAGGCCATCCTTCTGGGCCAGACATTAAAGAAGGGAATGCAGAAGCACAAGAACATTTCTTTCAGCTGCAATTTCAGTCCTGACCAGAACCRGGTCATTTAAGTACAACTGTTTCGGCCATTATATCTAATTACAAAGAGGAACCAGTCTCTAAACATAATGCTYCAAATGCCTGAACTATATTAAAGGCAGATAATTACCAATCAAAGATACCATCTTCCTCCCTACATTAAATCTGGGTATCTGAGATGTATCATTCAAATGCATCACTAATGTGGCAGCCCCATGCAGAAGACAAGCACCACAGCTCCTGACTGATGATACCCATTTACAATAACCTCTTTTCTCAGTGTTTTTAAAAACKAAGTGCAACAATACAGCATTTCCATATTTTTTTGCTGCTGAAGGTAACTTTTCCCTGTTAAATCCACAGATAAAGCTGACCCACACACTGGCCGAGTGTGTCACCCTTCTCCAGCTCAGACACATCCCACCTATTTAGACACGTAGCAACGCATCTAATCTATAAATACTCCATAATCTAGGGAGAGGAAAGCATTCCCAGAGGCAATTCAGCTTACCTGAAGCACAMGGCAACCCATGGAAGCGTCCATATGTTTCCCTTGGCTCCACAGAGAAACTACCTCATTTCTCCCAAGAAAAATGACAGGCTTTGGGATTGTTGCTGCAGCTGAGGAAGGCTCAGGCCACCCTTCATCTCAGCTTTAGCAAGAACCATCAAACCAATCTTCCCGGTGGGAACAGGAACAAAACACCTTTGGRAAGGCAGAAAAGAGGGTCCAAGATTACATGGCAAATGATGGGCAAAACCTCAGAGCTTGTTTGGTTCACAACATGCAAAGACACYGAAGCTCTTGGAAGTGCAGAGCTGSAGTGAAATCTCACAAAAACAATCTCACTCATGGTACGTCTTGTTCTTCTTWCTTTGAAATGTGATGGGAACRCTGTTAGAACAGCCTCTGCCATCAGCATATTGCATTCCCTGGCCACACGGCATCAGGAAAAGAGACCTGAATGGACCAAAAAAAACCAACCCCACTTCCAATTATCAACCCTATAAAGATTCTATTTATGTTCAGGAGAAAGGTCTGAATTGCCTAATGTGCTGCTTGAGAGTTTTTCACACCCATTTTATCATCACTGTATTTCTCTCAAGGATAATTTCACAGAAAAGACCTAGAAGTTAAATCAGATTCCATAAATTCAGCTATGCTGGGGTAAATATCTCCTTTCCTTTCCTGTTCTCCAAAAGAGTATGGATCCAATTTATCACTTGAAACCAAGCAGAAAGGGAAGGGAGTGAGAAATCAAGCTCAGCTCGGCACCCAGACACCCATGGGGCAGCTCTTGCCCAACTCTGACTGTGTTCAGAGCCAAATCCTGTATCTGCCGCCTTTTCCTTTGAAAAAAATACATTAATGTACATAAACACACACACATATATATATATATCTGTATTTTCAGTTTCCTTTAATTGCTGCCATCCTGGTCTCTATGTCACCTATCTGTTTGCCAGCTGTACCTCACTCCTTTGCTTCTGAGGGCCAGGCTCTTACCTGAGCTTTTAACAGTATTTGGATGCAATCCCAGGCAATGAGCAGACGAAGYGGGTGACACTCTCACAGTCAAACCAGCTTCTCGTGATGACCAGGTGCAGCAGGGCCATTAGGAGAACGTCTAGACCCTCATTAGGAACCACATCAAGGACAAACCAGGTAGAGAGCTCTAGTGAAGAGCAGCAGCAGGAACTGCCCAGCTGGAGACACTCAGGCAGACCCACAATTTGTGACCCCAGTGTTTTCAGCCTCCTAGGTACCGTCTGCACTGTCCTCTCCACTCCTGAGGGAGTTACAGGAGYGGATCATTATCTTGCACCCTTCCCTCTTGCTCTCAGCCGAAGACCTCTCACTCCTCCCCACCTCCACCTCTCCTGTGCTGCTAACACAACTTTTACAGCCATCTTCCACCTGCTTGTACATCACATCCTTTTCTGTCTTTAGTCACATCCTGGCTCCTCAAAGAGAAGATAATTCACATCACACCTGCAACACCTTTATCTATACTTTCAAAAGCCTACACAGGGGATTAAATTACATCCAGCAGATACAGAGTTGCGGCAATCAGTAAGTTTTCTGCACTGGTCCATTCAAGACAATTACTAATCACAGTTTCATTGCAGACATAACCTTGTCTGACCCACTCCTAAGTAAAATCTGCCTGCAAAAATGTGCATCATTGTGCTACAACTCCCATACRGTTAAAAGAAGCTATTATGCATGAAAATCCTCCCTTTTCCCCAAAAATCTTTCTACGGATTGGATGGGCTCTTCTCATTCTCTTGTGCCTTCCTTCTGCTTTTCAACAAGCAAAAGCATGGACAACTCTTGCAATTGCACCTGCTCCGAGACCATGAGTGTTAATGTTGTCCCACATGTCCTTTGTGGGGTAAAGAAGAGGGTTTTCCTGTATCTTGTCAGACTTGCAGGAGGACCCTGTTCTGAGGTTTCCATCACACCAACGTTGCACATCCCAGGCTGCCTGTTCAGCTGAATTTGCTCACTGCTCACAGGCTGGTTACCTTCCTCTGAGAGTCGTCCTGAAGGACTATGAAAGAAAGAGGAAAWTGAAGCTAAAAGAGAACTACTTCATCGCTGGCTGACCCAGTGCAGTTACCACGAAGCTCATGTTCTGTAGYAGGCAACACGCTCTTACAGAACGGTGCTGTGTGGAAGTGCCTGCGGATCACGCCGGGAGCACAGCTGAGAGTTGGGAAGCGCTCCTGGATAAAAATAGGACAAGTGCACGGCAGAGGTGGGATTTGTAACCTCTAAAAATAGTCCTCCCTAAAATGCTTTTACCCTGCTCACATGGCACACGTGCATCAAGCCTCTTGGCTAGTACCAGCAGCCACATGCAGATTTTTACCGAGTTCTAACTATTATTTTGAGAAACATCCAACCTTAACATACACACACACATAAAAAATAGAGAAAAAAAAATACAACACAGTGACTCATTCCGAGAATTATGTTCACAAATGCTCCCATCCCCCTGCCCGGGGACACATTCCAGGACCATGTGAGCCAGAAAACAGTGGCAGCTTCCAAATAGCATGGGCCCTGCTTATTTAACAATTTTGGCAAGGCTCTCTTTCCTGATTCAGTGTTTCAGATTTGCAACAGCAGAAGAGAGAGATTAAAGAGCAGGTTCGCGTGGAGGCCGAGRTAAATGTAGGTCGACAAAACTGAATTTCCCATTAAGGGTAGAGGAGCAGCGTTGTCATGTTATAATGGTCTCCAGCTGTTATGYCACCAAAATACACAGCTCCATTTACAATACACATATACGGTGCTTAAAAGCATGTACCAAGTGGGCTTGTTTGACAGGAGGTTTACAGGGCAATCGCTGTCACAGGACCAAGTATTTATAGGAAGCRGAGAACTCTCGTTTGGTAAAACGATTTACACAGGCCTATTTTTGCTATGTTAATAACGCCAATGAATCATATTGGGTTGAGGAGGATTAAATTCAGTGATTCTGCAAATTCCTGGCCATTTGTATCGCTCTGCCAGCATCCTTATTAAAACTCATTGCACAGGCTCAATAGGGAGGCAATGGGATCCTGGGGATGCAGCCTGGGACAAATGGAGCTTCTATCTACAGCCCTGCCGTGGATTTGTGGTGGATTCCTGTGCAAGACAATTTGCTGCCTTGTGCTCTAATTTCTACACCTCCAAAGTCTCTGCTCTGTTGGATGCATGCATGTCAAAGAGCTGGACAGGCATTTGCTAAAATGAAGGCAATGAGGGCTAAAGGCCTGATTATCAAAGAAGAGCCAGGACCACCCTAGCAAAACTGAGAACTTGTTGGATTTCTTCCAACTTTTAGTGATGTATAACAAGCAGCAAGCCGCTACGCTGGCACATTGCCACAGGACACTGACAGCAGCTGGTAAAAATTAGGGGGTTGCTTTYCCCTTGATTTAGGCATAATGAGAGAAGAGCACTGAATGTATCCATCTATTTTTAAGTCAACACAGAAAGCGGCACCAAAAAGCGCCAGGCCTTACAGATCTGCAGCAGGAGAAGATGCCTCAGTTTGGGTTATCCAACTAAAGATGCTTTAAAGATGCCCACCTTTCTCAGAGCAGGCCCCAGAGCCCTGTCTGGAAGGTTGATGATATTCCTCAATAGCTCCATCCATTCCTTTGCCCAATWACCCCATCCGTTGAGAGCCCTGATGATCATGAAGCACTGACCTCTGGTAAAGAAGACAGGGCAGCAAGAAGGAGGTTTCTATATATTTTCTTCCCTTCTAGCAACAGGTTAGTGTTTGGACAAGCAACAACTCTGGTACCATGCRAATCTATGGCCTGTCTGTACATGCAAAGACACCAAGAGAGATGAATTTAAAGGATATAGTGACAGGCCTTTGATGCATCAAAGGCTGCACTGTCTGCCTCTCTGAACCACCGAGTCATAAATACACAGAGAAAACTCCTTCTGAAGTTTATTTCTTCCCTAATTTGCATCTTGTTTTCTTGCCCTTCTTTCATAACTTGTGCTTTGAAAGCACATTCCCCTTGCAGCAGCAAAGCAGAGCCTGGGAGGTGAGAAACCTCCCTCCCACTGTTACGAGGATTCCTCTGTTGCTGCCCAGGCTTTTTCCAAATCCTGGTTGATCCCAACCACTTGTGGGATGAAGGAAACTCCCTTTTAAAGCTCACCTGTAACGAACTCCTGAGGGCTCTGCAGCAACCTCCATTCCCTGAATTATACTGCAGTGCCTGGATACCTTCTGTCCTTCACAAGGCTACAAAAAGCAAAGATGCTTTCTGTCCGTTCACCTCCTTGCACAGCCTATGGTTACGAGCTCCCTCGCTTCCTTCAGCCACGTTTTAAGAGCATGTCTGCAMTATTGCAGACTTTGAAGCTCCACAAACAGCTGCCAGCAACACCCACTTTCAGCTCAACCCTTTGAGCATCTAGGTCAGGATGGAGCATTGTACTCTTGAGCTCCCTGCCTTTAATTACAAGAAATAATAACCATATATTTAAAATACTCAACRTAGTTGACCAAACAGGAGCATCTAGCTATAGCACCATGGCACTAATCTAAAAAGCTTCATGCAGCATCATCATTTTTACAGATTTCATCATCTCTAAGTTTGACAYGGTTTTCACCTCTCCTTTTCCCACAAGAGCACGCTGCAGCTCTGRGTACATCATGATGGGTCCCACTCTCTATCCCAGCACTGTTGGGGCCTCCTACTGTGGCCTCCTAGGAKGTGGCTTGAGCACATGCATTGTACTTCAAATCCCCTTCACGAAACAAGAGAGTCTCATGCTGCCAAATTGGATTTTCTGGGACTGGAATGTTGGACATTTCAGCAAATCCAAAGGAAAAAATGCAATGGATGGATACCAACCACTGCAGGCTCTTTTTGTGAAAACAGAAGTCATTTTTACAGACTGCCTATTAAAATATCTTGAAGGCCATAACAAAAAGAGACTCCATTTTTCTCTYCCTCTGCACACTGGTGTCTGTAGAGACAGTTCAGCCCTGCAGTTGTTACTCTGACCTTCACACTTCCCTTTCAAGGGGCAAACCACAGGTAAGATAGAGCTGCAAAAAGACCTCCATATTCACCAGGGTGCTCCCATAACTTAGCAAATCTGACAGCTCGGTAATTATGCAAAGTTTGCACACAGGGAAAAGCATTTTTATCAAGTCCTTGGCTTCCTAGCAACAGTTCAGTGGCTACAGCCTATATCTCTAACCCTAAACACAGAGAGGGAAGGAAAAAAAAAAAAGAAAAAAGGATTTCAAGGTCAAAACCTTATATTTAATTTTCTCATGAATAATGCAACGGCAGCAGTACAAGCTCTTGCCTTTTGCCCCAGTCACAGGTTCTCAGTCATGAGAACTGCACAGGAGTCTTCCTGGCACTCTTATTCTCATAGGTAGCGACTTGACAGTTCAGTAAACTAACCTGAAATGAAGGCTCAACAGAGCACAAAATTTGAGGCTAGTTGCAGCCTTTGAACCAGACTATTATGATATTTTGGGTCAGTGAGTAGGAAAACAATCTGGGATAGAGAAATGTCACCGTGTAAAACTGTTGGGGGGTGGTGGCGGTGGGGAAGATGTCAGAAACAATACACTTTCATTCCTCTCCAAAGATGACTCAGCCTGTGATAGAATACAAAAATCATTTTACACACCAGAGATCCATAAAGTCCTTTCAAATAGAGTGGCAGCAAGTGATATCTCGCTCTGGAGCAAGTACGGCAAGCTYCATCACTCTTGATCTTGTGCTTCAGGAGTTGACTTTGACCATGAAATTTTATTGGTAACRCAATTTTTTTTCCAATATAGCCAAGCTGATGGTTTTGTCGTACTGAGAAGAGATACGTTTATTTGATCATCTTGTCTCCTCAAGGAGGAAATTTGGAATTTAGAGGGAAAAAAAAATCCACATGGTTCAAGCTACAGATATTCTATACAGGAATGCTGAAAGTTAAAGAAATTGGATCATTTGTGCACTTCTTTGCTTAGAAAATAGAGAGATTCAGTGGATTTACTAATCACTGMAAGTCTGACAGTTAACCTCACATTAAAGCTTTTCTGTAATGCAGAACCTGCAAATCACCAGAAATATTCTTGTAAATGCAGCAAAGATTCAATCAGGCTAAACTTATACTCGTTTATTCAAAATCAGTGACAAAATCTAGGAAATATATGAAGATTGCTACATAAAGCACTTCAAGGAGTTGCTTCCTGAAATMATCTGGTTAAAGTCTTTCCCATTAGAGAGTCCTTGGGATTCATCTGTCAGCTTTATTCAGTTAAGTATCTACTGTAGCTTCACTGTCCTTAGAAAGAGCACATTTGTAACTGGAGCAAGAACGTGTCCTTCCACAAGCATTTTAAGGATGTGTGCCAAGGGCACAGAGACACATTGAARACTCTATGCACCAAGATTGTAAGAGAGGGAGCTTACAGATTTCAGCTAAGATCCAGGTCATTGGTGATCACAAAGAATCATTATTCTCTTACGGCTGTTGACTGACCTATATAAATATGTGCATGAACATCTCCTGCCAGAGCCCAATGAACATCTGTCCCCATTGCACGTGCCACCTCCACATTGGCATCTGCTAAGGTCCTTGCTAAGGTCCAGCTCAGTGTCAAAGCTAAAAATGTGAACAGACACAAAGCTTGAGCTCACCCTAGGGTGCTCGCTGATGGGCCATGCGGAGGAACATCAGCAGGTGCCCATGGAGAGCGTCACTACTTGGAGGAAGATCCTCCTCAGGGCCGACAATCTGGCACTCATGAACATTAAACTCWCTTCAAATATTTGTAAGTGATGGTTTTAAATTAGCATCCCTTTTCCTCTGCACATTAACTATTGAATTGAGCGATTCTCTTCKTCAGCTCACAGGGGAAGGCTAGCAGGAACACACTTGGTCTATCATAGCCCATCAGACCGTAATCTAGACTCCAGAGGGGCACCTTATCACATGGGCCATCTAAAACTGGATGGGATGGGACATAAGCAAATGCACTATTTGGAATAACCTTGTATTTAACCCTGACAGGACAGAGGACAAGGTTGTAATAAATATTTCCAAATTSTAATTTCTCAAGTTGTATTAGAAGCAATTTTGCTAAAAAGATAGAGGATAATAGAAAAGGCAGAGTTAAGCTAGCCACTTTCAGAAAACACTGCTTGACCCATCCAGGTCAAGGATCCTGGAGTCCAAATACGATGCAGCAGAAGGCTATAAAATAATTGAGTTGATTGTTTTCAAGTGGGTCTCTCTATCTCCAGGAGAGCTGCCTTTAAATAAGCCCATGGTGCTTTTGTGCTTTTTGAAACACAGTGCTCTAACTTAGCAATGGTCAATTTTTGAGTGAAACTGTTGTATTTAACATAGGCTCTGGAAGCCTGTTCTCTTCTCATGCTTATTCCCCAAATACATGGTGTTGCCCACAATTGCTCCATTACTTTTCACATAGCGAGGAAATAGTTGCATGAGGGGGTCTACTATTCAGAGCCAGATTCCTTCAAGAGATATTTACAGCACATTCACTAACATCCTTCCATTATATGCAGACTCATTCTGCTAAAACTCAAGATCCAAACAGTCTCTTTGCCCTTTTTCCTGGGGGCCCTTTCTTAAGTCCATGATGCAAGGAAGGGAATGAAGACATTCATCAATAGCCAGAATCTCTCCAAAATAGTGGRCAGCTTCCAGGAACAGTTAGATCTAATCATGCCTCCTGCCAGTACATGCTGAAGATGTGGGAGCAACCTGCCCTTGCTCCTAGGCATGGTCAAACATGGTGGGTTTAAGAAAAAAAAGAAACAGAAAACAAACACACAAACCAAAAAAGCACCCAAAAAAGCCCACAYCACATACTAAAACTGGCCAAGTTTTTTCTTTTTTTAAGACTTGTTATTAAAAATCATTTTTTCTCTATCACAAGGAAATATGCAGCCACTGTYAATGCAGTCACTTCAATAGAACCATGCAAAAATATTTTGGTAAAAACCAAAACCTTARATTCTGGAACTCTGTGGAGTGAAGGGCAATTCTCAAACCTATCAACTGACTTATGGAAAGGAAAACTCACTCCATTCCCTTCCTRCTATCCTKGTGGGTGYRYGAYACAATCAGTATGMAGAGATAGCACAAGTTTARCTCTTCTTAGAGACATGGACCATAWAAGACAGTCAGTATAAACCTACATCCCATAAAATCCATTTTAAACTCAGTTTTGGAACTGCAAGGATCGAGGTCTGATTTTTGAAGGATACAAGGCAACGGCTCAGCATCTCCTCAGGAAACCTCTGCAAGTGAGAAGGAAGAGTCCAGCACTGAKTTTTGTCTTTATTAGGAGCCTGCACAGACCATATGTGCTCCAACTTGCWGGACGCAAGACAGCCACCTGGCACCACAGCACTGCACCCAATTAGYGTGATGGATTGATTTCTCCAAGAGGCCAAATTAATGCAAAGCATTAGWGTTATCCAGCTTGTATCAGCATCTCACAGCTCCCAGAGCCCCTGGCACCAGCCTGGCAGCGTCCCAAAGATAAAGGAAGATCATACGTTCCTGACACTGGCTGGCTGGTCAAATACAGTCAAGGGTTTTTGGAAATCTTGGGTGATGGCACCACGATGTCTGCTCAGGTAGGAAACTTCACCCAACCTTGGGTGGCTGCAGCCTTGACTGCAATCCACAAATTATATATATTTTTTCCCTTCTGTAAAGCCAAAAGCAGGAGCAAGCCACATGAAAAGGATGTTATATGAGGCGCTCAACCCCACTAGCGGCTGCAATATATTTAATAGTAACAGAATAATAGACTTTTCTCATAGTATTTTGGCCATTGCAGTCCCAGCTGGAATAGAGTTGTGCACAGTAAACCACAAAAACAAAAGAATAATGTAAATAAATTAGTACTTTAAAAGAAGCTAAAAGCAAACAACCTGAATATGGAGTACCTCTTAATTTAAACAGCTGTAACTGTACCATTAAGTCTATTACAGCCTCTTGACTGACAGTTAGGTTGAGGACAAAAACAAGTGCTCTATTATGGTCCTGAAGCTGCCAAACAACAGGAAGCTAAGCACACCCAGCAAGGCAGGCCCTTGTTCAAAAGCAAAGCCCTAGTGATGCATACGTAACTTAAACAAGGGAAAATATCCAAGATTCCCAAGTATATTAACCAAATTATGACTGTTTCWGCTTGATAGACTTCTRCATATCTACTAWGTACTTTAACCTYGATTGTTTTGCAGTCAGCAATGCTGTAAGCTCTGCGGCGCTGAAGGGTTTTGCTCCCACTGGGAGCTCCACATTCCCCACGGTGGCTGGTTGGTTTGGCGTGATTTTGTACCTAGTAGAACATCAGGATGAGCAGATAGCTCAGGAACCAGTTGATCCCTCTACTTTGGAAGAAATTGCAACCCAGTACCTCATTCCACACATCGGTTCAAGGGAAAGTAAGGAAAGCAATGAACGGGCGTACAAATGGAAGTGCCCTGGACATTCTTTACTCCCTTCTCCTTCCTATGTTATTGCTATGGAAAGTGAAAAAGGAAGAAAAAGAGGGGAAAAAATAGCACTTSACAATTGGAATAATGTGTATGGGCAAATATTTTCCAAGAAATACCTTAAACAGGACAGCTAAGCAATGATTGCCCRGTAAAGCAGGACGGTTCATCATATGCACCGACTACAGCTGGGAGAAGGGGACATGGTTTACAGCCGCAAAGCGGGAAAGTTTTAACAACTTTGTGAGAAATTGTTCTTYGAGAACAACCTGAAGAAGAAAACACCTAGACACACACGCTTGGGGAAATGTCCTAAGGGCTTATAACCCACTGTTTCTCCTCTTTCTCTCTCTTCTCTCACAAGGTGCTTGCAAAAAAGGCATTTACAACCCCCTGGTACTGTGCTGCTTTAAGATGACACCTTAGTTTCCTCCTCTTTAAGTTCCTTTTGACAGGTTTACCCATGGGCATGTTGGAGCAGCACCTCGCAGACATCTGTTGCTCCGGCTCCCTTTTCAAGGCTGCCAAGAGACATCAATTGGTCGGTCTGTAAATCCACAGGGGAAGACATAACCTATGGGTATCATCTACTTGGCATCCCTTTAAAGGTAAAAAAATTAACAGCAGCATAAAAATAACCACAGCCTACGTGCAAACTGCAGTCGTTGCCTCTTCCTAGTATCATGTTCCAGTAACACCTGGCCACCCTCTATCTGCTAAAAGCCCATTCTTCACAAAGCAGAAAACAGGAACTTTTCTACTGCGAATGTAAAGGAGAAGATTCATCTCCCAGACGTACTTCACACCGGGTCAAACTGGGATGCAGTTGCACAACAGTTACTTGGGAAGCGTTAACAAAAGCAGAAGTCAACCTTCCCCACAGCCCAGGGTGCAGAACTGTGCCTCTGATGCCAACCTCTCGTGCTCCCAGCTCGACACCTCCCGTATCCACGATGCTCCATGGCTTCTGCTAAGGCACTTTGGAAAATTCATCACRTGCAGAGGCAGCTCCCTTGTTTGCACAGGGCGGAGGGGTCCCATTATCACCCTTGCCTTGTGCAGATGTCAGCTGCCATGAAAACAGTTTTATGTCCATGGCCAGCGTGTTGTGGGGACATCCCCCCTCAGCACACGGAGGGGATTAAAGGAGGCTTCTGCAGGCAAAAGTGCTTGGGAGCTTTCTGCCCTGTTTTTAGCATTCAAGAAACATCGTGAAACGCCTCAGTGAAAAGCTACGCGGCTGCTTCTTATGGATGGCAAAGGGTTGCATGCATCTGTCTGTGTGCAACCGTGCATGGGGTCTGCCCAAAATAACTGCCTAGGCTCTGTGTGCAGGCAGGCTGAGGCAGGYGTCTCTGATGACCTCCGTATGGAATTTCTGAAGGATAGGGGAAAATCCCTATTTGAAGATTTAGTAACCATGGCTCTGCACGCTGGATTAAGGAAGTGTTCCACCATCAGCCCCTGGCTTACAGGGCTGTAAGTGCAGGGTCACCCTTCAGAAAGCAAACCTCCCGCACTACTCTCCTACACTCACTACCTGGGATACTGCACATATTGGGTTTTCTTGCTTGTGGAAAGTGCAATATCCCACCCCAGGCCAGGCTCTGTGTCACTGGCACACCCAGGAGCTTTGACGTGGATGGTTCCTCYTACCAGGGAAGGGGCAGATTTTGGATGCCACTTGCATGAAAACCACAGTATCAARCTCAGCAATACCCAGTATCCCATAGCACGCTATGTGCATCATTAAGGAATACTGACTCAAAGAATAACATTGTTGAGGTCTAAAGGGACTTGCAGAGAGCCAGCAGAGAACAGAATACAGTTCCTCAYGCACATAACAAATGCTGGTCCCACTTTGAGATTCCCCAGCAAAGCTACTCCCAAAGCCYCATTTCCTTCCCCAGCAAAGGAGATGAGCAGCATGTTGAAATGGACTCCAGCACAMAAAAACCCCAGGCAAAACTTTCAGCTTCCACCCTGGTGTTCCTGCACTGACTCCAGAGCTGCCCGCAGTTGCAGCATTATAGAAATACATCATCAGCAGCAATATAAATAGACAGTGATGGGCACCAGTGATGACAAAGATGAATTGTTGGGGATTTATTGTCCACCAGGTGTTGCAATAGCTGAGGACGAGCACAGCCACAGCAAGGGCCTCCCCGGGCAGCTTGGTTCTATCTGCCTCCCTAACCGGCCTCCTCCTGCCCTTCACCTTTGATGGGAGATTTCCCACTTCCCGAACGGCTTCCCAGCACTCCCAAGTGCACCRGTCTCGGCAGCAGATGCTCGCTGAGCTCCCCGTGCCGCTCACCTCCGACCGCCCCATCTGCCCAGGAGGGTGCTGGAAGCCAAGGGCCGCGCGGTGACCTACATCAGACAACGTGCCCGCATGGGCGGGCACTTGAGGGCTAAACGAAAGACCTGAAAACTTGAAGATTTGGAGGATTATAAGATATAGGAGGCTGAGCCTGTTCCTAATCCAGCATCTTTGTCTGCACTGAAACAAGGTCTCTGTGACAACACAGACCACAAGCTTTCTTACTGTACTTATCCCCAGTAGTGTTTGCCATCTTAGACATTTCYCTTCCCATGAGTTCCCTCACCAAAGCCCCGGGGACTTCTCAGCCGATTTTCTTCTCCACTTTCTTTCTCCCTTTGGCTTTGCCCAGCTTGTTTTGCCCTTGCACCAGAAGTGCTCCAACAAGGCAGCTCCTTCACACCAAAACAGCCAAGTGACACCCCACTGCCTGGCAGCCAAGTATTGCTGCTTTGAAAGCACCTTGACTAGATTGGTAGGTAAGTGTCCACATGGCAAGACATCGACATCTAAAATCAGATCCCAGATGTGCTGCAAAATATTAATTGCTCAAAGTGTATGAAACTGGACTAATCAATGCACTTCAGACTGCACAAGGGGTCCTGTCCTGCTACAGTTTATTGCTTGCACTCAAAGCTGTTGCAATATTGCACAGGGAGTCTGTAAGGCAGATGACCCTAACCTGTAAAGACCATTTCTGCAAAGGACGTGCTCAGATGATTGGAAGACAACCAGGGCAAGAGCAATATAAGCGCTTGGCCAGCACAGGTAACGTATGGTGGCCACAGGTCCATCTGTCCTAATCATTGTTGCCCCATCAGCGCCGCCTGTCCCAGCATCCCCAGCCTATGAGCCCCAAAGTGGCCCCGATGACACTTCAATACCCTGGAGCACAGCATGCAGTGACCACCCAGACCGACACAGCTGCCAGTGCCTAATGAAATGCCTTTAAAAGGCCTAATTAGATTTAAGACTCCCAAGTTTGCTCTCTGCCTCCTGCAAGGATTGTAACATAGCCCCTTCCCCCCCTCATTCTGTCACACAGATATCATAGGAGGGGGAAATTTAACTTTGCAGCATAATGAAGAGGAGGAGGAGGAGAAGGAGCATGGAAAAGTGGCAAGGTGAGAAACTACCCTCCCTCCTGTACAGCCACAAGCTGCTCAGTTGAGGGAAAGAAACTCAAGAGTGTATTTCAGTTTAAATGTCATGTTCCCCTTGCACTTTCAGGTGGAAACCTTTGTGCTCCCAGGGCTCAATTACTGGCGCAAGAGCAACAGGAGCTCCGATTAACAAAAGGTCAAAAAGCCTTAACTATAGCTTAAAAACTAAGCCACAACCAGCGCACCATATGAGCCCAGCAGAACTTGCACAGGGCTTTAAGGCTTTTCAAGGGAAATTCTAGGCAAAGCACTAGCATTTTATGGATCAGACAATCCAATTTTAAGGGTTTACCTTGGCTAGGAAGTTTGCTGCATTTACTGGCCCGAGGTGGTTAAAACAGCAGCCTGCTCACCCAGCCACACACCTCAGCATGGGGGAAGCTGGGCTTGTCAAATCAGTGCAATACAGACAAATATTTGAACATGTATGGGGACAAGATGCATGTCAAAAAACAAGAAGATAAAGTATCTGCTTTATCAGTTTGCATGGATTTACCAGTACCTGAGCAGTCATGTTTCATGGCATATTCTCCCCAGGAAATGGGAATATGGGATGGCCTTCCACCACCTTTTCCATCCTGTGATCTATCGYTTCCAAGTCTACTCTTCATGGAAATAAACCCTTAAGTAAATAAGAGCTTCCAGTTGTAGTATCATAAGTTTTTGTTTGTTCAAGTCCCTCGTGCTTTAAACAGAAACCTGCTCCCCTTAAACCAACTTTAATGTTAATAGCATGAGACAAAGGCACCAGACAGAATTCCCAGTAATGATACTCTGAATGCAGCTCTCTTCCTTGATAGGGACATGATATTATTAAGGCCTCAGTTAAGAATTTATTGGAACTATTTTCACATCAGATAACTTGATTTCTCAAGGTATAATCCAAAAGGCACAGTTTCAAGTCATTTCTCAAACTGTTGTTTTGAAATCCCTCCTGCATTTTCCCAAGGTGGCTTCAAAATGAACAGCACTGTCCTTTCCAGTTTGAAGCAAGCTTTTGTTCCAAAATTTCAAGGGAAAAGAAAATATATGAGTAAACAAACACTCAAAATAAAGTGAGTGTTGTTTCAGTACCTGAACTCTCCTTTTGATTAMGAAAACAAAGATTTTTAGTGCTACATTCTGCATCAGAGAGGGCAGGGAACTGAAGTTGCTCCTGCAATCCTAGTCTCTGGCTGGGGCTGCAGCAAGACAGATGGTGACGCTCCGAGCCGGGCAGGGTGGTGGGATTCATCTCGTCTCAAATCATCTCACCACCCACTACTAAGGCAGAGAGTCTAAGCTAAGCACCTCGTTTCTATCCGTGGACTTCCCCCAGGAGACCGAGGAGTGAGATCCCTGAAGGAATCGCTCGCTCTTGGCACGCTCGCCTCTCCTTGCAGCAAACCCTGAGCCACACTGATTAAATAGACACATTCGTTGGGGATGACGACAGCAAGGCAACCAGACGTGCTGTCCCCATTCTCTGGCACACTCCCAGATGTACCCATTGGATTGCAGCATCTTCTCCGGCTGGGGCTCCGCTTGTGCCACGCSGCTGTGCACAAGGGGATGCAGGCACAGCGCCCAGGAGAAGCTGCTGGGCGGCCCTGCCTTGTCCACTCTCACGCATCACTAGGAAATATGTCATTAGCTGACGTGGTTTCTGCATGGGAGTTATCCAACTTGTAAATTTTGCAGGGCCTCTCTCTCTAAACAGATGCAGAATTTTTTTGCTCAGTGTGGCCTTATGCACCTGAAACTCCAAGCTATGGCTGGGGAGCGGGCCCAGAGCCTAAAAGCCCCCTTTGCTATCCCAGTCACCGTTTCYGCCTTTCCCCATGGAAACCCAGCCAGCAGACAACACAAACACAACCTACGGAGACTCATCCCTCTTCTTCTTTTGTTGTTTAAACTACTCTGTAAATTACTGGGAGCTGGAACACCCTGTTAAATAATGTAATTAACGGCTTGGATCTGGAGCACTATCATTAGTCTGCAGCTTAACAACATAGGTCAGACAATGCCTAGCTCGTAGATGCTGCTGGAGGGGGTCTCAGATCACAGCTAAGGGTCAGAACGTGCTCAGGCACTGCAGAAAGCCTGCGAGCCTCCAGCACACYGAGTCCTGCCCTTTGCACAGGACCTGCACAATGTCCTTATACTTCCTGCCTTCATCCCATGCTCTCCTCTTCCTCCAGCTGCTGCAAGTTGTAATACCTTCAGATCACTGGCGGCCACACAGTCCCAGTTCTGAGCTCATGCCTGCTCTAAGCAGCGGAAATTCAATCCTCTGGAAGATCCTTGCACTGTTGGCCTTGTATTGGCAGACCTGGAGCTCTGCCCCCATAGGCAGACTTGGTGTGGGTACAAAAACAAGCTGGGGCCAGTGGGACAGAGCCCTGGCCCACAGCAGGCCCTATCACAGCACAAAGGACACAACTCATGTAATTTCCCATTCATAGTCTGTACAACTTTGAGGCGTCTGAAATTAGTTAAAACTTCCTCTGTGGTTTTTCCTTCCCGTCCCATTTGCTCTTGGATAAAGGCGATCGTTCTTATCTAGGTACCCATWTTCACATGTGGTTTCATTAGGTCGGTAGATGAGGTTTCCTTATCCTCTGCAACCCAGCAGAGTGGTGGACACAACAGGCTCATGGATAACGGATGCTCAGAGAGAAAAAACAAAAACCAAGCCTCACTTGCTCTGCTACTTYGCTGTTTTTGCAAATGGGTTTTCATTAGCCGATAAACTCTCCGACAGAGCAATTACTGCAAGAAAAATCATCATGCAAAACAAACCACTCCATCCACAAGGCTGTCTCCATTCCCTAGCCTCCAAGGGGACTGCTCCCCGCACGGATCAATGCGTGCAGAAGGGATGCTAATGCTTCCTAGTAAYGCTTCCCCTTTCAGCAGAGACTTCCAAAGCATTTGCTGAGCGTTTGGTGCTAGTRTTTGGACTCCCCAGATGAGAAGGGYACCCCAGTGCAGCAGGGGACAGCTAAGGCAGGATTGTCCCTACGCTGAAGGTAACGGTCTAACCCGGCAGGCTGGATAAGGGGAGCTAGGGGAAAGCAAAATGAAGGAACTTGCACGTAATTACCCACAGTCATCAAAGCTATGAAAGCAACTTAGTTTCCTACTGCCTCACTAGAGTCTTATTCGCTGGTCAGACTATGGACATGGCCATGAAGCTCCCCACACTCAACAGGATCCAACTCMCAGGGAACCGAGGAGTCAGGACAACAGAGTTACTTATTTCTCTGCTCTGGCCCTAAAAAACACTCCCAGATAGCTCTCTGATCAGGTAAAGATTAGATACCTACACAGAAGCAGTTCCCTCACAAAATCCAGGGAGAAACATGTGCACACAAAAGCATGAGTAACAGTTGCTCTACTTTTCAATTACTGTATTTTCTTCTCAAGCAGAAAGCACTATATATTACACAAACCTATAAATAACCTACATATCTGAAAGGAAAAGGCGAGGTCTTATAAATTTAGGTGCCATATGCCTGCATACACATTTGTTTATGTGTAGAAATATATGCACACACAATGCTCCACACTACTGTGGCACCCTGTTCTCATTTCTTTTCCTCCCTGCTCCTCCTTCACAGGATCATAATCAAGCAGTTAGGCCTGGCAACATTAGTGAAGCACCTATTTAATCCACCCTTGCAAATTCAASAGATATCTGCCCAGATAATATCAAGAGTGCAGCTGAGGCCTTTTTTTTTTTTTTTCAGCAGCCTTGAAGGAGTCATAAGCAAGGAGATAATAAGGAATCTTATTACCAGCTTGGAGAAAAGAAAAAAGAAAATGGGGATTGGGAGAGACATACAAACCAAAACCAACCCGAGGCAAATGCATGTGAATAGGGCTTTCAAATGCTGTACATCAGGAGAATCCTTCAATAGGGTTTTAAATGTATACAATCCACCTATCCAATTAAAAAGACATTTTATCAGATGTTGGGCAGCTCTGTCTCTATCAAGACACACAAGTAAATTCTTCTCTCCAGTTGAAGAAAATGACCTGCTGTTACAAGTCCAGGACTTGAGTTTGCCTCCCTTTTCTCTCCTTTCCCTCTATCCCACCAAYGAACAAAAATTGCCCTCTTTTATTAAGCAGAAGATGCATTTAATATACCTGCTCAGCAACACAAAAAGTCTCCAAATCTATCAGAGATGTCATCTAAATCTTAACGCATACGCCAGAGTTAAGCTGATTTCTCTAACAAGACACTTCTGAAAGAGGTTATCTTGGAGAGTAATAGTAGTGCATACTGGTCTGAAGAGTAAGGCAAGGCACCTTACTGTCTGTAATTTCTCAAAATCTAGAGACATGGTATGTCAGTATTAATTGCTTATGTCTACTTCTCAGGGATTTTTACCACCTTTGTCTAGAATGTAAAATGAAGCAAAACATAATATCAAAATATCCATGATTTGGTAAACTTTGACCCATTGTCATCCTCATACTTGAAATAATATTACTTAAATGCAATAGATTCATAGTCCTTGGAAGAGGCAGCCACGTAAAGAAATCATAATTAATCCTCTGATTAGAGTGACCTGTACAAAACATCACATTAGCAATCTCTCAATGACTGATCTCTTTGTCTCACTTYATTCCCTTGAAAGAGGGTTAGCATTTGGTTACACATCTCCCAGGAAAGTTCCACTGTGTCTCTGCTTAAGCTTGCACAAGATGAAAGTGGAAAATATATTATATATTTATATATATCTATTTTGTGTGTGTATGGGTATGCAGGCATGAAGACCCACTACCTTCAAAGCCAGGAGMAGGAAAGCTTTGGGGAAAGCATTGTCACTAATCAGTCTCAAAATCAGAGGAGAGGAGCTTGTTGACAAGGTAACTCTGAGCAGCAGATGCCAAAGGTCTTCACAATGGAAAGTCTCTGTCACCTTCCCAGCTGTGGGGCTGGGAGACCCGAGACACCAGCGGTGAAGCGGTTTGTCAAGGGGCACTCACAGCGACTCCACCTCTGGTTTATTAACCAGCTCAGCAGGAAAATACACAGACAGTCTCTAGAGCCAGATGAGAGCTGGTTTATAGCCCAGAACGGTAATGCAAGTCGAGCATATCTGCAGGTGTGTTTGTAAAAGAGGAGTTATATACAAGTGCTCAGAAGTTATAGCTGCTCTTATCCCTTATACTGAGGATTGAGCTTTGCAGCAAGCAGGAAGGCAGCACATCCCACTGTGTGAAGAAACACAACTCTCGAAAACAACTGCATATGCTTTTCCTTACCTCAAAAAGGTTACATTTAGTTGACACAAATATTTTGTCTYCATATGATCCATTTCTGCCTACAAGCACTTTAGGTGCACCACTTGCCACCAAAGCCAGACTCACAATGGAGAAGACAGCAGCTTGGCAGCAGCCCAATGACCAYCTACTCACATCCTACCTCCATGCCTGACCACTGGAAGCCTGAACACCTCTTCACCACCAGTYTTTATTGCAGAATGTCTATTGCCAAGTATTACTATATTTGCTTTATGTTAAACATGCAGCTGGGACCCACAACACAGACCCATCTGATCTATTAACTTGTATTTGAGCTTGGGAGATGCCCGCTTGAAAAATCTCAGCCTACTTCATCCAGTTCTCCCTCCAATTGACCGAAATGTAGTAATTAAACCAGTGAAGGATAAGTACAGGTTGGCAGTGCTGTCCTTTGGTGCTCTGACAAAGACCAGTGTGAAGCAGTAACTTATCCCCAGGAAACAGCGCTGTCCCTTTCACATCAGCCTGACCCTAGCCTGGGGGAATGAGGGCACTGCTGGAAACAGTCACAGCTCTGCTCCATCTCAGGTTCAGGACTCAAGCAACTTCCACACCTATCAAGTTTGCAACAGAACTGCAGCTCCAGACTGTGAGTCTTTCATGCAGTCTGAGCACGGCCTGGACGGTTGCAAYAGGATCCTTTGGTGGAACCCCTGTAGGGTCTCCCTTTGACCAACACCAGCCCTCTTTGCACGGTCATGGCTGCGCCTGGAATACACCTGGGAGCAGTGCTGCCTTCACTCAGCGCTGTGTCTAATCACAATTAAAAGCCACTTAGAAAGAYGGGAGTCTGCCAAGACTTGCAAGGAAAGGTTAGTTAAACAGCACGGCTACCTGCAGACCCAGGGGAAAGATAATCTCTGTTACTGTCCTAACGAGAGCCTGCGATGGCACACGGCTGCGCACCAGGCAGGGGCTACACTCAGGAGCTCTCTCCCTTTTCACCTGCTTGTCTTTGGTTTCCACCAAAATGATGAAGATGCTCRTGCGCCCGTCCTAACTGGAGCTTTCCTGACCAACTCGCAACTAAATCTAATCACCAGCTTATTGGCTAAACCTGATTAGTGCCTGTGCATGACAAGAAACAGGGCATGTTCTATAAAATTGAGATCAGGTCAGGCTTGATAAAACTTGATAAAAATCATCTCTGGAAATAAGCATACTGATGTTGTCTAAAGCCAGAGGCTTCCTAACAGGCTAAATTAGCCTGTCCAGAGCCTCTGCAGCTCGAGTGCTTGCTGCATCCCTGCGAGCTTGCCTTAAGCTCCACACACCCCAGAAACAGAGGACAGATAGCACTTCCATCTAGAGATTTTTAAGGGATAAGATCAGTGCAAGAGATCCAGGCAGGAAAGAAGGACAAAAACAGGAGCAGCCAACACAGCAGTGTGGTAGCCCCACTCCTCTTYTCTGCTGGATCCTTTTACCCACACCCGTCTGAGCAGCAGTAACAGATTACAAATCCCTGCCAGCGCCACTGTAACATACAGAAAAGCCTGATGGATTCCTGTTGTTTTCCCTGAGCAGGTGCATACTGTTTGTCCTTAACAGGCACAGCATTTAGAAACTGCCGTCTTGAAAACAGCAAGGCATCACAGCCCAGATTCTCCAGAAGGCAGCGAGACCTGCTCAAAGGTGCTCATGCAGCCTCCAGAGCTGGCTGTTCTGTAAGAATGCAGTTGGAATGGCAGGAAAAAAAAAAAGGTTTTATTGTTTTTGGTTTTTGTTTTACTTTCATGACCTAGTTATTTGCAGAATCCTGTTCTTCAAAGTCCGATTTTGATAAGCAGAGAACTTCTGTCAGTACTCTGAATCCCCCTATGCTTCAGGGAGCGTGGTTTATAAATCCATGATATAAAACACTGATGATCAGCTCTGTCTTTGACCAATGTCAACARCTWCTCAGCTTACCCAGTCCAATTCATCACTTCRGCCCTGGGAAAAGCAAGCTTGCCTCCTTTGTTCAAGGCTTGCTGGAGCAGGAGAGGAGACACGGTAGTGCCCAAGGGTCATCGTGACACCAGACGTAACTGCTGCTGAAGTCGCACAGGCAACCTGCAAAAATCTCAAGGCTAAAAGCTGTGCCTGGCAATGGAGCAAGCAGGGGCTCYGTTTCCCACACAACAGCTGGGAAAAGCAGACTACAAACTTATTTTCAAGCCCAGTCCCTTGTCTAGATGAAAAGATAATTGCAAAATCTAACACTCAGCCATTCTTAAAGCAGCAGCTAATGGGAGCAGGTGAAAAACACCAAAGCAAGCACCTGTGTGTGAAAAGCGAACAGCTCAACAAGCTCTTAGTTCCCATTGAAAAGCAGGTTGGGCTAGCTTGGCTCTTCAAAACATCAGCAAACATCCTAGAATGCTTAAAGTTGGAAGGGACCTCTAGAGAACAACTAGTTCAAGCCCCTGTTCAAGTAGGGACACCTAGAGCATGTGGCATACGGTGCCATCCAAGGGGGTTTTGAAGATCTCCAGAGAAGGAGACTCCACCACCTCTCTGGGCAGCCTGTTCCAGGGCTCTGTCACCCTCACTGTTAAGAATTTTTTCCTTAAATTCCTTTGGAACTTCTGATGCTTCAGTTTGTGACCATTTCCTCTAGTCCTATCACTGGCCACCACTGAAGACAGGCTGGCCCCATCCTCATCATTCCCTCTCTTAAAGTATTTATATTCACTGATCAGGTGCCCTGCTCAGCCCTCTCTTCTTCAGGCTGAACAGGCCCAACTCTCTCAGCCTTAAATATCAACTCACTTAATCCAATACTCCATCTCCACTCCATTCAAAAAATGCAGGATTAAAAATATTTTAATATGAATATTATACCTATTTGATGTAAGGAGGGCCAACCACAATCAGTGGGGTTTGTACAATGGGAAAACCAAGCCCTTTAACACTACAGAAATCACTTTGTACTCGAAAAAAAATTTGATTCCCAATTGTATGACAAAAACAGTGAAAAAGGGAAAAAGACACCTGCTGCTCAGGGCAGACCAGCCCATTCACATTCATGGGGGCAGTTGGTCTTCAAAACCACAAGGATAAAAGAATAGTTGGAAAGGTGGAGATGGTAACTGCTTTCAGACACCAGCGTTCAAACCTCAGCCTCATCAGCACCCTACAAATTCAGCCGCAAGGTTTCTGGGACAGCAACTGACATTTGAGTCTTTCCTTCCTCAAAGATGGCCAGGCAGCATTGCAACACGGACAACACCACAAAGATAAACTGTTATAACTTCAACATCCTGAGAGCCCGGGGCAAAGCACAGCACTATTGGTCTGGGTTCTGCAAGAACACAAAGGAAAAAAATGCCAAACTCGAAAACAAGTATAAACTGTGTGACAGTTGGCAGTGAGAACCTCTTGGCCCTCCCCCTATTTTTACACCTTTTCCAAACCATGTCATCCCTGATCTCAACAAGTGCCGCATATCCAAATGCTTTGGTACTTGTAGGCCTGGATTGCAAACAAAAGCACATGGGTAAACCGAATGCCTGTTTATTACCATCATCACCGAAGATTTTGATAGTATCCCAAAAGAGATGATTTCATCACCACAAAAAGCCTTCATTAAAAAGAGAAAATATCCAGCCACAGCCCACAATGAACGAATGGTAACTCCATGTGGTCTSACATGCATTTTTGTCCTAGTAGTCACCATTGCTTTTTAAAACATTAAGCAATAAAGCCCACAACACCCTGTAAAGTTTTATAAATAGGGAGAGCATAATTGAAGTCATTCATCCAGAGTGTTGTAGGCACCACTGTCTCAACAGGACTATAATCTTACACCCACTCCCCAAACATGAGCACATACTCAGTTGCTGAGGACTCGGTAACAGCTAATTTTTGCACCACAAAAGTCGGGCTGTCTTTGCTGACAGAATTCCCAATCTGCAAACTACATATTGTGGTTATAGGAACACAAAGGCAACTATCTGACAATGAAAAATTTAACRGATTCCACCAAACTCTTTAGCTCTGTACAAAGAGCAGATGTGAAAACCTTCAACTGGTGTCAAAATAGCTCTCTCAGAGGTGGCAGGTTTTGAATGGTTTGGTAATTAAAAGCTCTAAAGATTGCTGGCTTTGGTTCAGCACACTTCACGTTCATAGGAAGGCTTATTCCTTCCCTCCACAGTGATGCACAACTGAGATATTTAAAAAGACAGTCAGCCACCAAATTCCATGAGAAACCAGCAAAAAAAATGCCCAGTAACACAAAATTCAACATCTGAATTGAGATTATTTGCATATCAGTCTGCCTGGATAATTAAGAGATGTAAAACTGTAAAAATATACCAAAATACAACCCCTGTTCACACCTKGCACATGAAGAAATGGTTTCTCTTATCACGTTCTGGAAATGCTACTAGTTCTGAGGAGGGAATGAGCTAACGAGGACCTCAAGGAAGGCCTTCTAAGTGCTCCTCTCAATTCTATAGCCACCAACCACTCTTCACCAACTACATCTCTAAAGACTAACATCGTTCCCCTTGATTTCTTTTAAGACTTTAATACCACTGCAACCCCCTTTCCACTGAATCATTCTATCAAAAAGAAGTCCCATAATTTCATGCAACATCACAGGTCAACTCTTTAACCTTAAAGTCTTAAAGAGTACATCATCTCTACTAGATGGAGGAACATGGGGCAGATTACACACARAGCAATGGCTTTGGATGACAAACTCCTATCCTGTTTTGGGTGAGTGGGAAAGCCCTGCTCCACTGGGATTTGAGGTCTACAAGGAAGGAAGTTTCAAGGCATGAAAAGATGATCATCATGGGACAAGAGGAACGATAGTGGTCTTAGTTCACTTTGGGGCAGAAGAGAAGATGATCCCTTGGTCCCAGCAGCTGGACCACAGGAATCAGAGATATTAAACACAATCCCTAGGGAAGAGGAAATGAAGAGCAGACCGAGCAAGTGGGATATGGAAGCAATCAACCCCTTAGGAGCCATGTATTGCCCAGAGGAAGCTCTATTTTGAGCACACCCAATAGGACGTTCCAGAGCCATTGCCTGTTGGCTTAGCTCCATCACTATTTTAAGACAAAAACTCGGTATATTCCTTCCAGGATATACACAACATACCTAAACACACCAACTCCTCCATAAATATGTTACAGATCCAGAAAAAAAAAATCCTCCTTTACACCAAAAATATTTTTCCACACAAGAACCACATCAAAAATTGCATTTCCCCCCTCACCCTCATAGTRGCTCACATTGAGGGTTAGTCATACACCTCCTATTGACTTTAATGAGAACCGTATGGCTAGAACAGCAAATGGCTTTTTCCAGAACATGGTGGGCGGAATTAATTTTTATTTTAATAGACCAAGAGTAGCAAGGAAGACACAAAGCCAGAAGAAAAAACAACAAAATCCTCCCACAGGCTCGGATGTGAAAGAAACACAGCACGAGTATCCTCTGACTGATTCTGAGGACTAGAGATCTTTGCAAATTAATTCTTAAAACTTTCATGACACTGCAAAAAAATTACCCCACCAGCAGGGTGGTCATTTGTGTCACTTGCCCCTTCCTGCTGAAAGGAAGATGGACACAGAAAGGACAGCATGGCAGGACAYAGGCTTGGGAGCTGACTAGTACAATCAAATTCTGGAAAAGTTGACCTATGAGATATGATATGGGATGATGACAGGTTGATAACTCAAAGCTAGCATGCTTTTCCCTGCAAACCAGAACATTTCAAAAAATACTTGGGCAAACGGAGTGGATAGCAAAGGGAAGGTGAGAACTGAGGAGTCTTGCATGGGTGTCCACCTTCAAACAGGGCCCTGGAAGCCCTAGGAAACCCAGCTCCAGAGCATCACACCTGATGCAAGCTTGTAAACCCGGATTACTGTGAAACAAAATGCTTTTTAACTACTGTTTTTTCTTAAAATTATTTTGACAGTTTTGCTGTTCTAAAAGCCCTATTAACACCACCCTTAACATTTGTACAAGGTTCCAAAGTTCTGCACAAACATCAATTAATCCCCTCAACGAATCCGTGTGGTAAGAAAATGAGTATCACCATTTCCATTTCATGGTTGAGAAAACTAAAACACGCAGAAGAGGTTAAAGCCAATGCTTGCAAGCAAGCAAGTGAACAAAATGAATCTGCATTTCTGCTCGAGTGAGAAACCAGCTTGGAGAGGCACTGAGGCACACGAGCAGGCCCTGCTTTTGTGCACATCCAAATCCAGGCAAATTAGAGGCATGGGCACTTCTTCAGGCCCTATTACCTTGCTCAAGGACACGGCAAGCAAGCAGCAAGGGCAGAGGCACCTCCCCAAAATCCTGCCCCATATTCGCACCCAAACTCAGCACAGTTCACATGTTTAACCAAATATACCACGGTCGAAATACAAACAAATATCTAGCTTTCATAGAAGGGACAGAAATATTCAATCTCTGTCCTCCAAAGAGACAGTATCAGTGACTACCTGGGTGAGGCAGGCTGATGGGTTGAGGAAGGCATCCCCAAGCATAATATTCACCAAGCAGAATATTCAGATATTTCACTGCAAACTCCATTACATTACTCACACGTCTGGTCAGACGCTTGCATTTTCAGAGCAGCGGGGACTGTCCTTTCATGTGCGTCTCCTACACAGAGGTGACAAGGTTTGCTGCTTGATGTTAATGCTCCTTACTGTGCCCCATAGCTCTGCCACACAAGGATGAACAACTTTTGCCTGGGGCTCACAGTGACACCGTGACTATTTGGACCTGGTGGTGGTGGTGCAGGAGGTAGGAAACTGATGGCTGAGCAGAGCAAGAGGTGGGTGCTGTGTACTAGGACCCTCCTGTTTAGARGATATTAAATATTAGATATTAAATAGGGTCCTAACAGGAACCTACAAGCACCATTCTTCCTCCCCCCTGCAAATAATGAAACCTGTAAACCCAAGAGGCCAAATCTGCTGATCCCAAGGATGCACCAGGTACTGCTGAGACGGGAGGTCTGATCTGCACCCTCATAGAGCTCTCCAGGAGGGACCAAACTGCTAACTCCCTCTATGGCCAAACAGCTCCTCAGCTATCGCTGTACACTGCACATGAGGTCACTAAATCTGCTTTTGTCTCTTCTTGTTTTGACTGTATTTATCAAGGACACCTCATAGGTGGGCACTTTTTAGCTTAGTCTTATAAATCCAAGTAAAACATCACATGTGCCAGAATRAATTAAAAAGTACACATACAAGCAAGATAAATAAAACAGGGGGATTTTTTTCAAGTCATCTATTACAAAATTGACATGTCCAAGAGTCAGTGACCTTTAGATGGATAAAACCCCAAAGTGAATAGCTGCGTTGGGAGCAACACAGTCTGATTTACGTGAGCCAAATATCTTTTGTGGAGAGTAACCTGAACTGTGAAGCGGGTTTGATCACAGGCCAAGTTGTGTTTCCTAGTCTGATGGGTGATTATCCAGCATGACTTTGCATTGCAACACAAGGGCACCCGTGTTATCTACTGAGAGGAGCTGCAAAGAGACCTCAGGTGAAGAGCTCAAAGCTAAATGTTTTCAATGCAAGGAGAAAAAAGAAAGAAAGAAAAAAGTTTTCCTCCCCAGATGCATGGGAAGAGTTTTTAATTGCAGGGGTGCAGAAAAGAAGAAATTAGTGTGGTATAAATCCAACAGGTACAAGAATCTGGACCCTTACATGCTCACATTGAAAAATAAACTGACTGGATGTATTCAATTAACTGCAACAACATCCATCTTTAGAGTCAAGACACAGAGCATCAGACATGGATTTACTGACTGCAGCACAACACGTAAGACCCAGATTTTCCTAAGTCTCTGCTGTTACACAAGCAACAGTGGTTTTTAGGTAACACACTGAGCGTTTTTGCCAAGCTAGCTCATTGCACCCGTGTGACTCAGTGCGCAGGCAGGGATGCAAACCTTAGAGAGAGGGAAGGCAGCTCGTGGTTCAGTGTTTCATGGTCTTCACACAGGGACAGTCTCCCTGGTGCCATCCCAGTCACCTCCTGAGCCACAACGGATGCAGAACTGACACAGAACCGGGCAACCAGGTACAAATTTGCCCAGAGTCCCACRGCTGCAGACTGATGAATCCTCCCAAAAGGAGAGGAAAGCCGCCTTCGATGCCCCTACCTCCTCCTGTATGTCAAGGCAGCTTTACCCCCCTACATGCATTAGGGTCTAGTTTAATTTTCCCTCCCTCTGTTCCTCGATGCCCATAGCGGTGCAGCTCCTTCTCTGCAAACCCATTGCTATTCACCTGATSGCTCGCGTGGGAAGGAGCACTCCACGGACGAGGATGAACTGCAGTATCACCAGAATTTTCTTCAAGTTTTCTGGCAGGTGCTTCAGCTTCTCTTGCTGAGCACATTGGATACAACCTTTGGGTCCTCTGGGATGGAAAGCTGCTTCCAAAGCTGCGTTCCTGCGAGCTCTGCTCTCATAGCGGAGAGCTGCATTACTTGATATTTAACTATCACACAGAAGGACAAAAACAAACACAGAGCCACTCCACTGAGCTAGAAGGGCTATTGCAAGAAGTAAAGGATCGAAACAGCCTGTTTTGCTCTGTATACTGTAGCAACAAGAGCCTCTCATCTTATTTCTCTCCTCTTCTGAGGAAATAACAATGGATGTTTTCAAACACAGTGACTACAAAAAAATAAAATTAATTTTTCAGTAACCATTAGAAAGCAAATCAGTATCAAGAYGGAGCAATGCAGAATAAGTGATTTCTAGGTAACAGGCCCCGGTTGTCTGAACATAGGCAGAGGACAAGATTGCAAATTGTGGGGCGATATGCAAGGCCTGCATTTTCAAAAAACTGGAATAAATCATATTTGGGGAAGAAAAAAAGAGGAATTCTAGAGTGCGAGAGGTTCCAGCCAGGACACAGAGCAGAGGGTCACGGTGCAAGCGACTTGTCTCACATCACGTGGAGCAGCCTCGGGCACAAGCTCTAAAGAGAAGGGGCAAGAAACACGCAGGAAGAAAAGGGATTTGAATGTGGGTCACRAAACCCAAAATCTTGTGCACGCACTGGCTGCAGGATGCTGGTTACCCRGCGTGACCCTCCTGCAGGCGCCCAGCAGCAGCGAGGGTTACGGAGAGAGGATGTGGCCGGATTGTCACAGAAATGCAGGGTATTTCGTTGGGTTAAGGAGAAGGACAAGACAGTTCCCTTGCCGCACAACAGGGCCGCRGCAGCCTCAGTGCCGACCCGCAGAGGTAAGAGAGACAGCAAGACGGGAGGGTGCAGCTGAAATTAAATAGACAGTGGATTAGCACGGGATCTTTATCCTTGACCTGGCTTTCCCTTGCAGACAGCTTATATCCAAGTGCATTGGTAGGAGCGAAACTGGTRGAAAACTGATACAGTTCTGCCTTGGTTGTGGTCAGAGGAAAGAAGAGAGGAAGTTATTTGTACTCTTCTGTGCACAAGGTAAAATTTGTTTCCTGCACTACAAGGAAAGCTTCTCCCTCCTCCTTCCCCCTTCTAAAATAACTAGCAGTACTAAACTCTTACAACAATCAAGATCTTTACAAGGCKCTCTCTACTCCCTTAGGAATACAGGAAAATTGAATTAATTTTTAATTCACTGACTTCTTGCAAATGTAAAATTTGCATTGAAAAACAACTAGAAAAGTTAACAGCTGCAGGCAGCGATATATATGTATAAAAAAGGGCATTCTGCTCTTCCCAGTGAGTTTAGGAAATGCACGCAAACCAGGAGCCCACTCTGGGAAGTCTGTTCCCAGCCTTCCCTCGGCAGCACGAGGGTTCCCCCCTCCTTCCCCAGCTGCTTTGCTGAAGCTGCAGCCACAACCAYCTCACCCAGTGCCCTCAGTACAAGACGCTCTCAGCTGGAGGTTGCCCAAAGTGGGGGCAGCTGCTCCATCCCTCGGGCCTAAGGATGCACCCGCATTTGTGGCTGTGCCCAGCAAGGCACTGAAACTGTTTCTTGCCCTGCTATATTTATTTTTGAAACAGTCCCCAGAAAACCCCTC
This sequence comes from Eudromia elegans, assembly GCA_003342815.1. Classification (NCBI taxonomy): domain Eukaryota; kingdom Metazoa; phylum Chordata; class Aves; order Tinamiformes; family Tinamidae; genus Eudromia; species Eudromia elegans. The sequence goes on from PTEX01000213.1 coordinate 1,158,905, forward strand.
TCCAAATACCTTAAGAATGCTACAAGGAGCCAAGATCTTGATGTAGTTTTTCTTACATAGCTTTTTTGTGTTACCCTTGAAACACAGACTTTCTGCTCTTGAAGTATKCTTCACAAGAGAGAAGCACCCCTGCAGAGCTTACCCAGCATGGGATGCTTCAGATGGAGCAGAAGCAAAAGCCTCCTCCTGCTTGGTGGCAGCCGGGAGGACACACGAGGCCACCAAAAGCAATATTCAGCTAAGATGTGACCTGAATCATCTCATCTCGAGGTCTCAGGAAAGGCAGGTGCTGCTTGCTCAGAGTTACCTGTAAAGCAAGGATGACCGCTGCTCCATCACAAATCCTGACCCAGCATTTCAGTTTAGTGCACCTGAAATTGTTCTGATATACAATGGAGCAGGAGGAAAAGTGGTCCCTGAGCTGTCCCAGCTGCTTGTTTTCAAGCGGAATAATCCTGTGCTGCTCCTTGGGATGGATCATTAGGAACACTYGGATTCTGCAATGATCACAACGCGTCCCAAGATGGTATGGGCATCCTGGAGCATTAAAACGAGAGCAAGTAGAACCACCCGGGGAACATTTCCCTCCATTCTCAAAAAAAACATTCCAGGAAATACACTGCTCGCTTCTGCTTTGCAGCCACCCATAGCTCAGTGAGGCAGATTAACATCAGACARAAGCACCCTGGAACAGCTTCAAATACAAAAGATTACGAATGTTTTCAACCAGGGACGGAGGAAAGAACCAGCACTGCAAACTCATCTCTAGGGTCATCCCCAGAGCAATAGTTCAAGATGAGCTCACGGTAACTTCTGCAGCAGCTGAGCTTTCTGGGGTCACAGGAGGAAAATTCAGTCCTTAAGCAGTTTTGTTGCTGCTGGTCGGATGCTTTTAGAGCAATCTGTTCACCCGTGTGCATTTTCACATGCATTCCCTTACCCGTGTATTGACTAACGGGAGCACACGCTGTCCTTCCTTCCGTCTGCTCATGCCGTCACCGCGACGGTAATTCAGCTCCGTGGAGAGGAGGAAGCTTTAACAAAGCGGAGGGAATCAATACCTGACAACTATAATTCTCTGCTCAATAATTACACAGAATTTACACTGCTGACTAGGCTCCCTCCACTGATTTTTTGCAAAAATATTTACTGCAGCAGGAACGCAAGTGTAAGGCTAAATTTTGAGGCTCTGCCTTTTCAGAGCATTGATTTTAAAATAATATCCAAGGCTTTAATGCCTTCATTCCAAGACACACCTCCTCACAGATGGGCACCTGTGCCTAGCACTTCGCTCTCCCATTTCCATTTTCTATCCCTTTGCTCGGAGAACGATCCATTCCCAGGTGCTCCCTCCATGCTGCAGACTCTAAACAAATCACATTCCACTTTGGCAACTCCTAATCGCTTCCCACAGCCAGGAATGAGCCACATTGCACAGTGTCCTCAGTCCAACAAGAGAGGAACAACATCCACCCTCCACACACAGCAAAACCCCYTGTGTCAAKAACACAGGACAAAGACACTGCTTTAATATCTTAGATGCAAGTCCCACAAAACATTGGTGCATAGCATTTCCTGTGGGTTCTTACCAAAAGAAACTATTGTTTTTCTTTAAAATATAAAAGTAAATTTTAGACTGGAGAGCAGAGATCAAAACTAGTAAGTCACACTGGTAGATGCAGCTGAAGAGAAGTCCTATTGTTTTCTGCATTTTTCCTTTTAATTTTCCTCTTTTGAATTTCAACATCTAATTTTCTACATGATATAAAGAAACGGCGCTTTAACTCAAGAAAAACAAAGGCAGAAGGTCAACRCTGCATAAGAAGTCTCACTTCTCCTACCTTTCCCTCTTGAGGATGCTGATGCTAGTAACRAGCCATGAATTTCACAGGAATGACTCATTACCTAATTAATAAAAGATTAATGCTTTCCCCCCTGCTTTAAGCTTTCTGCAAGAGCAGGGATTTTTAGAAGCGTTATCAAGGTAAGTCCCCGAAGGTAAGGAGCCACGCATGGAGGTGCAACACTCACATGCACGGTTTGGAGACCTTTTCCCAGCTTCCAGGAGATGGGCATTACAAAGGTTTGTTTCTAGGGATGGTGGGGATTCCTCCAAAGCCTCCTACAAGTCCACCCTTAAATTTTCTCTGAGCTGGAGACATGCTGAAAACACAACAGACTTTCACAAGAGCAGTAGCAGACCATTAAGAGGAATGAAGCCCTCATTCAGATGATGGGATAATATATTTACTGCCTTTCCTTTCTGTGCATTTTGGAAAAAAAAAAACACAGGAAGAGGTTCAGTGACTTGTGGGAAAGGAGCTAAAGTCAGTTTTTCTGCTGCTGCAAATGAGTAGAGCTCAAGGAGCAGCACCTACATCTTCCCATTCCCACCACCGAGCAGCCCTTCTTGTCAGGGATGGGGATCCCTCGGGTGCCCAGCAAGGCAACACTCAGACAAGCGGCCCTCTGAAATCCTGAGATAGGGCTACAGTGTCTTTGCAGCACTTGGGGATGAAGTAGCCCCTTTTCACCTTGTCAGGAAGCCAAACAAAATTTAATAGTTCCCATTGCCCAAGACCCAAGCAGCAGTTCCTGCTTGTGTGTTCTGTACTTTCACTCCTCTCATTTCAAGGAAGCCTGTTACTCTCTCAGACCCCTTTYAACATAACCACATACTAATGAAACCATTTGTTCTCCTGTCACGCTGCCAGAAACGAGCAGAACATGACAGAAAGCTCACTGCATTTTGCCTGCTGTTTTTTTTGCTACTGCATATTGGGAAAAGGCTTAGGAGCAACTRGCACCAAATTCGAAACCACAGGATCCTAAAGCTCAAACTCCTCCCATAATCAGTAACCTGACCTTAAACGTGAAGGTTGRGAGCTTTCATTTCCATCCCTCATCAAATGACAAGCTTGGACTTCATAGGAGGGATACAGAAGAGGCCAATCCATGCTTTCTGATTATGTAGCTGATGACGCACAAGGCAGCACACGAGTTTCAGCAAACTCTCCTGGAGCCCTTCAGTCCCAGGGAGCACTCGTTCACCAGATCAAGGAGCAGATCTCCTGCAGACACCATCACATCAGTCCTGGTRAGGAACAAGGGCTCGCTTTGAGAGCGGGTCTCTCTGATCAACCACATCAAAGATGAACTCTGGACACCATGAAATAGAGTCTGCGGAGGGAATGGGAGCTGCAGCCACCAGAACCAGGAGGCAAAGCCTCCTCAGAGCAAGAGGGTAAAGGTAGGCAGACAGAGGACAGCCTATAAATAAATTGTTCAAGATGCATTTCTTTCCCTAAACGAATGGCTGACATGCATCACACGCGGCCAGAGGCCATCGAGGAAGCGTGTAATAGGAATCAGTCCAAGGAAAGAGAGAGAAACCAGTGTGAGAGGTGGTAAAGCACATCCCTGAGCTGGCAAGAAAAGAAAGAATGAACATCTTAAAAGAGGTGAAAGAGGATTCCAGGTACCACCAAGGAGCAGCAGCCCAGACACGTAGGTGCAATTCCACATGCCCACTGATGCCTCTGCAACTCTGCGACGCCGCAGCTCTGCTTCCAGGCAAATTCTGCCCGTCSTTTCCAAATGCAGTTTGTTTTTCTCCTCCACATCTCAGACATCTCCAGTTGATTTAAAAAGCCACTTTCTTTTTGCAGAAACATGAAAGCKCTCCATTATTCAGCACTTATTCCACATGGATGAAGGTCACTGGCCTCCTTGAAGAGCTCTCCCGCCACATGTAACGTTAACAGCTGTATTGAGATGAAATTTATTTCACTTTCTGAGATCTTCCTTTTGACACCGACAGAATTGAGAGGGAGAGAAGGAGCAGTTGTCGTGATTCCCTGTGCTGCCCCGGTGGGATTTCTGCCTGCAACACCAGGGGCCAAACGGCCAAACCCAACACGGTGCTTTTGCTCAATTCTCTTGGGCTGAAAAAGGGCTCTCAGGTGACCTAGTCTGTCCTAGTTAGTGTCAAAGCCCAAACTCCTGCTCTAGCAGATTTTCTACTTTAAAACCCCTGTCAGTGCCCTTATGCGAGCTCTAGTGAGACTCAACACAAATATGTTCATGGAAGACCTCAAAGTCTTTAAGCTCTCCAGAGGCTGCAAGACTTTCTTAATGAGGTGAATTCACAAGAATAATAAAGATACTTTGGTCACCAGAAAGAACCCAAAGGGCCCAAACGCTGCTGATGAAGAATGGAGGTGGGGGGGGGAAATCAGAGAACAAGTGACAGGAAGGTGTGATGAGATGCCAGCTCCCTYCTCCCCCAGGAAGAGCTACAACTTCCATCCTTTCCCTCCAGTCGCAGGCTAGGCATGAACACCAACATTTAAGGAAATGCTAGAGAAAGAGGCTCCATCCTAGGGATGCCTAGAGTGCCAAGAGTCCCCAAGAGTGCCAACCCTACCAGCCGGGACCAGGGCTCCTCATGAGGAAGCAACCCAAGCCCTGTCCGCCTTGGCCAGGGATGTCCTGTCCCTGCTGCAGTTCCTCACAACACGTGGAGCATTCACAGGCACGCACGAGCCCTCGAGCAGGCAGCTCAGGAACCCTTTCAAAGCACCACTCGTGCTCGTTACGACAGATCCAGGCCATACTGGTCCTGGTATCCCCTCCACGCTAGGTCAGCATCGAGCATCCAAGCTCCTCATGTGGGGAGCATCTGCACTTCTGCTGCCCGCAGCTCCTTCCTAAGGGAGCGCGGGCTCGGGGCAGGAGCCCGGATGCCCGAACACGTCCCAGCACCTCCTGCTCGTGGTGGGGACGTGGTACAGAGGAGGCTCTCGGTGTGGCCGAGCTCTGTGCAGGGCGTCGCGCTCCCAGCTGCTCCTCACCTCTCCACGCCGGAGGTTACAGCCCAGCCTCACACGCTGGCAAAACCGCTTGTGTAACCRCCCGCTAACCCGGATCTGTCAAAGTGATCCACGCCGGCTTTAATGCTTTAAACAATCCATCTTTGCCAAGCAAAGAGGGCTGGGGGCACCTCTGCCCGGGCAGTCCTGTCAGCCCAGGACAACTGAGGATGGGGATGTCCATCCTCAGCTTACCTGCGGCCAAAGCCAAACCATCCGCAGGGCACAGAGGCCGAACGCAAGAGCCCCTGGGGTGCAAAAGGAAACAGTTTGGCCAGTGGGGAACAGAAAGGAGAAAGGACCAAGACGAGAAACATTAAAGTGAAGAGAAAGGGATGAACCCTGGATAAATCATAGAAAGAATGAGCAGAGGCATCTGCAACCCTCCCTTTCCCTATGTGTAAAGGGGTGGTAGAAAGAGACAGCCCTGCTTTGGGCTGCACTGCCCACGCAGTTCACAGGATCAGATGGCATAAGCAGCCCAAAGAGATGCCACCGTTGGTTAGGAAACACATGCCATTCAGAAGCCCTGGAATTGGGTTGACTTTGCAGTCCCTCAGTGCAGGAAGCACCGCTTGCATTTAGCCACGCTGCACAGCTCAAAGACTAAAGCTTGAGCCGTGATATTAAGGCTCATACGGCTGAGAAGATATTGGCATTTGGACAGACGTCAGCAATTCTTTCAAGCGAGTTATGGATATTGCGGGCTGGGAAGTCAGAAATATTTCACTGTGTAAAACGTGACATGCCAAATTGTTTATTCTGTTGCAAACGATGCTCCACATAACTCCTAAATACTAGGCTTCTTGCAACAGAAAAAAAGACACCAGATCCCCAAAACACCCAGACACTGACATCTTGTCCAGTTACACTGATGCTCCCAGCTTCTTCCACTCATCCCAATCCATGGTCCTTAGCAGGACATTCTGGACTTGCAGGGCATCACAAACCCCAATCCTATGCAGACCAAGTGAGAATAACTATAGGAAAAGAGCCACTTTCGTCATTATCACTGTAATGGGCACAGATTTTTACTAGAATCAACAACAAAAATCAGAGGTGATGCATGACCAGCTCACATCCTCAACAATTATTTTAGCCCAATTATTTCCTGAAAAACAGCTTCTTGCTTCCCTGAAAGGCACATGGAGGAAGCAGGACAGCAGGAGGAGCGGACGAGGATGGAGCTGCTCATCTCCAAGCTCCACATGGGAACGCAACCAATTCCCATGGCACAGCGAGATCACCGGCATCAGTGATTTTGCTTTAATGACCTGGGACCCCCGAGGCCAGAGCTACCCAACAGAGGTTGCTTTTAACCTTACTGAAAATAACAAGCTTTTTAGCTGCTGGCCAACTATAAAATGTCACTTTCATCCTAATTTTCAAGCTTGGGCACAAACACTTGTTTTTCAGAAAATGCTCCGGAAAGCCTTTGCTTTCTGCACAGATGGATGCAGTCAGGATCTAGGAAAAAATCCACTAGAAAAAGTTGACTTCACTCCCTATAAACACACACGTATGACCTCATTGAATATAAAATGCTACAATTAAAACTTATAAAATGAAAGCAGAATCACAGAATCACAAAGATGACTTTTTAAACAGAGAGGGAAAAAGAGTGTGTTTGCACTTATATTATGGCTAGTCCTTCTCCTGCATTGAAAGCATGTTAAAATCATTCTCTGATTCAGAAGTTAGTATTTGAGTTAAATATTTGTCTTGTTACGTTCTCTTGTAAGTCATCTCCAATTTGAAGCTAGAACATACTGAAACAGTTGAAGGAAGATAGAGCCAGTGAAACCTGCTTAGGGCTCAAGTGTGCCCACCCAGAGAAGCAGGAGGGAGAAACTCAGCCCGGGGGATATTACAGGTGGTCCCTGCCACAATTCCCAGTGGGGCAGAGGACAGATGATGAACACGCAGCTCCTGCTCCAGGAACCCAGGCCAGGTGTGCCAGGGCAGCACAGTGCATTCCCTGCAAGGACATGGTTGCTGATACCTCCCACTAGGCATAAAACTCAGCATCACAAAGGCAGCAAAACTCTACCCCACCCCAGCAGCATGAAGCACCATGAACCCTCCATTGCTCACAGCTTTCTTTGCTCTTCCAGGGAGATGATTAAAAAAATCCATTTCAATTTCCCTTGAAGTTACTTGGGAAGCTATCACTCTTTTTTTTTTTTTTTTAATAAATAGCCCAGAATTCCCCCAAAGGCAGCAAGAAACCGAGTGTCCATAAACAGAGATCTGCTCGGTCCCCAGCTGCACGCGAGCAGGATCCATCACTGCGTCACTTCCAGGCGTCACGGGCGTGTGCACAGCACTGCACAAACAAAGCCGCGCCAGACAAATAACAGGTCACCCAGCCAAGAGGGCTTACATTAATTATGTTAATCCGCTATGGGCAGAGGAGTGTGATTAAACTCTCTCAGCTGCCCGGGATTTGGCTGGTGCCCAGGGACAGCCCAGTGCAACTTGGATTTGGAGTGTGTTTAAGAGGGCTACTCTAACCACTTAACTTCATCCAAAGCCGAGGGCCCGGAGAAAAGACATCCCATAGCACAGTTACCATCCCTGGAAATCAACATCTCCTGATCCTAGAAGATCCTGCCTCTCTCCTGACTGCTATGCCAAGCAGCCCAGGCATACCCGCCTAGAAACTGAAAAGTTAGGGAGTAACTGTAATTAAACATCCAGAAGTCTCTTTAAAGAGGACACAAGAACTACAGGACAAGTTCTAAATCATAACATCAACCTGTTTTCTATGCATAGAGCAGAACAGACCTCTTAAGAGAGGAAGACTCAAGCACACTGAACCTCACTGCAAACAATCAGCATGAAATTTGGGCCCCCTCTCCAACAAATCCTTTCTAGAAAGGGCCTCACTCTCAAGATGTACAAGGAAACCTATAACCTGACTATGATTTAAGGGTCATCTTCAAATCTCCCATTTCTTCAACTGTAACAACAGTTGTGAGTGGAACCAGCTGAAAAAGGATGCAGACCCCCAAGTCGCATGGGCTAGTGCAGCTCAGACACTCGACTGCATCAAGGGGCTCAAACGCCTCTCTAGCTCCTGTTGCTGACGTAGCTCTGCTCTGTGATTTTTAAACAAATCTCTTCTCTATCAAATCACACGTCCCAGACCACCAGAAAAGAAGATCTTTCAGGCTGAAGCCACTTTATGCTATACATACAGGTCAGGTCTAGTAAGTCTCTAACCTGGGTTGGAATCAAGTAGGCTCAGTATTGTCCCCCTCCCAGCAGCCCATGGCAAAGAGACCTGGGCAGAAGGGCACAAAAAAGAGGATTGGGGCCCTGTAAAACCAGAGCCTCGGTCGCTGTGCCCAATCCCCCACCTCACAGCTGTCACAGCAGCAGTGCATCAAACATGCCCGTTGTCCCCAAAAGGCACCGGGTGACACGCAGAGTGACACAGCAGGCCGTGAGCTTGACTCTGCTCCTGCCCTTGCAGCACAGCAACCGGCTATCTCAGCTTCGACCCAGCTGGCAGCCCATCCTCACCTCTGCAGCCCCAATCGTGCTGATTTACACACACCTGCTGTAATAAGAGCTCTGCTCGTTTACTTGTGCTCCCTGGCAGGATGTCTTCCATCCAAAGGTTCCTCTCAGACAAAGGGAGCAACAGCCCTGAGTCACTGCTAGTAGGGACAAGGGCTCTGTCCACCCACAGAGCATCTTCCACGGGCTCGCTTGCCCATCTGCATCATCTCTGGTAAGCAGAAAACAGCCRTGTGCTACTATGGCTTCAGAGAGGAGCTGGCAGGAGCAGCAGTGAATCATCTGCTGAACTTGAACTGGTGACGGGGATAGCAGGGCTCCGCTGGGGAGGGTGCTGGGCGCTGCAGTGAACAGGCCCTAGGGCACATCTCCTAGGACATGGAATGGGAAAAGTCCATTTGGAACATCAAAACCCATCTCTGCACTGACAATGACAGCAAAGTAAGACCTTGAATTTATAGGGACCCATCAAAACAAATCCCATTCCTTCCCATTGCTCCTCAAATTAGGAAAAGTCTCCAAGGTACTTTGGAACAATCAGCAAACTCAAAACACTGTCATAGCCAAGGATGAGACCCCACCAACCCTTCTTCTGCCACTTCAGGACAATAGAAAATAACCTTTGAAAAGGCAGGTCTGAGAAATGCTCCCCTGCTAAGACTCCTGGTCAGAAAACTGAGGCAAGAACTCATGCATCTACTGCAATGTAGAAGGCAGCAGAAACATGACCATGGACCGTGCCTAGGCTCTCAGGCTCACCCAGAAACTGAAATGGTCAGCAGAACAACTCAGTTCTGTCTCAGCACAGGAGATGGGGCAGAAATCTGGCAGACAAAGCAAAAAAGTGCTCCTCATGCAGGAGAGGCAGGATTTGGAGTGAACAAGCCTTGAGCAATCAGAGGAAGCACCAGAATACCACAAASTGCAGATCGCTTCTACAGAAATAGTTTGCAATCTGACATTTTGCAGTACGGTATAAACTCACATTTGCACAAGCAAGCAAGCCCGTCCATCTCTAATACCTACTTTGTGGTGGATAATCTCAATGCAGCTTGCTAAAAACGCCACCACGCACGTGCTTGTGCTGTACCTGTCATCTCCAGAACCTCAGTTCTAGCAGAGGTGCTTTTTAATGAGCTCCTGACAGTTAATTTATTCCATGTTTGCATTTCCTTCCAAAAGCTTGACACCCCCAGAATCAAAAGCAGCAATGTTTCCTTTGGATCAGCAAAACAGGGCAAATAGTTTTTATTTTTCTCCTTAATCCTAGAAAACGGAGACTTAACTGGCCCTCACCCARAGACAGAAGCATTCCCGGCCATGTGGTCTGGAAGGATTTCGGTTCTGTAGATGTACAATGTCATCCAATTCACAGTAGGAAGTTTTCCAGTTTTCATACAATGACCATATGGGACAGTAAAAAAAATAAAAAAAATTTAAAAAAAAAAAAAAAAAAGCACACAAAACCAAAAACAGCATTTCCGGCCTCTGACATTTCCAAACCTGAGGTAAAAAGAAATTTAAAAAAAATGAATGGGTAAAATAGGGGTCACTAATAGTCTTGAAAATAAACTGTTTTTCTTAGGAGTTCCTCCCCTGTGCACGGTTGGCAGCACCTGTGACTAGTGCGCTATGGACAGAAGCCGGGCACCAAACGCATCCCCAGTAAATATTGAGGTCTCTTCAGAGGAACTAGGACCTTGCACATACCCCACCTCTCCCGATGCCCCCTCCACTTCCCTACCTGCCATCCTGATGTGCTGTTTGTGCCCAAAACAAGCTCGGCTTGCAAGAAAGCCAAGGTCAAAGGCACCCTGCAGTCCAGGAGGATGCACGCAGCAAAGCCTCTGAGAATCACCTACTGCTTCTGTGCTCCAGAAAAGCAGCACTTAGCTCAGATTCTACTTACACACTGCTTCCCAGTTATTGATTGAAATAAAGRAGCCTGAATTTCAATAGAAATTCATGATAAATTAAGTGTGAGGAGCCAGTCTTCTGTAGACTTGGTGGAGATGGTCCCCGTTGGGGTTTCTCCTGAATTTCTGCCTAGCTCCCGTGTAACTTTGGTTGCTTTGCACCCTGCTGGCTGGTCACACTGCTCCTCACCCCTGCACTTCACCTTCCCAGCTCCTTCTGCCTTTGCCACAGTCCTTGCTCTTGCTCAATGCAGCCTTCACTCATGCAGGATTTCCCCCGTCCCCACCTGCCCCATCTTCAGTCATCTGCAAGGGCTCCCCAGTACCCTGTAGCTCCAATCTCCACTTGCCTGCCCTCATTTCTGTGTGTGTCAGGGGCTTTCTCTAGCATGTCTTTATGCAACTCCTCACTCCCTTCCTGCTCACTCTGCTACTCCAGCTCAGCTACGCTATTTACTGCCCCTCCAGGACTAATAAAGCCCAAACTTGCTGATTTTAAGGCACAGAAGACGCTTCATCTGTTTACTCAGACTCGGGAACACCACAAGACAGCGAGGCTGATCTGGAAAGYTTTGCTCGTGCTGCCGAGGTCCGCATGCTGCTGGAGATTTGGGGTCTGCTGAGTGCGAGACGTGAGCTCAGAGTTACACGGGGGAGCAGTTCATAAATGCTGCAYCGCAGCTCCATTTTCACTTGTGTTTACCTGAAATTTTCACTTAGGAGCCTTTTAGACATMAACAAACCCCATTTAAGTGCCCATTTGTCATGCAGCGAGGCAGCCTGCCCTCACCTGTGCTRCATCTCCTGACCAACGTGCTTCTACCAACAGGACAACCACCTTCAGCAGTGCTGAGATCTGACTGACAGATGTTATTTCCACAACCTCTTTGCTCCAGCAGTTCTTGCAGTTTTGTGTYCCCAGCAACACCCCGGTGCTCCCAGGAGCTGGTTATGGAGCTGTGCAAGGTACGAGGCCCTCAGCCCATTTCTTGCACCTTACCTACCACTACACACAGGGTTGATCTTGGCTTAACCATCCGTGGAGATKAAAGGAAACCAGCTTGCAGAGGTGGAGCAGTGCAGTGTTAGCAAACAAGGAAGCCACGYTAACCACCCCAACAGCAGGAAGAGCTGTCAACACCCACATAGGCTGCACTGCTTAACAGGAAGGCAGAGAAATTATTATGGTCTCACAGCAGGAGCAGAGCACCGCAAGTCAYAGTTCATGGGTCTATTTTGATCCTCCCCGTTGATGTGCTTTATAACCCTGGAGATCTTGCTGAAGGAAGGGTATTTGTCTAACCCATGCTCAGCTTCGGCTTGGCTACTTCTTGTAAGTCAAGTACCTCCACGATGCTAAGCACCTACTGAGAGGCTGTATCAAGTCACAGAGAGATGTGGCTTCCATCTGCTACATCCTTCTCATGAGCACAGAAGGGTCGCCAGTTTGGAGAGACAAGAAGTATGTTTCACTAGCTCAGATGACAGCTGGGAAAGAAAAAAAAAGCTAACTTGTAAATGTGAGAAGTCATCCTGGTCAGAACAAGATCCATCAAGTAGGAAAGCTTGTGCAAAGATTTCCAGGCCCTGTCTGACAACAAAATAAGAGGCACTGGCCCTCCCTACCAGCCTTTTACGTGGTGGCATCTGTGGGAACATCTCAACTTCAGCAGAACTCCTACAAGTGTCCCAGTTTAGCTGACCACAACATTGCCCCTTAGTTTAGTTATCTGCAAGGCTTCCCTTCAGTTACTCTATAAAGCAGCACACTTGCCCACTTGCCCAAACACAAGAGCACTCCATTATTACAAAGGACAAACAGATCACATTGCTACAAGCAGTGCAATAAAACATCTTTACATTTACATTGCAAGGGCAGGAGCTTCTGTGTTAAAATATACAGGAAGGAGGAATTAATTTTCTTCCCCTTATTTTCCCCACAAAGGGGAAATGCATCTAAACAACATAACCGAGGTCCAAATGAACAGCAACTCATCACGCAACTGCAGAAGCAGCAAAGCACTAACCAGGTAGCAGTGGTCTGGGAGCAGCCAGTTCACTTCCCCCTTCAGTTCCCACCCCGCACGCTTTACAACCCTGCAGATAGAAAGATTTTTCTAGCAACTATTATTCTTTTGATGATCTGCCTGATTGAATTAGGATGTCCATCTGTTGTTAGCTGATGGCTAACAAGATACAGGTGGTCTTTCATGATGAGGGTAATTGGTCTCTGCAGTGATGACTAATGCAGCAAAGTTGTCCCAGTTGCCTTTCTTCCTACTACTCTTTCTTTTCAACTCTAATCAGCAACATTGCTGTCATGTAAAAACAGTTACAGCAGGAACGGTTTGTCCAACACTGAGGAGAGGAATGTAAAGCAAATTGCATGAAACAATGAGATTACCAGAGGGAGACAGGCCAGGAAGGAACTGGTGTACATCTTGCCTTGCTATTTATCTAAACTCCTGAATTCCCCCTGTTGTTTTGATCTACTGCTTTTGGCAAGATGCTTTGCCTTGAAGGGAGTCAGTCCGGTGCGGTGAAGTGCTCCGATGCTCAGGCCAAAGAGCAATGCGACCTGTTGCTAACACAGGGACTATTGAAATCCTCATGTTTTACTTGGTTAATAAAGGGTCAAATGAGGATAGCTCCTCCAGACAGAAATCCTCTTTATTTAATTTGAAAAAGGATTTTACTAGTTTTCTCTATGGAAAAGCCAAAAACCTCATTAGCAGCACAGTTAATGGGCTGGCTGTACCTTGGCAAAAGGAAGTAGGCAACAGAATTTCTATGTGTTTTTAAAACAGTAACATTGAAGGAAGAAATCTAGGAGCCAGGTCCCAAACAGTGAGAGGACAAGGCCAGAATTCCAAGCCAAGAGGAAAACTTCTAGCTGAACCACCCCAGACCACCCAAGCTCAAGGATTCACAACTGCCTGGCCCTTCCTTGGGCAACTTCCCCACATCAAGCCAGCCCCACATCCTTTCCCCAGTGCCCGTAACACTGGGGACTGCAGCCATCAGCATCGCCTGACCTGACTCGGCAATCGGTCCCCTCCCAGGTCCACCCAGGCTGCACTTTGGAGGTCAGCAGCCACCCCTGCAAATATCAACACCTCTTCTCCCTGAGCCCATAACTCTACCGGTGTCCTCCACGCTGCCCACATGGAGAACGCACTGTTAAGTGAGTACAATACAGCCTTCAGTCCCTGACATAATCAACTCAGCACCTTCCAATCTATTTAATTACTTTCAGGACCCGTAGGATTAAGGGGTGTGTGGTCTATACTGCCCTTCACACACTTGCCATGCGAATAACCAACAGCTCTCTCCCAGGGCACAGCTCTAAGGAAGCTGAAGAACGATGCCCCACATAAGCATCTCCCAGCATTTGACTTTTAAAATAAACCACCAAGAGCTCTACATTCAACCATTTTTTTCTCCTCTGAAAGTCAGCAAACGCCTGGTAAATCAGAAATCAGCCGCAAAGTACACAAAGAGCAGAGAGTAACGTGGAAACAAATCCTACCCTCAATATGCTCTCATACAAACAGTCATTTGTGTTGGTCCCCATCTTTATTCACTCAGCTCATAACAACAACAAAAAAAGCAGAAGGTTACGGTAACTGGAACAATTGCTGTAAAACCATGGTGCTCACAGCAGTTATGACTTTGTGCATATATACATTTAATTGAATAAATACATCCATTCAGCTGCCTCCTTTCACAATTCAGTCTGCCTGCAGTGGAAAAGGTTATTTCTATTAACTGCTTATTGTTACTGCTCTAAAACACCCTGTACACTTGTTTATGTTCCCATTTCACTTTCCAGGATAGTAGGAGCGACACCATAAAAAAAGGACATGTGTTACCAAGCCAGTCCTGCTGACACACAGTGAATGAGAACATGAATCTCTCCCCAGCGAGGGTTGATTTATTTAAAAAAAGGCTACAGGTACCAATGGAGCAGTGGGATAAGCCAGGGTAGCCAATATCAGGATAGCCACATGAAGCCAAGCAATTTAATCCCATCTGTTAGTCCACTTGGAAAACAAAAATGAGAAGCAAACCCGACCCAGACACCTTACAGTAACAAGGAGGTATCGCCACGTTCACATTGGCAATCGCAACTCTTTTACTTTCCCATTAATACCGTGTCTTTCCCAGGCCCTCAGAGATGGTGTGGCACGAAGCAAAGGCTCTCCAAATCGCCCAGAGGATGCATTTAACTGGGTAAAACAATTAAAGGGCTGTCAAGTCTTCAGGCTAAAAATATTACTTATTTCTAAACCCACATACACTATTAAGGACAAAAGTATTTCTCTGGGGAGTGAGTTCATGCTCAGCACATGCCTGTGTTCATGTGGACAGGGGACAAACCTGCTGGGTACGCAAAGGGCATGAGGAAAATGCAACAAGTGATTTTTCTAAGTGATCCTGAAGATGCTCAGCAAAAGAGATAACAGAAATGGGCTTCATAGAAAAAGGAGCCAAAGAAAGCACAGGGTTGGCTGAAGCTGAAGCTGATGAGCTCAGGGAAGCAAGATCCAGCAAGAAAAGCTGCAGCAGAGCAGGTGACACTTGCCAAATGGGCACGCGTGGAGATCAGGACAAGGCTGCCAAGATGGGAAGACTGCAAGGAGTCCAAGCGATAAGCACCAGGATGGACAGGCCTCTCACAGCTGAGTCCTGCAGAGCTCCTGGGAGCTTCTCCAAGACCTTCCAGCCAACACGGGAGCAGTAGGGCTGAGGGCCTCAAAAAGGCCCATTATGTGCAGACAAAACGTGTCCATTTGCTACAGTTTAGAAGTTGGTATAAATATATTTCAGGAAATTCCAGAGGAATTTAGGAAGGGCAAGACTGAGCCAAATGCACTCGCCTTTCCTGCGAGAGATTTTTCAGCAGCCAGAGACAAAACAAATGAGCAAGCAACTCCTCAGAACACCTCAATGAACTTCCTTGCAGGGAAGTACAAATATACCTACGGTGCTGAGAAAGGACAGGAAAAAAATGCCATGTTTTACCATGATTTTTCTGAGTATTCGGGGAGCACTCACCATCTTCACATAGATTCCATCATTTTTCAGACTTCAGGCTTACAAAGAACACGAAAATAGATTTCCATCATAAAAGCCAAACATCTCAATAACAATCCCGCTCTTTCAGCTCCAAAATTATGATCATATTTCTCAGAATTACATGGTGTGTCCCCCAGGAAATAGAATTTTGCCAATTTGGAAATGATGGGATAGGTTTGTTATTCTGAAAGGTGCTCCCACTGCTCTACTACAGTCTTTCAAGTTAAAGTTATGCGCAAGAAAATCCGTTAGGAAAAAGGAGTTTACCCTGTAGATGGCTTGCAGTGTTTCACTCATTTTTTTGGCTTTCTCCTTAATGTGACAGCATGGGTTTCAACTTCTGCTTTCTGTAAATCCAAAGTCCTATTCCCTAAGGTTTTTTTTAAGCAATTATTGATAACCCTAGTGTACATAATATCAAATAAATCTAATATAAATAGCTTCAAGGTTCACAGCAATTATTCAGCTTGCCAAGATGAGCCTCATAGTATAAATCCGAATGCAACTGTTGTATTGCCACACGCCAAGCGTTGACTGAAACTGATTATTTCAACACCTTATGCTGGTGACTTGTTGTTAACCCACTGCTACAGATACTAACTTTGATTTAATTCTCACCAGTACAGAAAACGCTTCTGCTTCTCCCAAACACAGGGACTGCTGTCACTTTGACTGACGTAAGCCACCATAAGTGATTTTTCAAGCAGACAAATTTATCCCCGGAGACAGCGAGATTCCAGCTAGAGCATATTTGTCTTCCTCTGCAGCAAATCTTTAAGCCGGTGCTTAAAGCAAGCAGGAGCTTACCAGAATTGAGCTTAAGCATTTTTCTCACAGTGCCACATCCAAAGAAGCATCTCCAGACCCAGAGGTGACAAGTCCTGAACCCACAGAGTACCCACCCATGAAGTTAAAAATCAGGGTGCATGAAGTTAAAAATCCATGAAGTTAAAAGAGGGAGACACTCGGAGAGAGTTTCAGTAACTTCATAGAATCCCCAACCCACTCAAGAGGGTCGCAGCATCCTTCCGAAGGAGCACAGGGTGCCATGGCCTGGCTGCACCCCCTCCGACATCAATATCCATTTCCTGCATTGATGGGAGACAGAACAGCAGCAGCTTCCTCTATCGAATAGAGCTCTTAATTGTCCCAGACCATATTCTGGCTCCCAGAGGCTATTTGTTCTGCTCTGTAGGTAACCACATCCTAGGCGAGGCACACCAACCTTTAACACTAAGTGTTATATGCTGCAGGAAGTCCAGGAGGCACTTTATCACATTAATATACCACATTACTGCAGCGGCCATAAGTGAGCACACAAACCACTGCCAAGCACGACGGGGGCACTCCAGGGACCAGAAAACACTCGCCAGATCTCGTGCATCTGAGAAGCAGCAAATCCCAAGTCCCCACTGTCAGAGTCCAACTACTTCCCTGCCTTGGATGAGCTCTGCAGTGCCCCTGACCCCACTCCTAGAGGCAGGAAACTCAGCAAAACTCATCAGAAAATGAACTAAAGAAAAGGAAAACCTCAAGCAAATCATTTGCACGGAAAGAAATGGCGTGTGCAGCAAGCAGCCCTCGGTGTGCTTTTCCTCCTCTGAACGAGGCCACGAATAGAGGGAATCCTTTGACATTACTGCAACGCTCAGAATGATGAACATAGATAAAAAAATCACCCTGCTTGCTCTGAAAGCTTTCAATAGGAATTCAGATCTTTGATAAAAACTGAGATAAGCTAGGAAACAGGCTAGCACCCAAGAGGAAGATCTTCCCGGCTCCAATATTGCCGGACTTTTTCCATCTTTGGCCGCTATTGCCAACATCGTGACCTTTGTGTTGAACAGGCTCATGTGGAACATTTCCCATCGCCAGTGAGGGCAGACACAGCCCCACAAGCTCTCTAACCCTGCTATGGCACAAACATGTTTTCTTTTGAACATCCTTTGGTGGATGCTTTTTTTTTTTTTTTTTTTTAAATTCCATTTGCCCTCAGTTACCACAACACAGCCCTTTTCCTAGGGCTGGTTACTACAGCAACAAGAATCTGTTTGCATTGGGTAGCAACATCTTGCAGGCATAAAAAAAATAATCTGAACGCATCTGCTGTTTGCTCAAGAAACACGAAACCACATGTTGGCAGCCCATGCCACAGAGATATCCCCTTTTGTAATATTTCCCACCGTCTCTCTAATTACAAAACTCCGCGAATTCCCACCTTCTTGGCATGGCACTGACCTGAACAGCCTCTGACTTCGAAGGATGCATGGATGAGGCCTACTGCCCTTCATCTCCCGTGTGTCTGTCATTGCAAAGAAGCCACAACAGGCAGGATTTGATTGACTCCACTGCCAGCAATGTACTATAGCCCACAGATGCGATCTGCTTTCACTACACCGGCACTCAGTACACGTTTTAAATTTATGTGCTATGCATATCTGCATTCTTTCACACATATATATTTACACTTATACAAAGAGGTTTTCTTTCTTTTCTTTAAAAGAGTAATTCCACATAGCAATTCCTCAGCAGTAAGACTGTATTAGATATTATATGAACCTTCTCCACTCAGCTCTTGGGCAAATCAAAGGGAAGAAAATAAAACCTCTCAGTGTATACAGTTATTTCTAACTTATTGCCTTGGGACACAAGAGCTTTTTTATTGCAGGCAAACCATTACTAGTACTTAACTGTCAGGTAGGAGATGACTTCTTCCCCCCAGCTGCAATACAGCCCAAATGCAGCACCTGTGTACTCAAACACAGCAATACGCTCACGATGGCATCGACTGGTCAATCTGATCATTGCTAAGCAGCAGCGAGACAGGACAGAAATCCTGGCCAGGCTATCACCACTGTTAATAACGAGTTTATACCCTGAAGGAACAACCTATGCCAAATTTACTCCTAATTTAAAACGAAGGTATTTGCCCCTAAATGTTTTATTTGGTTGCCTTAGGAGCGGACGCTGCTGAGTGAGCACGCTACTAGGAGAAAACCAACGGAGATGAGTGTAATGGTGACAAAATACGCTCTGCATTTATTTTCTCTGTGAATGGGAGGAGAATGAGCTGCTCTGCCAGTTTTCTGCCGAAAATGGCATTGACAACGGCGACAAAAACAATCAGTTAAATGTAAGCCTGAGAGAAGAGCCTTCAGCCACATTTTAAACTGAGGAGTTGGACCTCTCAAACCCCTTCTCAAATTTGTGAGGAAATTCCCATCACTGTCTTCATTATTTATATTCATTCACAAAATAGATTTTTCCTGTTCATTTTTTCATGTTAGCTTTTATTTTTGCTAACCAAATTGATTGCACTTTGATGTAAGGATTAATCCTCCAGTGCCTGAAAAAGCTACTCGTGATAGATAGGCTGGGTGAAGACAGATATTAAGCTTCATTACTGCTATGGCTCACTGTCTGAGCATTCACACACAGTGTTCTCCAACCCATAACTCATACCTAGAAACTCAAATTATGATTTCCATGGCTAAAGTCTGTAAACCAAAACCGCCCCAAAATGCTTTTCTTAGTCTGCCTGCAGACAGAAAGCCTATATAGAAGTAAATATAATAAAGGAAAAAAAAAATTGAAAAAATCCTGAGCAAGCAGAAACAGTTTTTGATTGTAGCTGGGAAAATACTGCCTGATTGCCAACTTTAAAGAAGCTACTTTAGCATACAGGTCAAATGTCCCTAAGAAATAAAAAGATGCACCCATCTTCATGCTTCTTGCATGCACGTTCCTCTATCCTGTTCTCAGAACCGAACTGCTGTTTTAAGAGACACTCATAGAATTGATTGCAAGCTACTCATTTTCTATATAGCTGTTTTACCATAAATTATCTTAAAATGATTGTTAAATCTAGCTCACGGCTTACAGCTTTTCCAAAATACCCCCAAGGAATTTAGTGTCATTATGGACTTTTGGGTTGTAGAGTATCCTCTATTTTATATATCCTCCTGCTCTATCCAGGGGATCCTCGCAAGCACTTACAGACTGAAGTGTACATAAACATGGGTCCACAGATGAAGCTAAATGCTGAAAATCTATGATTTTATACTCAGTGGGAGACAACATGGACACAGTTTGCACATGTCAATGAACTTTAAGTAGAGGAGAAAGGTATCTAAGAATACCATAAGAGTCTAATAGGCAGAAGTCTTTCCAACACCCTGCATGTTATCCCAAGGCTCCACCAAGCAGAAAGTTAGAGCGACTGGTCAGCTCTGCTGGCTATGGCCATACCACAGTCGTGCTTAAGAAAAAGTGTCTTCACACACATACGCACACTGCCTGTGCTGGTGGGACTGTGTGTTGACAGTCAAGAGCCAAGACCAAGGGATGAAGAGACAAGTAAACAGGTTTAGTTACTAGCAAAGCAGCTATACTAACAAGTGCAGAAGGAACACACGAACAGCAGCACATGCTTCACTGATTTATTGCATTGGAGCCATTTATCTAGTGAAAAGTCCTGAAGAATGAACCACACTAGCAGGTTTCTTGTTTGTTTTTGTTTCAAAGAATGATTTTTTTTCCCACAGCATCCTCTTTAAGCCTTTTGCAAAGAGGCCTCCACCCATAACCCGTAAGCACTTTGCTCCAGTGATAAAAGTTACTTATCTTAACCATCTGAAATAACTTTGCAATATGATCACCAGAATCATGAGGTCAACTTCAGGCTCCCTGTGTCTCAAAATAGACCTCATCAGTTTCCGCATCCCATTCCCTTACAGGGATCACATTATCTGGAGTCTGACTGCAACATGCTACTTTGCAGCACTTACTCAATAGTAGGAATGTGCTTGCTAATAAAATAAATAAAACATCAAGACAAGCACCTCCTCTTGGTTTTCATATACAGCAATTGCCACTCAGATGCTGCCAAAATCTCCAGGAGAGGGAAGACAGGATAGGCTTGGATCGAAGAGAATTATATCTCAAACTACTTGAAAATTCTGCAATGAGGTCTCAGCTATAAGGACCAGAACCAGAAAAATCTAAAGCAATTCAGGCAAATACAATAAAAGCAGGCAGTAAGCAAGCACCTTTCTAATTGTCCACTAATCACAGTGGCTGCCAACCTTTGCCAATGCTACAATAAAAGGAAGATACTGGATAAAGATAAAAGGAAGATACCCTTCAAGCCCCAAGATGTGATGCTTGACACAGTTAGGGACAGGCAAGTTGACTTCACAATCAAATAGAAGAAACCTTAAAGTAGCACTTCTATTGGCAAACAAATCAGACAACAGCAAGGTGCCAGCTGGCGAGGAGACCCCCAGGAGCAGTCAGAGAAGTTCAGGGAGTCTTACCTATATACAGGGAGGAATCTTTCCGCCTCACGTGGTCATCGATGTAGGAAACTCCTAGGGGCTGGACAGGGGTAGCACCAATGCCAAGGAGGACCTGTGCTCCAATGAGCAGCAAGTACATCATGTTCGTAGCAGTCCTATTCCTGCAGATAAGGTCCGGGTCTGGTCCCTCGTCGCTGGTGGACCCGTTGGCAGCACACACGTCCCTCCCTTCAGCCCCCCAGCGAATCTCTCCCGATTCATACTCGTACTGGTGGGTCAGAAACTCAGGCAGTGCAGAAAGGAGGGCGCCCAAGGCCATGACTATCCCTCCGCATCCTATCAAGCGTGGCCTGTGTCCTCGGGCTCCAAAGTAGCTCACGAAGAGGATGAGGGCCAGGTTCCCAATCTCGAAGCTGCTGGCAATGACTCCCACGTCTGCACTCTGAAGGTTGAATCGCCGCTCTAGAGTGGTTAAAACACTCACCTGCAACAGAGAAATTCACACAGTTAAAGAAATACTCCTCCTATTCTCCATATAATTTGCTGCAGGTGATGGATTGATCCTTTCCTGTCTGCACAACTGGAGATGGAGGGGCCCAAGTCAAAACCTGCAACAAGGAAGCAACAGAATGTATTTGCTCAGGCTGAGGATGCTTCAGAAACAAGTGCTGCAGAAGAGGGATAAAACCAGTAGGACTAAGATGCAAACAATCATCCTAAAACCTCAAAGCACAGGACCAGCAAGACCCTCAGTACATTGCCTCTAAAAGCTTCTGAATTTTGCATTAAAAACACACATTCCTTTGACTTTCTATCAGATCCATCCAGACACCTATATGCCAAGGGCATCTAAAGCACCACGCAGTACTTGATGCCAAGTCATGATCTGCCCATTCAAATGAAGCCAAATAAGAAAGCCCCAACAGCCAGTGACCCCTGATGGCCTGCCACCTGCTAGAGCACATGCTACCTTCAAAGTTTCCCAAATCCATCAATGTATTTTTGGATACTTGGATATCTGGGACTCCACAAGTTGATTAGGCTCCGTTTGGGCTCCCTTTGAGTTTGAATGCACAGCCCTGGCTTTGCAAGCCCTTTCCTGCAGAGTCACTGCACAAAACACACCAAAAACACATTGTGGAAAGCACCTGCGCTTTCTCTACAAATTAATTGCAGTAACCAAGCAGCAGAAAAGCTTGTGAGTATTTGCCTCGCACATCAGCACCAGCCCATGAAATGGGTTTGAGACAGCGATGCACAAATAGGCAATAGAAGGTTTCTGTTAAAGCAGACCAAAAAGTCGACCAAATGACTTCATGTTTGCATGAACATATTACTTAATATCTGGATCCCCACTTCCACAATAATTGATATGACATGCAAATTAAATTCACATGGAAGATTTAAAACTACAATGAAGAAAAGAAAAAAATTTGGATTGCTTAAGATGAAGATGAGAGAAAGGGACACAGTTTTCAATTATTTAATAATAACTGCAAAGAAGAATGACCTTTTCCACACGTCCGAGAGGCAGGACAAGAAAGGACAACCTTAAACTCCAGCAAAGCTGCTGCAGGTTAAATACAAGGTGTGTTGGCAGGGGCAAGCCAGCAAGGACTGCAAAGCCCTGAAACCTGGTTCCTGCAGAGGCTGCAGTCTGTCAGTGGAGGTCTGAAAGAGCACAGACAAGTCAGCAACGACACAAATGTGAGCGATCTTGCCACGGGCAGGAAAACCGACCAGATCACCTCCCGAGATCTCTTCCAGCCCCGACTTTATGGTGCAATGAAACACAAGCGTGAGTTTTATGCAACCGTCAAAACACTGATCGCAGCAAGAAAACGAGACGTTAGGTACCTCAGCTGCTGTCGTCTCTACTCAGGAGAGAAAGCTCAGTGTATTTCCATGCCTATAGCCATGTCCCCTTTATAAATATCTACGTATATATCATCTTGAACATGCCACAGAAATACTCAAAACTTCTACCTTGGGTAAATGTCTTGTTTTTAATTTCAGATTGCAAAATATTAAGATATTTAAGGTCGCCCTAAAACAAGCATGTTATTCTATTAAAAAAACACAAACACATACAAACACACAAACACACAATGTAATAAGGACTCCATAAGAGAGGGCAGCCCCCAGAAAGCCTAACAATAGCCTCCCACCAGAGGCCCTGGCCATCCCTGCTGCTGCACCTCAACAAGCAGGAGCAGCCCGACCGCCTGTAAGGGATGTCAAAGCTGAGCGAGTGACCTACACAGTAAGAGAAGGAAAAAGGGCTATGATTAAAGACAGAGCTGTAGCAATAACTAGTCCCACGGCAGCACGATGGCAGGTTCCTTCTCGCTGATCCCTGCCACTGAAGACCTCTTGCAAGCGGGACTTGAGCTCGAGGGCCTGTGTTCAGAGCTGGAGACACTGCACCCACATGAAATGAAGGTAGTTGAGGACTGCACTGTAAATATATAGATATAGGTTCCTTCTACCTTCCTGACATTCAGCTACAGCCTCCAGCAGGTCCCCAAGGGACCTGGCCATAAGAGACGCCACAGCCCCAGGTTAGGCACAAGGGGATACATCTTCAAGACAAACCGAGCATACAAATAAATAAATCAAACCAGAACTACAGGACCATTCCCGAGCAGCACCTAGACAGGAAATTCATAATTACTCAATAAAGTTGTGTAAACTGTGGCACAGAGAGACACACTAACGAGACAAGTACAGACAACAGAATTAACTTATGATGGAACAGCCCAGGTTGAAAGGTGGAGCCAGCAGCAGTGATTTCCCAAGGGCAACAGGTACTAACGAGCTCTAGAAGTTGCTCCCACATTTCAACTTGTCTGCCTGGTTTTAGGCTTTAACCGTGCATGTATACAGGCTGCTAAAAAGCATGCTGGTGTTTAGAAACAGATCTTGGCTCCCTATTTTACAAGGGTCAGGTTTCAGACAGCTGCATTTCAAATAGAAAAACCGCACAGCTTTGATGTGCAATTAGCAGTGACTAGTGACAGCAAGTTGGTGACAAACCCAGGAATAAAACTCTACAGTCCTCCCTCTGCAGAATTTCACTTCTTTTCCCTTTGTAATACACTTAGAGTGCTCAGAATCAGGGAAACTGAGACAATCTCCAATTAACTACAATGCTGTCTCATCCCCCATCCCCAAATATTTCCTACTTTGCTTTGGTTAAGGGAAGGAGAGAAAAGGAGAGGAGGGCGACCCAGAGCAACCACCCATGTGTCTGCTCCAGGTGTGCAGCCTTTTCCATACTCCTGCAGGCCTGACCCCTCTGCCCATCCTTGTGTCCCTGCTGCCCATGGTACCACCCCTGCAAGGTGCCAACACAGCCCAAAAGAGCAAAACCATCACATCGGCCTCAAGCACCCGGGAGGGAAGAGCACAAAGTGCTGACACCAGCAGAGCAGCCTCTGAAATGTTAACGCGGTCAGAGGGGAAAAAAGAAAAAAAAAAAAAAAATTGCTAAAATAAGAGGGCTGAGAAAGAAGCTGTCAACACGCTGCTCTAACCAGAAAGCTCTAGGAACAACTCGGTTACACCCAGGGCAGCAGAGAGGGCACGGGGCAAAATTCTTGCTTTGACATTGGCAATGACCTATAAACACACAGGTCTTCTCCAGCACCGGTACGAGCACAGCAGAGACACTACCTGCTCTGGAGTGATCAGCTCCTGTCCAAGACCAGCCTGTGCCCATGGCTCAAGTCCTTCTTTGACCCTCTACCCCATTCATTTTGGAGGGCATCCTACATACACACAACATGCCCCCAAACTCACCAAGCTCCCAGTTACAAGCTGACGAAATAGTCCCAGTTTGAGCACAGGACCCTCCTCGTGCCCCTTGAGTTGGCAGAGGGCCGAGCACGCTGGTACTGCCCTTATTTCCCATCGCAATCACTGCTCTGTGAGACATGTAAATATTGCAAGTGACAAAAGAAACACTCCCCATAAAACACTGATATCCCACAAAAAGCCTGGGAGGATCCAGGAGGATGGCAAGGAGAGGCCCCGCACTCCCAGCCCAGACCAAGCACCCAGGGCTGTGGCTGGACATGGATTTTGGGATAACAGGGAGGCACAGGGAACGAAGGCAAACAGCTTGGGATGCACAACCTCCTGCTGAAGCGCAGCACCAAGCCCCAGGGGCCCACGTTCTAGCAGCAAAGCTGCTATTCCCTTGTTCCTGTCAATGGACACGGATGTCTTGCAGGGGCTGGAAAGGACAGATTAAGACGACGTGCAGTTAAAAAGCTTTCTGCCCCGAGATGGACATAGTTACCAGGAAGCTATTCAGACCAACCAGTAAGAGTGATGCAGACAACACATGCTGGCCAGGCACCTAGGAGCGATAGAGTTTTCTACCCTGAGAAGGAGCGGTGGGAAATCTCGGAACAGGGCAGGGAGTGCATGAGGGCACGGAAGCAAAGCAAGCCCTGCAATCGTGGCAAACGACAGGCCACAGCAAGCCAGCAGCAACACTAAAGCTGCAGCCTCATGCGGCTCTGCAGCAGCGCTGAAGTCACCTCTATATCCCTGCTACTCTTATTGCCCTCGTGTCGGTCCCAAAGACAGTGCTCAACAAGCCAGCAGGACTGCAGACTGCAAAGCACTTCAGCAATATCTCTGCACCAAGCCCCTCAAAGCTGCAGCCCAGTTGCTTTTCTGTCTCTCAAGGCCTTCATCCATGCCACCCCCCTCATTTTGGAGCTGCCTTCCTATTTATAAGAACATCCTCAGTCTTCAGCAGGCTTTTCATTTCATCCACATCAGGCACCTCCTGCCCAGGCTTAAAGAGCTGCTCCATTAGGTTTAGCTGTGGCACTGCTGAGATTCAGCTTTGCAAGCTCATGCTCCCCAGAAGTAATTTGAAATCAGAACTGGTCAACTGGAGCAGTGAAAAATAAAACCAGGTAATCCATCTTTCTGCCTCATAGGGAGCAGAACACCTCAGAGGCAGTAACCATCAGTAATTAAACCCTGCACCATATCTGAGCCATGTGCACACGCATGTACCCACTCGCTGCAGAGCTACTGAATGCAGCACGCGTGCATTCGTCTCCCCGGATTTCAAAAACTCAAAACTCACAAGCATCTGGGCTAAAGGAGCCTCCTAAGTCCACTCTGAAGCGTTCTTCAATGACTGAAAAAGGAAAATCATCCCACACAATGCATGCGGTGACAAACGACCTGCACATACACACATCAATCACCACCTCGAAATTCTGAAGTCAAGCAACTTCATTGCAATGCCTATAACCAGGCCCAGGGAAGCTTTTGTCACGCCGTTCCGGACCCGTTTCAATAACACATGCTCACATTCATCATTCTTGTCTGCCCTAGATCTATAGATCTTGGCAGTTCTGAACCAAGGTAAATCTGTTCTCTCTATGGCCTGTTTAAATTAATGCTCAGCAAAAAATGCAGCCTACAAGCCTGTCTCGCACTATTGCCCCACTCCAGCACCAAGAAATGAATGTAAGGCTGGGGGATTCGTTATTCACTCAGATACATGGTGTATTGGAAATGAATATCATATTGTTCGTATCTCCAGTGATCAAGACCTATTCACCCGCAGAGTCTAGAGATAAGTTCATTGTATTAATAATACAGGGTTATATATAGAAAACACATTGACTTCATGCCTGAAGGGCCTTTTTTAAAGGCTTCTTTTTAATGTAAAACACATTTTCTCAGTTATGTGGGAAGGGATTGGACTTGAAGAGACATGTCTGCAGTGCTACAGGGTGTAAAATAATTGCCTGGTAACTATATTCCCAAAGGAAAACAAATGAGAACCGTCTCCCATAGGCTCCATTACGGACCCGGGAAACAGGATTCCTCAAAAAGCCAAGGCAGCCAGTGCAGGGACAAAGTGCCCGTTGTAAAAGGTGCCCACTTCTTCAGATGGCAGCTTGTCCTCTTGTCCAGCAATGACACAGGGTGGCTGAAGGGCATCCCAGGAAGCCCCAGGTAGGACAACCCACCTCCCCACGTGGCCACGCTCCTGCACACTCTGCCCCTCTTGCCACCCACCCTCCCCACTGACAGCAGCACCTCCACCCCGCTTGCATTTCCAGCCAAAGGGAATGCTGCTGATTTCCCACTAATACCTTCCCGCTCCACAGTTTCAGTATTAAAAGACAATTTGTGGTGGAACCTATTTTTAATGCAGACGGTTGTTAGCTCTTGCCCACACTTTCCACCCAGGAAGACTGGGAGGGACAGCAGCTGACCACAAGATGCAGTTCCCAGCATAAGGCACTGGCTTTGCTGGGTGAGCAGATCCACCTCATGTCTAGAGCCTCTCTGGGGGTATTTGCACCCTTTTCGCTAGTGCCCACTGCATCCTTCCTTGTGCCTTCCTGCACAAGGGCATCCAGCTGCCCATCTCCTGCAGGTCCCTGTCTCAACATCATTCCTGTGCAGCAAAGTCTGTGAGAGGCTAAGGGATGTTCTCACTGCTGATGAGAACTGGCTTTGGGCACAATAACCTCAGGGAAAGCGAGAAGGATGGCGATACAAACACACCCAGGTTGGCTCTGCTCAAAGTCTGTGACCCAAGAAGAAGGGATATTGCATCGTGCACCACGGGATGCAGCTCAGCTCTTATTTCCAAGGCGAGATGCACGTGTTTGACAAACCATCCTCTCTGGCATCACGCTGAGAACAACTGGGCCATCTCCTGTATCTCACTGCTCATCAGGTGACTTCTTTCCTCCCATATTGCAGTCATCTCAGCATCCTGTGCCACCCACCTTCAGCTGATGCAGGACACCAAACAAGCCCATCTCTAACTCAACTCTTCTGCCTAGTCACTGCCATAGCACCAGGCACGCTCAGAGCAATAACTGTATATTGTGAAAAGAGCAGTCAGCACGTGCAGAAGATAGACTCTTTGGTCAGGAGCTGATACACAAGGGCAACCCACACTTCATTTTGACATAGCTCTTGCCTGCCAGCAGAGAGGATGAGCATCTTCGGGAAGCTCACAACACTACCAGACTAGTTAGAGACCCTACAAAACCATGTGCATCTCAACTGAATGAACAATTTCTTTTAGTATAGCATGACTGCAATCCATGCAGATCACACGCAGCACAAAACTTAACTTCTGCGATCCAGGCAATCATTGCAGTAAAGAGCAAGGCTATAGTGCCACCGTCTTCAACATTTGCTACCTAGGGATCCTGCACAGGACACCAGGAACCAACCTTTTCCCTGCCCCCTGCCTCTCATGAAAAGGGAAGTAGAATTGCTCTGCTTTATGGGGAGGCAGCACTTTATGGGGAGGCGATAACAAAAGATGATAAGGGTGGTTATTTGCAGTCTAATCCCTCACTTCCACCAAGAAAAGTTTGAGTGAGTCACTGACAGCTCAAAACTAGACACAGGTACTGAACTTCTCTAGCACAAAAAGCCTCCAAGTTTTGCTGTCCTGAGACAGATGTGCAATATGGTCAAGATTGGCCTTTTGTAGCTTTCTAAGTCCCAATGCATAGGAGATGCTGTTTTACCTGCAGTCTGAATGTCCTTACAACCTTTCTGCCTCCAACCCAGCTGTTCAAGATTCATCTCACCATGCACAAATTCATGTCATATTTTAGTCTCTGACAAGATACCTACCTAAATACATCCAGTGCCAGAATCCATTTGTACCATGCACTGCTCTTTGGCAGCATAAACACAATGAACCCAGTGGATATTCGAATCCTCATTTGTTTTTAAATTTCATGTCATTCCCAATGATAGCAAAATGCACATCATCATGAGCGTGCAAAGGAGCAAATCTCAACCCTATACTGCAATTCTGCGTGCTCTAAAAACCAAAACAGAGCTCCTGGCATGCCTCAAACCATGCAGATGAGGAATCCCATGTGGAATACAAGCTCTACAGCAGGGGCTTACCAAAAAATGGGGCCTCCACTTAATTATGTGAAAGTAAACAGCCACAGGCATGCAGATGAAGCAACTTTGGCATCCTGCTACCCTGCTTCCCTCCCAATAAGCCACTGTGCAAAGTCAGATAAAGAACAATCTAAAACAAACCGAAGGAAGCCCCTGTAACATCCAGAGAACTTAGCCACAAAACCACAGAGAGGACCAGCAGCAAGAGTCACACATAGGCTCAGGTCTCTGCAGCACGGCACAGTTTATTTTTCTAATAAAATACTTTCTAATGCAGTGCACTTTGTTATACGCTGGCACGGAAGACAGAGACAGAAGCAGAGCTCCTAACCACAGCAGAAACCGTACCGCAAGGCCGACGAGAAAGCCTGTTGTGCAAAGGGTTTCACGTTATCTTCATTTACGATCAAGGGCTGAATTCACAGCTAAGGGTTGCATCTGAGTTAGGCCGGAGTGCAGATAAAGACAGGAGGGCTGCAGAGCTGAAATATTCTCAGCTGCCAGGCAAGAGCCAGGGCAGAAGCGACACAGGCAGGACGCACTAAAGCAGCCCTAATGAAAGCTTTGATGGAAACTGAATTCAGTTTTCATGGTTGGAGGACAACGGTGATTACATAAAGGCGGTGTACTGAGACAGCAGGTTTTCTGACAAGTCCTACACCACTTTGCTCCCCGTCTGCTGGGGCTCCACTGTGCTGCAGCAACAGGAACTCGCCTTAAGGAGAAGTCGGAGACATTTCTCTTCAAGCAGCCCATGAAATACTTTGAATTAGTAAACGATAGGAGGAAGGAAGCTATTTAAGAGAGAAGTAACAAGACGGCCATGTCCTCCTTGTCAATCTCCTGCACTTCATAACTTCGTATCTGTCTTCCAAGTTATCCCAAGCATCTGCCATGGCAATTAGGGTCCCTCTCACACCCAAGTAACACCCTGAGCATGTCCCACTGCCATGCGAGCTGCTTACCCTCATCTCACACCCTGCAGCCCCCGCAAATGCTGTCCATGTCATGCTGCTAAGTAACACCCTCCCACAAAGCTGTTCACAAACCACTCATTTCTCTTTCCAAGTTGTCTCGGTGCAAAGGCAAAAAGCACAAATGGGACCTGCTGCTGTCAGACAATCTGCTGAAGAGCAGGGCACGAGTGGAGGTAAACAGCAGGTCAGGCCTTGAGGATGCCCCTAAATCTATTCTTGTTGAACCTAGATATTATCTGAATGTTTCCTGGGTGAAAAACAGAGTGAGGATGTGAAGGGCAGACCCTGGGCATCCTTGTGCTTAGGTTTGATAATCCTTACCCCAGCACAGGCCAGTCACCTTCATAGCCCATATTGCTCTATGCTCTCTTTGACCACTCTTAAAGATAGAAAATGCCTTTTCCCCTCAAATAGAAAGTGACTTGAAAGTGTTTTTTGAATAATATAGACATACATGCAGAGAATGAAAAAAAATGGACCTATATATATAAAGGACAGTTAATTGGGAGATCTAGATTCATTTTGCAAACTTGTCACCATCCCACTTGGACTCGACGTATTTTCTGCAAGAGAGATGCAGAGAATGAGCTCTCTCACCAGACAATGGGAGATCTGCTCCTCGGGGCGCAGAGCTATCAAGAGCTCAGTAGGCGACAGCATCCGCTGAGGCTGCGCACACAGATGGCTAAATGCCACCCCCCTGCCTGCGGGATTAATGACGGCCCTCGCCTTGGGAGAGCCGCCTAACCGCAACCGATGGGATCCCCTCACTGCAGCGGGGGCACCTGACCCTGCAAAAGCTCAAAAAGCGCATGCCAGGAAAACGGGAATCACCAGCTCTTCCTGCTGCCTACCAAGGTGTGAGGTGGGCAAAAGCACAGTAGTAGAGCAGTCCCCATGTAGAATGGCTCCCACAGCACAGGCATTGCAAATTCTGGGAAGAATCCAGAATATTCAGTGTGTGACGGGCTTGCATTTGCTGTTCTGCACAAAGCCAGACCAGATGGCAGCACTAACCAATTCGGTACCAAGCCTAACACAAGCACAAACTCTCTTCTCCTCATACCGCCTCTCAATCTCTGGTTTCACCTACTCTGGGTTTTGCAGGTGCAAGGCAGGTCCTTCAGGCAAGGTGCACGTGCAGCTGCAGTGCCCACCTTGGCTGTGAGCATCTCTCACCCTCAACACTCACTGCACAGAGCAAGGCATAAGGTTTGCTCAGAGAGACGCAGCAAGCAAGAGAAAATGCAAAGACACGTTCGAGCCAAGTGAGACACAGCCTCCAGTGTCCCAGTGAAGTGGTCCCCATGGCCCTGAGCACAGGTGGCTTAGACTGGAGGAATTATCCCAGGGAATTGGACACCAAGAACACCAGGTAGACTCCCAGTCCTTCAAGTTGCCTGGAAAACAGGCAAGCTTCAGATATCAGCTTGTCTTCAGGTTAAACCAACTTGGACAGTTTGACTGGCAGAAGGAGTTGTCTTCATCCAATGACATTATCACTTATTCCACATCTTTTCTTGTCCAACACAGGCCTACTAAAGCTTTCTTTCTGCCTCCATACATACTCATACAATGCCTGCAGCCCTTAAAAACCTTCATTTTCCCCCTCCTTGGTTAGTTCTTCACTCATCTTTTGCAGGGAGATGCTACATGAAGTCCTCTCTCTCCTTAGTGCACCGTGGGTCGTACTGCTCAAACACAATTAAAAGGCACCAAAACCAGTCTTGGTTGATGAAGGGAGCCACAACAGCTCCAGAGAGCAGAGTGAATAGGAAGGATCCATTCTGAAAGTATTACCCACGGGTGGCAGGAACAGTCACCCATCCCCACCAAGATATCACGATCAGGAGCTTCTCCCTTCCTGGCACTGGCTCAGAGGAGACAAGTCACCATTCCCTGTTGTTTTATCTCATGCCTGTGTGTGAGCAGCAGAGGTGAGGGAGAGGGCAGGGAAAACACAGAGTTTTTACCGGCTCCTGGAAACACACCAGGAATTCAATTTTTTGCAGCGCTATCTGGATACCAGGAGTTCGAGTCCAACCAGCACTGAGAACCAAATAGGAAGCACCCAAATCTATACACCACCCCACACTGAGGAGAAATAAAGGAGAAAAAGGTTATTTTACTTTAAACTTGCATTTCCAGTGCAGGAGAGGTCCATTCACCTCTTAAAAAGAGAAGTTACCCACCAATATTGTAAAGCCAAATAATGACTATTTACCACCACACAACTTCAAGAACATTCTTCATGTGTAAAAGGAGCTTCCCAGAATGTTAAATTCTATGTATCTCCTTCCTAGACTCTTCCTCCTTTGATGTACTGCCCCAGGTACACAAATGCCTTAACCAGTCTGAAGCTGTAAGCCTAAGAAAATGAGAGGAGATATTGCATCCTGGATGCACAGGGGCTGGCTTCTGCTGCCAGCAAGACCACAGTCCCAGCAACATAGTGAAACAGAGATATTTGCACCAAGATGCAAAGATCTGCTGCTCTTTTGCCCACCAGTTGTTCGCTGCCCACAGAATACCAGAGATACCAAGATAGGAGTGTGGGAGCACCTCAAAATCCCAGTGACAAACGAACCCCTGGCACCATCCACACCTAGCATTTACAGTCTGCACCTGAAAGCAGAGCACAGATTCTAGAGATTGCATCTAGTATTTCCCCAGAGCCATTAAATGCAACTATAACATTTCAGTAGGGATTTATTTAAATAGTTAATCAATGGCAACAAAAGTCTGGCAAAAAGCTCATCAAGCTTGAATTAAGTTGAAGGACTCGCATCAACAAATACCATCTCAATTGTAAAAGGTCCAACCATAAACCCAAGACATACTGATTAGAGGCTTGAAACTTTTGCCTTCTGGAAAAGGGCTGGCACAGAAGCAGAACAGCAGTGTTGATGCATCTCAGAGCTGAATTTCTTGCAGGACCAGCAGTCAGGAGAGTTTGCTGGTCACAAGCTACACAGCAGCCTACAAGCATGAAGCCACAAAGCCCTGTTCCTAGCATGTGGTTTGCTAGTGTGCCTTGACTTCAATAGCCAAATAATTCCCAAACCGTTTGGGGAATCTGTTCATTCAGGGATCTGTCAATGCAGAAGCAGCCTCACTAGAGCAAACAAGCTCAGGGAAGTGAAGAGCTGCTCTAGTTCCATGGAACACTCAGTCTTCCTTTTTTCAGCCTTTGCCCTCAAGAGTTCTTTAAAGTTGGCAGATTTGAACCCCAAATCCTATGGGAAGTCTTTTTGCTAACCCCATGTCAGCTCTCTTGATATCCAGTTTCTTTATTAAATATCTCAAAGCAGAGCAAGAGAAGGAATAGAAAGTAAAACCCATCCCACATGGTACACTGTGACCTTCTAGCCAGTTGAAGCCAGTGGGTATTTGATTGGACCCTTCCAAGACAGAAATACAGATCTGGGGCCAAATCGCTCCTCCGGGCCCTGGGGTTGGGGGACACAAGAGGTCAGTGTTCAGACCGCCCAACACCTCGCACTGCTCCATCTCCCGGGCTGGATGATCTTACTAAAACCAATATCACTGCCCTCCGTAAACAAGCGCCCCGAGACAAGATGTGCCTTCAATTAAAGCCACTGTCGCTTGGCCAACAGCTGCACTAACTTCAGACATAAGGGCTTGCATTATAGCCAGCGACATGCAGCAGGAAA
Organism: Eudromia elegans; assembly: GCA_003342815.1. Classification (NCBI taxonomy): domain Eukaryota; kingdom Metazoa; phylum Chordata; class Aves; order Tinamiformes; family Tinamidae; genus Eudromia; species Eudromia elegans. The sequence continues at coordinate 1,192,173 of PTEX01000213.1, forward strand.
CAAAGCGTGGATCTCATGTCCCGGCTGAAAGGCCCATTGTAGCTAACTGCTCTCTGGCCCATACATCGGGCAGGACAAAAACAAAAACACAATTTTCTTTCACTGTCAAGTCCCAATTAATGCTACCCACTATTTCTTGGAAAGGGCTTATGCTCAGTGCCTTCTATACAAGTCATAGAAGCAGCATCTCTTAGCTTAAGTTATGGTGAAGCTCATTTCCGCAATCACCAAACCCCTGTCAGCAGGAAGGGGGAAAAAAATGCAGATATACACACATATATGCTTATATCTTTTATAAATATAAATATACACACACACAGAGCTCTTTGGGATGAACCCCCTTGCTGGTTGGTGGCATATATAAACAACATGAGAGAGATAACCAAGGCCAGAGAGGATTTGGGCAAGGAGTAAATAATTTCCCCAACACAAGTCAATAGCCACCATTCTGCAGATAGCTCATCATGCTAAAGTACAAAATTAAAATGTACTTCAGTTCATAACCAAAAGTGGATGCTCTCAGAGCACGCAGGGCACCAATGGAAATACGCTCACAGTCTTGTGGGAGTCAGGGGAATTCGCCTCTCCTTCTGTTTGAGAGAGGAAACCCTCAAAACCCAGAGAAACCAGAGAAAAACTGCAAAAGGACCCAGAGCCTTAGAAAAGGCAGTCAAGATCTCACCAAGCAAGTCAGATTTTTTTTTTTTTTAATAAGAGAGAAGTTCAAGATTTAAGAACGACTCAGAAGCAATGGCTTTCGCTAAGCTGTGACAACTCCGGCTCTGCCAGCAGCTTAGAGGAAAGCTAAGAACTAAGCCATAAGGCTGGAAAAGTGGAAAACTTAACCAGTTTGCCCTCTTTAAAAGCAATGACCAGGTACATATTATTATTTTTCCATTTCCCTGCTAAAGGAGGGGAGGAAAAAGCAATCTACCCATGATGTGGCATGCCGATAAACCATACAACAGAAACATCAGGATGAAAAGCAAGCACCTTTCTGGCAAGCAAAAGTCAGCCTGGCACAACAAATAGAGTATCACCAGGGCACTCCATGTGTTTCAAAGTAATTTTCTTCTAGTCACTGTTTATAACTTCTGCTTTGGATGCTCAAAATTCAGCCCCTCTCCTCCCTCCACGTTTCTCGGTGTAGACATGTGTGAACCCATGGACACAGTTGCTATTAGAGGTGAATGGGACTTCATAGCACGGAGCAGATCTCAGGCTGATCCTCCTGCTGCCTTTGAGATATCCCAAGAGCGCCAGGTTTGGCCTCCAGCACCCAACCACCCGCAAGCAATGCTCTACCTGCTGATGTACAAACTCATGCTTACATCAAGCCAAGGAGGGAAGTGGAAGGAGGCAGCAGGTATTTCATACCCTCATTTTCAGAAAAAAAAGAAAAGAGAGGGAGAAGGAAAAAAAAAACCTCCACACACTTCAGGACAGTGCTGGGCTGAGTTTCACCCTAGGAAATGAGCAGGGATCCAGGGAAGCATCCCGCATGCTCAGAGCAGGGCTGCNAAAAAAAAAAAAAAAAAAAAAAAAAAAAGAAAAGAGAGAAAAACCTTTTTGCAGCACTCTTCCAGTTAAAGCTCCATGGGAGAAAACAAAGAGCATTCATAGTTTCACATGACGGGTTGCAATCCTCTCAAGGAGGGTATTTTTCTCACTCCCTATTATTCCCTGGGAGAACAGAAGCAACGAAACAATCCACAGCTATGGACACAAAACTCAAGCTCTGTCTTGGAACGACAAATATCCATCAATATCACAGAAAATCCTGACAAGGAGAGACAACACAGGGTTTGTCTCCCTTGCTATTCGCTGGCCAAACTGCATCTGAATACAGGTGCTCCCTGAGAGCTGAGAAAGTGCAAAGCTCCATCTAACCTATGTTCCAGGGAAAACACATACTTTTCTCCTAACGTAAATTTACAATATAATTCATCTGTTTTAGGAATAAAGGGCATCACTTACTACCTGGCACCCAAACTGTAAAGCAATCCCATATCACTTCATCAGATACTGCAAGCATGAAACTATTAATATCACCTTAAAATATACAAGCACACTACACACTTCAAGGCTATTCCGTATTTAGAGCCCCCCAAAGCAGCATCAATTTTAATTCATCAAAAAAATCAAGTTTTTGTAGAGAATGGAAATACACCATTATGTGGTTTTCTTTAATTACTTCCACTGAAGTGTTTCCACATTCCTCCACACCGCTAGCACTCGACTCCTCCCTGCCAGCCAAGCTTCTGCGTTCTCAGTGGTGTTTATAGTTGCTATTTTATTAAGGAAAAGCAAAACTAGGAGGAAAATGTTAGAATCAGAGGCAAAACATCAAAGCACCAAAAACTTGAAAGCAAATCTGACATAGCTGCTTCAGAAACCATAGTGCTGGCTGAGTCACAAAGACCTCAATACAAGTGAATTATCCGAATTCTTTTAAGAACTTAACTGTCATTTTATGGAGTACCATAAAACAGTTTTTTAAGTTCTTTTCCACTTTCAGTAAACTCAGACTTTATGAATTATACAGGTGAATGGTATATTAAGTGTTTTAAAAGGACACTTTAATATTAATTATAAAAAAACCTCTAGCAATCCTTGCCTAGAAAACAGACCATAGGATAAAAAAAAAAAATCTTGTTCTGGGCTCCCACATCTGCCCTTGCAGCTCCCTTAACTGAAAGTCATCCAGCCTGCAAACGTGCTAAGGTTGTTCACAAGGTAGTTACAGACACCAAAAAGACAAAGATTTCCAGAAATGCCAAGAAGCTGCCAGGCTGCTTACTGAGGAGAAAGGATACTATGAGAGGAGAGGAAATGGGAAGGGGGGAAAAAAAAAGTCTAACCAAAGTTGCTTTTCTTTCCTGAACCAGAGAACATAAAAATGATGATCTATAGATCTATATACACATATGCACACACAGACCAATGCTTTTTGTTCTCAGGTCTTCCATAAACTTGGTAGGCGGAGTAGGTCCTGTTAAGCTTTTTGGTTGGTTGGTTGGGTTTGTTTTTCCCCAGGCTTTGATCCATCTGCTCTCCTGGACCTTCCTTGAGGGGACTTCCCACCCCAGGGCAGAGCTCTCCCAGCATGGACAGGACGTGCCAGGGGCTCCAGGGGCTCCACAAACAGCTCGCTTTCACTGTTGGGTCTGTTGATGCTGCTTGAAGTGTGGCAGGATTGTCTAGGGTAGCATGAAATCTCTACTCCTATCTGCACTGCCATGGGCATCTGAAGAGACAGTCCAGTGGAGTAGAAGCCCAACCTAAGTGAAAACCTAAGTGACCTGGAGGGGGGACCCTTGGGCTTCTACTCCTGGTTTTGCTGCAGTTATAATGAAACCTAATCAAGGTCAGCGGCCCATTTTTTCCCCTTATGCAACAGGAAGAATAAATTCTTCCCAAACGCCCTGGATCCTATAAAGACAGGAAGTATTATCCTATGTTTATTTAAACCTTCCTGGATGATCCTTAAGAAATACCACTTTGCAGCTTCATCTGGTGTTGATCAGACGACAGAGCTCCACTAACCCCTGCAAGCTGCAACCTCGCCCGCTAAATATTTCCATTGTTTAATCTTGCTACCACGAAGGAACAACTGGAAACCAAGGCAGGCACGAGTAACAAAACATTTTATATTATTACACACAGAGGACAAATTCTTCTTGATGAATTGCAGAATAACTCTTCTCAAGCAATAAATTTACACTGCTGTAGCAGAACAGAAGCTGCCTTTTGGACCCTTAAAACAGCCCGAAAGGGAATAGAAAGTCCATGCAACCTGAGAAGAAACCCTTTCTGGGAAAAACGGAATATCTTTTCCATGCAGAGGATGAGAGGGAACACAATCCAGCTAACCCCTCACTGGGACAGGGCTTTAGCTCTCTTGCACACTGCATAAAGTTACTACGCAAGGACATAACAGACCTTTAGAGCAATACATTCTGTCACCTAATTTAAAAGCCCTTCAAACCTCAGCTGCATTAATGCCGCAGGCCATTGAAACTCTAGGCCTGGTTATCACATCGGCACGCTGCACTTGCCAGCGGGATTTGGGAAGCTAAGACTGGCCAAAAGAAACGAGACGTTGCTTTTACGACGGAGTGTAACAGCTCCGCGAGAGGCTGCTCCTTCTTGCAGGGCTTGCAAGTCAGTGGGAAGGGAAAGCTGCCAAACCTTCTATTAAAAAAAAAAATCAAAGTGAAATGCTAAAACTGATCAGCCCATGCCCTTATAGAATCACAGGCCTTTGGCATTTAAATGCATTTAACCAAGAAAGTAATCTAGAGAAACCTCGCGCAGCGTATCAGGGATCACTGCAGAGCTCTCTATACCACGTCATCTATTAGGAGCAATATAAAAAAAAAAAAATAAAACTTTCAGCTAAAGCACATGCGCCAGTTACTCACAAACCTTCACAGTACTCAAAATGCACCCTAGGTCTGGATCAGAGGTAAATCCTAATAACTTTAAGATTAAGTTTTGTGAAGAGTCAATCCCACCCTGCCCATTGAACCCCTCAGGAGCCCAAAGGCATCAATACCCAAAGCTGGTCCAAGTTTCTCCTCCATCCTGCAGTTAGAGACCCTAAAAACATCAAAAGGCTTCTGAGAAAATGAAATGTGAACACAGTCAAAAGAGCCGGTTTAGAATAACTTTCTGTGCAACTCAGCTGCAAAACAGACAATATTCTCTAATGGGAAAGGCATACTAGAAACAAGTTTCCAGAAATAACATAGCCAGCAAAGATATATTAAGGAAAAATGAACTGTAAGCAATAACCAGCCAATGCTTGGCAATCTCCATCCCCACTAAAACATTTATTTTCAATCCATTTTTTTTTTCCCCTTTAAATACCCCAGTGACAAATAAATTATGAGCACTATGGCTAATTCATTACTCAGCACTGCTACGGAGGGAAAAGAGAAAAAGAACAGCAATATTTTAAAGCAGATTCTTATTCTAGGAAAAATAAATTCTTGAATAAAAGTAATAAACTCAGTGGGGGAAAAAAATGCTCTTGCAGGTAAGTCATTGGACTGAAGCCCCTGAAACTGGATTCCTTCCTCTGCCAGACTCTTCCCCTACCTATGGCTGGGCCACTCGGGCCCTGGTACCATTAACTAAGTGAAAGCTTTATCAGCAGCTTCAGCAAAGGAATCAAGCTCTTATTACCTGCCTCATTTCTCCATCTACAACACAAGCCAGCACTTCTCCCCCCCCATTCAGGCTGCAGATATCCCAGGGTAAAGCATCTCTCTTTGCAGACGCCTGTGCAACGCCAAGCACAGCAGCGTCCCTATATTAAAGTTGTCTTTAATGACATCCTTCATGCCAACCCCTTCACCATCTTCAAGGAGAGCACGACTAGGTCTCTACAACATCTCCTGTAGAGCAAAAAAACAGTCAGACCTGCTGCATTTTAACACCAGGCCTCAGGCAGGAAGGGTGCATGCAAAAGCGACTTAGAAATCCAAGTTCTGCTGTAAACTGCTCACTTCCTTGCTGCCCATCTCACAGCACCCTCGTTTGTCTTCGTTATTTACTGTTTTTCGGTATTCTAAATATAAATACCATCCCAATTCACAACTACAACAGAGACCAAACAGAATGAGCTCACCTCAGACATCATACATGCACATACAGGCACCCGGGCCCATACTGCACTATTTTTACCGCCTGCACGTTACGAGGGCTTTTGCAGACCTGCTAAACGCTGCTGCGCAGGAACAAGCCCGGGAGCTCAGCACGACTCTGGAAACTTTGCACTCAGCAAAGCCGGGAACAGTTCTGCATCCATTCCCACGCCAACACCAACGTCCCCTCCTTGGAGGGGGGCACCCATTAGCTTCCCTTCCACCTCACGCTCAGGCCAGGGATCCCCTGTGGCTCGGTACAGCACGTCAAGAGCTGCATTCAGAGCTGCAGCACGGAGGCACCTCGGCAGAGCCCTGCAGAAAGAGCCTCCCCGCGCGCTCGCCCTTCATCTAACCAAGCCGCCGACTTTGGCAGATGTTGGGTGCTCGCAAGTAGGTCAGTTTGAACCGGAGCCATCCGAGGCTAAAGGCTCGGGAGAGAAAATTAAACCGCGCTCCCGCTCTGCAGGCTGCGGCTGCCGAGCCGAGAGCTCCTCTCCTTCTGCTACAGCAATGATTTCACCGCCGGCGAGGCGAGAGGATTTGACTGGCAGCGACGACATCCCTCAGCAGCACTTGGAGTGTTATTACCGGTTAAAATATTCCAAACTCTGCTGCGCGTAAGGCGATGGGGACGGGGAGGGAAGCGCTGCCAAGGTGTGTGAATCAGCCCCATCTAAATCACGGCCGCTGCACAGCCACCAGCCTCGCTGCATTCGCCCAAAGGGCATTAGGCTCTGCCCGGAAAACACAGGTCCCACCTTTGCTCCTTGCGCCATCGGCACTGGGAAACGTTGGGTTTTCAGCCCACGCTTTGAGGGAGCAGCCGAAGCGGGAAATCGCCTGGGCTTTTTGAAGCTGCTGCTGGAACCCGGAGCAACTTCTGCAGCAGGAACGTCTGCAGGCGCCTGCCCAGCACCACTGCAGTTGCTGGGAAATTCAAGTTTGCAAAAGGACACGGGAGTAATTAGACGAAGCCGAACAGACGTGCGCTCTGAACGCTACGAGAGCACGCAGACAGGAGGGTAGACTCAGGCGCCCCAGAAACGAAGCCAGCAGCAGCGGGCTGGCATTTGCATAAGCTACGCAGGATGGTCTCGTAACGAGCACGCGGCACCGAGGCCGGTGGGAACGGAGGCACTTGCACAGGCAGCGAGCGGCAAACACGCCGGAATGTGACATTGATCAAACAGCCCCTAAAATTCCACACGAAGGGCCGCGGAGAGGCACCCTATCGATTAAACATACGCATCCACTATTGGCATCCTGGGGTGTTTTTAGCACCACGTCCCGTGGGAGAAGGATTAGACTTCATAGATTTTTATCAGCGTTTGTTATTTATGACGCACCGTTGGCAAGCGCAGTGCATTATCCATATAAACATGCATAAAAGTGAATGATCTTTGCTTCAAAACCACACAGTGGATGAACAGAGACTTTCTACACACATTAGGGTATTCTTTGCTTGTCTATTATGCTGAGAATGTGGAAAAGTTTCCTACCGTCTCTAAGAAGAAATTACAACATCTACTTCCAAATTCACTGATGAGAAAGCCAAGCCTAATCAAAGCCAAGCTCCTCCATCACTCCTAACAAGCCAGGCCACTGCCTACTTGCTTCAAGAAGCTCAGTTTTTGCCCTCCTGCCCTCCTGTGCAGAGCAATGCAGACAAAACTGAGAAAAATCAACTCGCTGCACTGAAAGGAGAAACGAAAAGGTTCCTTTTCCCGAGTTACCAGTACCGAGGTAAAGCCATACACGCAGCCAGGCAAAGCAGAAGTAGGAATACAGCACTCCATCACTGCTGACAGGCTAAAATTAGGAGTTTATTCGACTGCCTAGACCCATGCACTGTAATTGTCCTCCACGGCATCTCCCTATTTGTCTTCCGTTCTGTTTGTTCACTGCTTTCTCTCGCCTGCTAATTTGTCCCTCGGGGACCAGCCCAGCAACCCACCGCAGAGGCCAGCGGCCCTTATTCGCAGGAGGGACTCGAGTCCATTAAAATCCACGTGCGGTTACACCTGGGCAACTCTGCATCGTCTCCACTGACTTCAGTGCCCGCTTCCCAAGAGGGCGACCAAGAATAGGGCCTGGCCCCACAGGACATTCACTCTGCAAAAAAGACCAGGTCAAAACTTTCATCAAGCGTCTTCCCAGCTCCTGCTTTCACTCTCCCCAAGACACCTGTAAGCACCGCACTAATGCGGTACCTCTTTAAGCATAAACTTATCCTCTAAAGATGAATACAACGCACAGATGCAGATGTGGAATCTGGATCTGTGTGGCATTTGCAGCAGGGGATGATAAGTTACACAGAGAACAGAGAAACACTTGCACGATGCAGCTGGGGTGCTTCCACGGGGAGGAAAACCTCTGGCTTTGCAACAAGACAGCAAAGGAGTTGGACAAAAACACTCCACACGGACTTCATGATCCCGCGTGGCCGAGATTCGGATGCTGGAGCAAGACCCGGCCCCCTCGCAGCTCGCTCTCTTCCGGGCACCCTGGTGCCCACTAGGTGACATCAGCTCAGTGGGCTATTCTTTGGCTATTATTTTAACGCCGGATTATCCCACGCTCATTCATGCTGACAGCTCAGTTTGAAGGAGCTCATTGGAAACAGCGTATCTACCCACTGAGGTGGGTACCCACAGGAGGAAACCACGGCCCTGGCTGGCCTAAGCATTAAGCGATAGCCACTCATGCCCACGCCAGGCAGGAGAACTACTGAAATCCCCTTCACAGACGTTACGCTGCTCAGTTTGTAATTAAAAGCATATCCCAAGTCAAACTTGCCTGTTTCATTAAAGGGAAAATGACTGCAAATTTGCATTTCATATTCACAGCGAATATTAGCCCTATTTTAGCTACGTGCCTTGCAAATTTCCAGATTGCATTCAACACAAATTTACATAAACCGTTTATTCGTGAGAGAGAGAAGCAGAGCTAAATATGGAATACAAGTGCAGGATATGGAGAACTTGCACTTAGCTACTGCACATACTACACCACATATACGGCCTCAAAAAACCTCAGAGATCACAAACACGGTTCTTTTCCATGGAAACTATAATTCTCAAAATCCAGCGAGCTATTTTGAGGAATTCAGACCAACTCCCCGCTTACACGCGCTGGAAGCGGAGCGCTTCTCGCAGGCTGCCTCTGCCTGCAGGGGCTCGGGGACACCAGCGCAGCCTCCCGCTCCTGTGCCCAACTCCTGGGCTCGGCGCGAGCTGCCGATGCGGGCGCTCGGGCTCGGCGCAGTGTCCCGTGTCGCCTGCTCCTTACCCAGCCCCACGGGCGGGTGGCTTAGGGGGCCGCTGCGAGAGGACAAGGCGGGGGGGGGAAAGAACCAGCCCGGGGCGCACGGCCCCTCGTGCCGCCCTTGGCCGGGCGCAGCTCGCGGCGGCTCCGCGCGCGGCCGCGAGGGACCCGCCGGGCCACGGGGGCAGCCCCCGGCCGCTGCTGAGTCATTTGAGGCTGGGACACGGCGAAAGCCGCAGCGAGGAGCCCCGGCGCGGGGTAGGGGGGGAAACTTCTGCGGGGCCGCTGGCCGCACCGCGCCGGGGCCCGGGCACTCACCAGGTAGGCGCCCACGGTGCCCTGGGCCAGCATGAGGGCGCACTCGGACACCAGGAAGAGCTGGATGCTGGAGAAGCAGGACACCTTCCTCCTCCTCTTCCTCTGCCGCTGCGCGCCGGCCCCCGCGAGCTCGCCGCCCGCCGAGCCCGTCTTGCCCGGCATCCTCCCGGGCGCCGCCGCCGCCGCGCAGGGATGGCGGCTGCCCCGCGCCTTCCTCCTCCTCCTCCTCCTCGCCGTGCCAATCAGAGCGGCGGCCCGCGGCTGCTGCTGCCGCTGCCTCTCCGCCCGCGGGCTGTAGCTGCTGCCATGGCCAGCGCGCCGCCTCCGCCTCCTCCTCCTGCCCTGGCCCCGCGCAGGCCGGATCCGCGCGCCCCGCCGCCGCCGCCGCCGAGGGGCGGAGGAAGCGGCGCCGCGCGCGGCGGAGGCTCCGCGCGCTGACGAGGCGGCCCCGTCCCGCGGCCCCGCCGCTCCCTTATAGCCGCGGTGCGGAGCGGGGGCGGCACCTCCGCGCCCCGGCACCGCCCCCGCCCGCGGGAGCCCCGGGGAGCCCCCTCCGCGGCGGGGGACGCGCTGGGACGGGGGGTCCCCGGCGCAGCGGCCGCTCCCGCGGAAGTTTCTTGCGGGCGGCTGGACCCTCTCTCCCAATGAGGCCTGGCTCCGTCATCCACCTCTGCTCACAAGCCCTGATTGCACCTTCCCAAGGAAGCGTTTGTTGTTAGAGGTGGAAAGCGACCGCACATACAGCCCCCGGGCACCGCAGGTGGCTAAGGATGCTTCCCTCGTGCACGCTCTGCACCTCGTGCCCATGGTGCTGATCGTGCCCACCTGCACTTCTCAGCGCTGCTTAAAAACCGCTCATCCCCTCTGTGCTCGGTGTGACTGCCCCGCTTGCTCTGCCCCACGCCTCACACGCGTGTCCTGGGTCATTCCTAGGTGTACACGGGGCCTGTGACCACATGTGCATTGAGTTATTCAGTTCCCAAATCGGCAGCAGCTGAATGGTTTGGTGGGGCAAAGCTGGACCCTGGCTTGAGAAGAGCCCTGCGTGGTGTGGACACCTCAGCTACATCGTTTCCAAACAGAACTCCCTGATTCGGACCCTAGCTTGTGTTTTCTAACCTGAGGCCTGGGAACTCCTGCAGACTTAAAAAGCAGCCTTTGAAAAATGGCCCTTAAAAACCTCCTAATTGCTCCAGGGCTAAGCCAGCTGTTGCCAATCAGGCCAGGAAAGCAGGAGAGCTGACATTTTCAATGAGCTCTTTCTTCTTCCAGCACCTTTTCCAAGTTCTTCCTGTCAAAGTAGTGTGTTTGGGGGATGTTTTTTTTCCCCTTCTTCCACAGGACTAGTCTTAATAAACATATTCCTTATAAAGAAGGTAGAGCGGAGGCCCTCCAGGCGGATGCATCTCCACGCAGCCCGGGGGTGCCCATTGCCCCCCAGCAGCGCTGCAGACCTGCTGCCCTTTGCTCCTCGGCTGCCAACGGCTCCTGCCGCGATGAACTTTGCTTCTGCAGCCGGCCTGGGCCACGTCAAGAGGTGCTGAGGGTGCCTCTACCCCTGGTGCCACCCTTGGGTGCCCTCCACAGCCTTTCCGAGCCGCTCGGAGGGACAGCAGAGCCGCGTCAGCTCCAATGAGCTGCCTGTCAGTCTTGCGGGCGTCGCGCAAGACGCAGGTTAGAGGCTCTCCGGAGACCTCAAATGCCAAGGTTTTTGCATGAAAGCACGAAAAACGGGCTCTTCCCTGCAGGGCTCTGCCAGTTCATACGGTGTTTGTTTTTCCTCCAAGAAAAACTTGTTCTTCCACCAAAGGAAACATGTAAAAAGGCTCATTTTCCTGCGAATCTCTTTAAACTGCAAACAAGGGAAAAAAAATGCTCATCTCCTTCATTACAAGTTTGTTTTAGGAGATCTCCTATAAACATTCTGAAGTTAGAAAGCTAGAGAACTATGTAAAGGCGAATTAATTCAATTAATGCATCCAAACAGATATTTTGATCCAGTGGGATTCTGTATTACTCTGTAAACAATCTAAGAGATTTCTTTTTTTTCATAGGTGAAAACAGAGCAATGTGTCTTAAAACACTGAAGCTTATAGCATTATGGCAAAGGATGCTTTAAAATTCCCCGGGATGCAAAAAACCATTTTGCATATTCCAGCCTTCTCAGACAACTTGCAGAGGCAGCCGGGTACTAAAATGCAGCAAAGTCCCCAAAACACACGTGTAAGTCACTATGGATGTACCTAGAGGCCTAAGTGAGCCCCTGAACATGCTGACAGCTATTGATATTCAAACTAGACAGTTCAAAGCTCTTGAATGTATGTGTGTATAAAATATATATATATACACACGTACACAAGTGCTGTCACGTGCCTTGATCACGTCTTAGACATCCTTGTACAGGCTGAGGATGGAGATATGCTGAAATGTCCATCACAAGAAAGACAGCTGCTAGCAAGATTTAGCTTTAATACTAATTATCTGAAACATCTGGTTGGTTAAGTTGATTGCAGAAGAAGACAATTATCAATTAAATTGCTGTCCGGAAGAGACAGGATGCCAGGATTTTTCCTTCTCATCTTTACATTGTAAACTTGTGCTTATTTCCTTAAAAACCAACTTCCCTGGAACTGCTTGGCTGATCGAAAGGAGGATGGGCTTTGTATCTTCACTCAAGTGCATCAGCAGACCCGTGTTTACCTTTTCCCAGCTTTCGGCATGCCACATTCCTGAGAATCGCAGCAGAGAGCTCAGGGATGAAGCACTGACCTGTCTGGATTTAGTAGCTAATTATTGTTTTACCCAAACACTGTTTCTGGTCTAAACTGAGCCAGCTCTAGCTGCTAATGTACGAATACTAATGTTCTTGGACTAGCACTGGCGGCACAGAAAGACTTTATAGCTGATATAGTCCCTTTTCCTCAGGGCTTAGTAGTTTTGCCAAGACGATGCTCAGCAACTTCCCCCATCACGTCAAGCATTAGCAACGTTTTACCCCACAGTCATTTATTTTAGATTTCTTGCAGGTACTCACCTTGTCAGGCTGTATAAACACTCGAGCATTCGTAGCTGGGAGGCAATGGGCTGTCACAGATAAGGCTGGGCACTCCAGCCTTTAAAAAGGCAGTTCCCCTGGGACAGCCTAACTGCATTTTGCCTGCTGGACTTCTCCTTGTTAAGCACCCATGGGCTTGTATCGCCATTCACCTCCCGGTAACCTCAGCAGCTGCAGCTTTCTTGCCTTATCGTCATGCTAAACATTTTTTATTTTAATTCATTGTTGTAGATTTTTTTTCCCCTCTGTGGTTACTCTTGTTGAATGAAAGACAGCTCTGTATTACAGTAGCAAAAGTGCAACGTTAAAAAGGAAATCCAAACTTACCTATTTTTTGGTGTCAATAAGAGGAGCACAATAAGAGGAGACAAGTACAGGATGTGACTTCTGTTACACAGAGTCGGACTGTTGGTGCAAAGCTCTTCTGCGAGATGGGCAGACGCATCATTAGACACTTCTCTCCACAATTGCTATTGGAATTGCAATCCAGAGCCCTCCAGACATATTTTACAGCTGAGGGAGCTAATGTGTGCTTCATCCAGCATCGCTGCACTGGAGCAGTAATGGACCTCATTGAACCTACTCTTGTTGGGCGTGCAGCAGCGGAGGGCAAGGACGGGAGCCGAGAGATGATGATGGTCTCACAGGAGACGTATCAACAACTACAAAAGCAGTGTTGCAACCACAAGTATTATCTTCTCTTTCCAAAGCTGATCACCACACATCTCCTGGCATTTCTGAGCGTTTTCTCCAGGGCACACCAAGAGCAGCTGCTGGAGTTTGAGACTCACACAAGCGTCCGCATCCTCACCCTTCCCCGTGGCTGTGGATTCCTGACAGCCACATTAGGGCTTCTCATGTGCTTCGTGGCCCCGGGCCATAACCTAGCTGCAAATCACTGTTAATGTGGCATAGTTGTAAGACTGACTGGGGAACGTCATCTTGAGAGGCACCTTGGAGGCACCACCGGCTGCAGTCCACCGTGTTGACACTTGCTCTGCCCTTTCATGGGACAGAGGAGGTGCATTCCCCTGGCAGGGGGATGCACTGCTGCGTTAGGCACTGGAAAAGCACCTCCTGAGAGGTCTGAACTCGGCCGAATACAAAACTGTCGTAAAATAACAAACCAGGCACAGCCCTCTCAGACCTCACTCAGACTGCACCCATCTGGGTTTCTTTCCAGGACAATGCAGTCGTGCTGAGGCCAATTTTCATTTGCTTTAAGACATTTGGATGAAAAAGAAAAGCTTCCGCGCTGCCAAATGGATTTACATGTAGCATAAATCTTGTCTGCTCAGCACCAGCTCAGAATCCCTGGCAGGTGCATTTGTCTGAGGGACAGCTTTCATATTCAGGAAATAAGAGATAGCTTCAGAAATGTTCAAAGAGCAGGGAAGAACACATAAATAAATAAGAAACCCCAGGATGACCAAAAGGTTGAACCTCAGGAGGTCTTTGAAAATTCCGTTTTCTGTTTCTGTGGTGCAAAACTCTCTGGGTCAACTGATGCTGGAAGGTGGTGATGGGAATTCAATTTCAATGATCTACCAGCACAGTATACTAGGAGTATGAGCAAGTCATTGGTTTTGTTAAAAGCATGCACATAAGGCGAGTGCAAACAGCAATAGGAAGGGCTGAGGAAGGCTGAGATTGTGATAGCATGTGGTGAATCATCAGCTATCATTTCCAAGATACCAAGATACAAACACTTTTAATGCAGTTTCTTTCCATAAACACTTCTGACTTTACTGCCTTGCTATTTTGAGTCCTGCTGGAGACTCGGACTCATTAAAAAGGCATTTCCTTCAGACAGGCTGATTAGATAGCCTGTTCCTTCCCCCAGATGATGAAAGGCTGAAGAACACCTCAGTGAAGCCAAAAAAATGCAGAGAATTAAGACCTATTAGTCTAACGAGAAAATGCAGCTTCACCTTGAAATCCCCCAGTAAGAAAACAGTTAAAAATAGAGGTTCATAACTGCAAGAATTGGATGACTTGTCTATATTCTACATTGTATAAACCTAACTCTTAACCTCCAATTATGTTTTTTTTTCCAAATAAATGAGTCTCAAACCTGAAGGAAGCTGTGCAATCTCTAATGCCATTGACTCCATGAGACCTGAGGGTATACTGCATTTTTTCAGGAGAACTAAGCACTCAGCAGGATCATGGTCTAAATGGATAGCAGAGAATGACTTTTGAATTAAAACAATGTGATTTAGCCAACACAATATAATTGTAGAGTACCTGCTAATATTGACATCAGCCTAACCCCTCATTTAGTGGGAGAGTTAATTTGCAGAATCCAAAATTGAAAAGCAAATTATTGGACAAAAGACTACCACTTCCCGAGCTGTTTATCAGCATCTCATAAAGAAAGGATTGCCCAAAGTATAAGACAATATCCAACAAAAAAATTTGCTTCATTTCATGAATTCGTTATGGTAAAGATGAGACCTCATAGCTCTCAAAGAGGGAATGGACCTGTTTGTATTTTACAAACCAAACGTGCACTTGTGAAACAGGGAGGTAGCAGAGACACCTTATGACAAATTTGCTGTTTTCCTGGTGCTGTCACACTCGGGAAACGGTTCTTGGCCAGCTTCATCTGTGGTTGGTGATGCAGCAGAAGGCAATGTTCCCTTGAGTCAGGAAGAGAGCATCTTGCAGGTGGTAGGGTAGGACAAGAAGTGACGGTGCCATCTTTTGTGTGGGACGTCCAAGCAAGCTCTCACGCATTTGCAGTCGTCGGTGCCACGCGGCACTTCTGCCAGCTCTGAGCAACAGCCTTTGTGTCCCAGCCCAAGGGTCATTCCAGGGATCCTGCTAGGATCCTGGCTTTGTTCTTTTGTGTTAGCTGGACACAAATCATTTTGTGTGTTGGATCTTGTCAAATAACCACCGCTTTCTGCCTTGGGGCTTGGCTTCCTTTAATAATAAAAGGTAGTGAAGCTTTTATGCCCAAGTTCGTAAAGTGCTTTAGGACCATGAGGGCTGTAAATACCTGGTAAGCGAGTGAAGTTCCTATCAGACACTAAACAGTTGCCTCCTTACACTTCCTGCTAGATAACTTGAAGGACCCAATACTTGTAAACTAAATGGGTTCTTTGATAAAGAAATTATTCACAGAGATACTCAACGGCACCTTGACTTCTAGGCATGTATACAGAGACTGACTTCCTGAGGCCTCCTTTTAAATCTTTTATTTACTGTCCATTAATATAGTGTCTGTGGATCTTACACTGTTGGGTGAAAGCTTTCAATTTGCCATTCATGTTTCCTTTCTTCAACACACTCATATTTTGTTCTCTGGAGGTGTTACGTGCCGCGTGTATCTGTCTCGATATAGCTTCTGAGCTTATTGAGCTTACTGATATATCTCATTGCAGAAGAGATTTTATTAATGTCCCTCCCCCAGTAACATCCTGTTTTAGTGCTTTGTTGGGTAAGCGTAGATCTTCCCAACAGAAGCAACCTTCTTGTGTGACTTGACACTGAGTTTGTAGTACCAGAGGCTCTATAGCACGGTATAGCTGCAGATGAAAGACTTGGTTTATGCTGCTGTGGAGCATGTTATTTCTGTTAGTTAAAGGAAGGGTGTTCACAGGACAGTTTTAAGCTAAATACTGAACAGACAATTACAAAGAAGCGTCCTCTGCCATTAATGAAAGAAACAAGACAATTAGCAAACACAAAGTAGGAGCTATATCAGACAGACAAGGAGGAACTGCATTGTGGCTGTTGTGACGTTGTATGATGGCTTTTCAAAAGGAAGTTGGCTCCCATAAATCAGTTTATATTTTACAGTGTTTTCTTTTGGCCAGAACTGGATTCTCACACTCATTCAGCTGATGCAAAATGCCAGTTTCATTCAATACCACCTTCTCAGGAGCAGCTAACGGTATTGTTGGGTGTTACCTTATATACTTATGTAATTTCAGTTGAGCTCACTTGATGTAAAAGAACACCCCTCTGTCACTTTAGCTATACCAACGTGTATGTATACTATCAGCAGGCCACAATGTTTTTGACTGAACATATCCCTGAGCCGAGCAGTAATCTTTCAGGTTCATATTAATGAGCAATAATATGCCTTTGAAAACTGGCAACAACATGAGAATATAGTGAGTATTTTTGCCAAAACTGAATGTTTTTCTTCAGTCTTGTTCAGTGCTATAGAGCAGTAAGAACCCACAGTAACTGACTCTCTTCATTATACACAGCATTTGGTCCTCAAAATGTTCATGAACAGGTTAAGCAAAACATGGAAGAATTACAAGAAAAGCCATGGATAGTTTTGTTGTTGCTGTTGTTTAATTTTATTCTGGAGAACATTAATTAAACCTTAGTATGCTTTCTCTCTCCAGTTTTCCTAGGTAGCAGAATCCACGCATTTCTCTGTATGAAATTGAAATGTCTATGACACTAGTTTGTAATAAATAAGGTCTGGCTATGCTGGCTTGTATTTAAAGCAAATAGTCCTGTACACAAGGGCTATTCCCCTTAAATCAAATGTGAGAAGACTTTCCTGAAGACACCGCAATAGACTGGGCAAAGATCCTGCTGTAAATTCCTGTGGAATCTTAAGCAAGTTGCATTCAAAGAAGACAGCCTATTTTTGCTGTATCTCTTCCCTTTTTAAGCTCCTAGTAGCAGGAACTCCTCTTATTAGGGATCCTTAGAAGGAGTCTAATATCTCGTAAGCAATGGAGAAACACAGGATGGAGGAATGCAAAGGAGTCAGAAGCTGTTGACCTCCCTGGTGCTCCGATAAGTCAGTGAAAGATAAGGAGAATTCACTTGCTCTTGGAGTGACCTCCAGTGCCAGAACAGGGCAGCCCAGTGAAAGGTCAAAGGACAAAAACAAGCCGTTAGACACCTCCTCAGCAAGGCAGCAAAGACCTTCTCTGATTAACCTTGAATAAGCACAGGCAGGAGGGGAAAAAAAGCCCAATTCATGTACTTACTGTAAAGCCAACAGAGCCCACATTTTTGGCTGCTCTAACCGAACAAATCTCCTGCTGAACCCCCACAGAAAAGGCAAGATGTGGGAGAAGAGGGTGTTACTAAAGGAGATTTACAAGCTTGTTCTCTTGATGCTTCTAAAGCACAGCCTCATCTGACTCTAATTCTAGAACACTTAATGAGTCTAAAGAAAATGGAGCAAAATAGAGAGCAGCAGCAAGGAGAGTAAAAAGTCTGACAGGTTCTTATTAAAGTTACAATCCTGCTCTACTTTTCACTGCTATTTTAAAAAGAAAATAATTGGGTTACAGAAAACATCCTGAAAGCACTAGTATGAATGTTTGCTGTTTAGTTTAAATAACCTACAGGTGAGCACTCAGTCATCCTTGAGAAAGAACCACAATTTCTATTTCCTTTATTTGCCAACATTAACGGTTGCCAGCAAACCCAGGAGAATGTTCTGTTAGTGTTCAGGGTGCAACAGTGACCCTTTGGGTGTTAATTATCCTCTCTCATTAGAGAATAGCATAGCTAGTTCAAAGGGATTGAGAGATAACTGACCTCTCACAGCTCATGTAAATATCCCACCTTTTGAGGTTACGAAATTGGTAGGATGAGGGCATCAGGATTTGGAACTCATTCCTCTCACTAAAGATGTTTGTCCCCTGATGGCAGACATGTGAAACTACTCGGAATAGTTATTCCCAGAGAGAGGACCTTGAGACTTTGTTTTCAAAGCTGTTCCATAGAGCTCAAAGTGGTTTGAAGCCATTCAGCCACCATTACCCCAATGTCCACAAGGATGAGAACTCCCTCCTACTGCAAACCATTGCTCATGTCTTGTCCTGGAACATGAAATAATCATTTCTGCTTCTGCTCTGCTCAGTGTGAGTTTGAGTAAGGACAACCATTTAAAAGTAACGCCGAGCACCAACCTTCATGTCTATATCTTGGCTTCCTTTCTGACTTTCAAAGTCTCTTTTTTGAAAATATCTTAACAAATTGCCAAGGATATGCTTGGATATATAATTAGGGATGAAGGACAGTTGGGCAGAAGGCAGCCATTATATTCCTGTATCTATGGCAATATAAAAATCTTCTTGTAAATCAATCATAAATGTCTCTTAAATGATTTAAGACAAGTGAAAGCTGAGAGAGGCCTCTGAATGCAGACTGTTATAAATTATTGCCTTGAATTATTTTCCTAAATGCAATCATGCACATCATAGTCAAGCAAAAAGGAGCACAATGTCCAAGACAATAAAAAATGTCAACAAACAATATACACAAACAAAACTTTCTTGCATAACTTCCTCCTAGGGACATATATCAAACCTACCGATGAGCAGAAGGACCTGCATCTTTTCATATTACATCAATGAAAAAGTTATAGTTCTAAAACAGAGCAATGAAATTGTACGTTTGCTAAGAGGATGAAAAATCACATTCTTTAAAATAATTTCAAGATTAATATCCATTCTAATTGACTTAACACAAACTGCAGTAGCATGGGACCAACCTGTTGTGGGCTGAAGTTCTTGTGGTCCCACCCTCAAATGTCAAGCTTGATTTTTCCACTGTCCTGTACGACGATATCCATTCACCACCTGGAAAACCGTATATGAGAATGATCATTCAGGACTGTGATTTTCACTGAGATCATTCAGTTATATCAACATATCTTTTTGTGTTACAGCTGAAAAGCCTAGCAATGAACGAATGCTGTAGTTTGCCAGAATGGCTCATTGACAAATTTGTCTAATGTTTTTATATTGCATTTTCCATACCAATGCTTAAAAGAGATGCTCACTTTTCCCATAAATATATGCATTTCAATGAAACTCAAAGCATTTCATATAAGGTTTGCCAAAAGCATTACATTTTGTTTCCTTGGCTTTTCTATCAAAATTCTCCTTTCAGTAAGCAAAATCTATGATCACTTTATTTACTTTTTATCTCTTTTTCTCCCCTTTTTCATCTGAGATGTTCAATGAAAAAATATAAAGGCATGTTCACTTTAGGTTTCAGAATGGAAATAACTGAAACATCAGTAGTGTTTGTCAAATTGTTTTCTCTATCTTGAATAATTAACTAGCTATAAGGGTAGAACCTCTGTTATAGCTCCTTATGTGTTACAAATTAGTCTAATACTGCTGACGTTACCCAGGGTAACTGTAACGACTTTCACATCCAACAGAGCTTTCTGTGGTTTCGTTTCTCCTAATGGAAGCATTAGAGGGACACATCTATGTGCTTGCCCTGATTTATGACTATGTTTTATTTGTGGGGAGATTAAATTGTGGTGGGTTGGGTCTGTTTGGATTTCCTCGATGGTCTCTGATTAGTTTTCATACAGGTAGACCTCACAGTAAATCAAGTGTCTTGGCTGATCTACAATATAGTGAAGCTGTGACTCATTACCTGGTAGACAAGCCTTTCCTCATATGGTAACTCATTAAACTGAGGGCATAATTTACAATATTTACAGCCACCCCAGCTGATGGTAGCTTTCAGGGCACTCAAATGCTCCCTACAGAATGTGAAATATTTCATGCTTCATAGATGACTCATTAAGACCTAAACTAGGTAAAAATGTGGGGTTTGGGTTTTTTTTTTTTTTTTTCTCCTTCTTCTTCACAAGAGCTCAGATGGGGGATGAACGTGACCACCATTGAGATGCAGGGGTCACCTGGCAGCACAAAGAATGTCCCCTGGTGTTGCCCAAGGTTAACGTGCATAAGGCCTGCCTGGAAGCTCAGCATCGCTGCCGTGCTGGGACCTGCACTCTGCACGCTGCCAGGAACAGAGAGGAAGTAACAGCCCTAAAGAGCAGCAGATCCCAGCCTTGGCTCTCCCTCATTTTTTCCCCAAGTCAGGAGTCTGACCCTTACAAGAATTTCTCAGATAAAGGTGGGCATGAGACTGACAAGCAAACCAGCATTCGCGGGACCTGCAAGAGAGAAGATGTGTCCCTTTCTTACCACCGTGGCCCTGTTTGTCCCTTCTACTGCTCACAAGTCTGTGTTTAAATGCACTCCTCAAATCCTCCCAACATCTGGCCCTGCTTAAAAACTTTGGGTTGCACAGGCATGTTTACACCTAAAGAATCAAACTAGAAGAAAACCCCACTGTGTCCATCAGCATTAGCATTATCGGCCCACCAGGAGGACCCTGGCCCTACATTTTGAGATACATTTTATTGTCATTTGGGTTTAAGGTCCATTACTTTAGCTGGTAAGTTATTTGGTACAAGTCCCGTGCTCATGTGTTTTCCATTAAGTGTCCAGCATACATGGGAGACAGAGGGGGCTATTAAATAATAATGACAATAATAATACATCTGATAGAGTTCAGTTCCGCTTCAGCACTAAATGGAAAGCTGAAAGCCTCCCTATGGATCTTGTCCATTTCAAGGGCCAATGATTGTAACAGATACATCAGTTTTAAATTAATGCCTTGCATGACAAATAATACTGATACATGTGTTTAGGAACTCTGTGCCTTGCTGGCGTGTTTTGATTAACTGCAATGATGACACTGCCATGTCTGTAGTGTAACCCATAAAACACACAGATGTGGCCCAATTTTTCATTTAGAGCGAAAAAACATAGATCCACGAATATGACACATCTTTTTCCTCCAACTTTGAGAGTCTTACAAAATAGAGATAAAAGCAATGAACAAATGGGCTTTATTTTACAATTGTAAAAGCAACTGCAGACAGCAAAGGATCAGTAAAATACAGAAGAGGAATGAGGAAACTGAAAATGCAAACCACTGATCCATTTAAATACAGATGAAATGATTTGACAATGTACTGGAAAGGAATATTAAACAGATGCAAGCTATTAATTTTCACTGAGGGCCACATAAGCTCACGTTAACCCTTCATGGTGGGGAGGATTTCACCATGAATCACAGCCTCTCACTAAGCTGACAGATGATTTACCTTCACACCTAGGTTGCCCCCCTCTAAAGTCTCAGGCAAAAACCTCATTGAAGTTGACAGGCTCTCTCTTTATAACAGAGGTGAGTGATGTTCGAGCCAAGACTGTACCTGCTTCTTGGCACCTCACACGTCACCTGTGACAAGACACCAGCCTATCTGTCCGCAATAAAGGTTTCTGTACCTGAGCCCCAGGTGCTCAGGTTGTGACCATCAGACCTGTGGGATGTGGCTATTTAGGGGTCAGTCATTAGTAAGACATAACAGTCCTGCAGTGAGGTTCTTTGCACAAACATGCATCTATAGAAAGCAGGGAACAGTCTGGAAAGCGAAAAGAGGGCAAAAAAATATCAAGGGAGCTAGCAAACAGTAAAATTAAAATGAAGAAATATTGATCCTTTCCATTTTTTTCTTGGAGATGGAAAGGTGAGCTGCCCTTTAAGACTAGTCTTGATGAAAAGATCTGTTTGTCCTATTACAGCTCCTCAAATGAATGGAGATCTTCCAGTTTATAGCTCAGTGTCTTACATTGCAAATTGCTGGTGTCTCCCAATGGTGTTTAATGGCTGTATATTGCTACAGCATTAAAGCATCTTCCACATTTAAGGTTACAAACATGTACACTATAAAGAACTTCAGGATGTCACTGGCTCATCCCTCATTTTGAGGCAGGGGCTTTTTTCTCTGTTTTTTTCTAGGGGAAGCAGCAAGTGGGAAAAAGCTGTGCAAGGAGATAACATGAGGAATACCAGCCTCAATGCATCTATTCTGGGCATTTCTTCACAAAACAAACAAACAAAAATACACACTTACACCTAAGCTGCCTACCCAGCCAACATTTTGTCCTTATCCTTAAAGGAAACGTACATTTCTCCAGAGGGGACAACAATCACCGCCCTATTTGGAGAACTTCTTACCCTACTGATCTTTCAACTATTCATTCTCTGGCGCAAAGAAAAAAGTATAACTTTGATATCAGCCTTTTCTATTATCATAATAGAAAGATAAAGTCTATCCCAGCCACAGGTCATCATATGATAGACTGCAGATGAACTGCAAGCCAGTATGACTAATCTGTTAAACATTCGATTGCAGTTTGGTTAAGTGACTAGTCTAATGTGATATGTGAAATCAATACTCGTCCTAGTGAGAAATGCTAGAAATGAACATTTGCTGACAACCACGTTCAGCAGGCTGAGTCTGGCGTGCCATATTTTCATGTTCATAACCTACAAGTGATCTTAAAGGGGGAGAAAAAAAAAAAAGAAATCGTTGCTGAAATGCAGTAGTAGAGGCAACTCTGGGCACATGTGGTCAGCACCTTTACTACTGCAACTCACTCTTCCTTTATAGACTTTTTGCCTCTGACCCCTCAAAACAGGCTCTCCCCCTCTGGCTCCTACCCTTTCCATTCATTTAGGCAAATACAACGGTCTAGTTGTTTCATTCTTTCCTGATAGGAAGGGATTTCCCCATCCTTCCTCACTCTCTCCATATGATGCCTCTGCTCTTAGCCCTCTCTCATGGTCCACCTCCTGTCCCATCACTCAGTATGAACACACCAGGGAGCAAAAGATGGGGATGTTCCCAAAGGAAGGGTTACCCTGTGGGTGATTTTTTAAGTGGCAGCCTCTTGCTCCACACTCCAGTACCATCCTTCCCCAACGTACATATTCCCAGGTACGGAAACGGTGCTGGTTTTGGCAGAACTGGTTGTCACTGTAAGGAGTTGTGTCACTTCTGCCTAGAGAAAGATATGCCCAACAAAATAGTAAAACCTTTGGCCTTTTCCAAAGGATTGTATTTCTATCCCCTGCAAGAGAAATATTCCAGGGTACTGCTAGCTGCATTTTTAATGACTCAGACATCCATTGTGTGAAACAAGAGCCTTTTACCCCCTGCCCCCTTCCCAACCTTGACCTCCCTCAGTTGTGCCCTATCTCTTACCAAAATCACATTTGAAGATGGGTTCCACTAACCCCTCTGTAGCACATGAGCCCATATGGCAAATCCCTTATTGCAATTTCAGGAGTCACTGGCACTACGAGACCATGACATACCTTGTTAAATCTCATTTAAAAAATAGTATTTATAGAGGGCAGGTTGAGATCTATCTCAGTATCAATTTCAGTTGTATCTTTCTCTATTTGGCCTTCAAAAGCAGCTTGTTTTTCTTTAGACTTGCAGTTTCAAAGGTTGCTCAGCAGAGCAAACAAGTAGGATTTCAGACTGATCTTGTTATCCATTCACAACAGGTTGATCTCAAGTTCAGAAGCATCACTGCAAAAAAAGCCTTGAAGTTTTTAGCCATGAATTTTGGAGTATGTTTTATATACCACCTTCTGGCCTTGAAAGCAAAGAAAAGTACTGAAGCATTTAGCAAGTGTATTCCTTGAATATACATTTTCTAGGTCAGTCAGTCTTAAAGACAACCTCTTCTTTGCAAAGCTGCTCCCCCAGGGATGCTGTAAGCCTGGACACCCTCTTAAAGCTTGGCCCTGCCTGGAAAGTAATTAGTAATAAGGAATAAAGCTGTGTTTGCATAACCTTTCTGTAGAAAGAGCCTCTAATTGCTACAGCTATCCATGCAAAGAGCAGCACTCGAAGGAGCATTGATTACAACTCACCCTGGGACACTGCTCACTAAAGAGCAATCACTTATTTCATTAACTGCTTTAAAAATAAGATTTGGAAAGAAAGCTGCTTGCGAAATAATTACGGGACTGTTGTAGTCCATGGCAATGTTTCCATAGACCTCATTGGGGAGGGGAGGGAGTTGTGCTCGCTCCTTTAACAGCAGCAATTAAGGCAGTCACAGCGAGGATCAGGCCCTGTATTCCCTCTGGACCAGCTTCCCAGGAAACCAGCCGCAGAGAAGGTGAGTGTGGCAGAGCGCTGCCAAAACCACAGGTCTCCTCATTGGCCGCTGTTCTGAAAACAGATTCATTACAAACACTTCAAAAAGCACGAGAGAAAATTAAGTCTGGATATTTTTCATATCTCCAGGCAATTCTTCTTCCTAAGTTACAAGAACCCATTTTTTTTTTTTTCAGTTGTTTAATAAAAAAAAGTCAGAGCACGTAATTGTTAAAACGAGCGGTGGGAAATGCAAGAGCCTGACAAGAAACTACATGTCTTATTTATCTCTACCTAAGTTGCTCCTCAGGGAGATGTGTGCTGGGTGGAAAGTATCACATTTAAGTGTGTGCCTCTGATGTTTGTCAAAAGTGCTTCCCCCCAGCTCCCTCAGCACCGTTAAATCCTAGAGGGAAATGCAAACAAACCCCGGCCTGGCCTACATGCAAGTCTTAGTGAGCACTAGCCTTCCCTCCTCCTCCGCAGCCTCAATAAGGCTGAAGGGAGGATGAAGTAGGTCCCGCGGAACCCGAGACCTGTGGGTGGCCTCCTGACTATAGAGGAAATTCAACTGAAGGTCACAGAGCAGTTATCCCTAGGGAAGATGGTTGGTGCTTCTGAGCCTTCCCTATAAACGCCTGAAAAACTGCCCAAGTGTGATGTGTAGTCCACAGTCCTAGAACAACAAGCCTCCGTTGGAGTAGAGACCAGAGCAGATAGCACAAGGAAATCTTGTCTGGGTACATTTGTTTCATGGAAGCGGCAATATAAAAGCAGATTCTGATTAAGCACCTTGCAATTCTTCCAATGCAATGATTTAACAGTATCCTGATGCACTGATAGCATGTGCAGTCAGCTCAGCCAACACTGAGCAGAAATTTGCTGGTATCACAGATAACTGAAGAATCTGAGGCATCAGGTATCTTCCAAGATGGATGATTTCTCTTTTTGAAACAAGAGTAACTATTTTGGTCAGTGTAGGCCAGAAAACCTGATGGGAATTTAGAAAAGATGAAAATTATTTAGTTTTGCTGTCATTATGTACACTGCAATAAAGAGCACAAACAATGAACAATATTGCAATTATCCTTCTAAGTATTTGGCTTATTTAGGGCAACTGGACCAACAGATGGTGAGTGCAGTTTGATGCAGAGAAGTACGAAATAACTGATTTGGACAGAAGGATTAAAGTGGGGCGTGTGTATAAATTGAACATGAATCCAGAAGAGTGTATTGGGCTATTATGGGAAATCACTGAAGCCTAGTGCACAGATGCTACAGCAGAGAGCAAAGCAGACCGTACTGGCACAGTAATAGAAACAAAAACAAAAGGTGAGAACTCTATTGTTTTGGTCTTTTGTGAGCCCTACAGACTTTGAGCTGCTGGAAGGAGAGAACTGCCTTGAGGGAGAGGCATGGAGGAAGCTAGCTGAAAACTTCAAGAAGTTCACGGAGGCAATGCTAATTTACACTGCAAACTACAGGAAGATGCAGTGATTTTAGAGAAATATCCTTAAGGAGAGGCTCCAGAGCATTGCATTTCTTCTGCTAGCACTCTACAGGACAGAGCATCCTACTAGTGCTGTTAAAGCAGGATTGGGTGAGGACTAAGGCCAGGCTGCCTCTTCCAAAGCATAGTGCAAGCACAGAGCAAGTAAAACAAGGACACACACTTGAGTGCTTCATGGGAAGCACCAAGTTTTTGGTTGGTAATAGCTGCTTAATCAAACAGACCTTGTACACAGTCCCTCTATTCGTAGCTCATCAGCTGAGCATCACAGGAGTATTCCCACAAGACTAATATGCTCTAAAGTAGGGACTAGATTTCAGGAAATTTGGGCAGTGCTGCCAGCTATGCTGCTCACTCCTTAAGGGAACAGGTACCCAGGCAGTGCAGCATTGGTGGAGATGCCCACAGCTCATTCTGCCCCCACCGTACACTAATGTGAACCTATTAACATGCCCTGACTTTCTGGAGGGCTCTGTGCAATGGCATGTGCTCAGCACAGCATGGCACTGCTCTCTGGATGTGCCCCGGGCACCATCACAGCTCAGTTTACCCATCTATATTTTAAAAAGAATATTAACCTGCTTCAAAGGGACTTGACAAGTCACAGCTCATTTACACCTGGAAACACTGTCAGACTGCAGAATGATCACCATGCTCCTGCACGCACCTCCATGACCCCTGGGGCTAAAAAGAATGGAGATCTCTATATATCAGGCAGAGGACTGAAACCCTCCCTTCTGCAAGGCACCCGAGTTGACTTCAGACAGAAAAATAATCTGCTAACAGAGAAGCCTCAGGAGGCAGGAACAGAGTGCACTGCCAGCAGAACACACACCCAGCCAATGTGCTCATGGAGCCCAGGAAAAGAAACTGTGGGGCTACCATGGTAGATGACACAGGGCCGGTTTGGAAGGAGACTTGGAGGATCCCCTAGAGAAGGAGGACAAGTGAGAAATGGCTGCAATGAGCTATTTTGGCAGCTAGGCTATGTATACATTCAAACAGGCTGTAAATGAAATATGCTACACAACAAAGCCATGACCAACCCTTCTGTTCAGCCCAGGAACTCTGCTGTGTTTATTGTTAAGCTCTACTAACAAAGTGCTGTGCTATGGAGACCCTGATGATCTGTGCCTTCAAAGAGCAAAATGCTCTCAGCCATCCCACTCCCTAGTTAGCCCCAGAAGACCCAGTACCTCATATTACCTTCCTGCTTAAGGACAATAATCATGTATGCCCATAGCAGTAGGACATCATAGTTTTCATTATTCTCTCTGCCTTGGCTGGATGGAGAATTGGCTTTGGTTCATTTCCCACCCATAACTGAGTGAATCGACTCATTTACTCTTAGAGCTCCGATTAGAAGAACTGATATAGAAGCATGAGGAAGTTTTTATTTACTTTTGCAGCCACCCACTACCATACAGTCCAAAAAAGAAATTATACCTTCACCCAGAAATGTGTCCTTTTGTGAGATGCACTTAAATCCCACAGAAGCACTTGGAATGCTGAGGAGTCAGCATAGTGTGGCCTAGAGGGTTGAATTGCCATAAAAAATGTTTTTTTGATTTAATGGCTGAAATAGAAAATAGGGGGCAGAGAAAAGCAGTTTAAAGCAAGTAAAAATGGATATTTTAGAAAAATAGCTTTTTTTCAGCTTTGGATTATTTACCTTTGTGAACTTTTCTCCCTGAAAAGTCAGTTCTAGGTCAATTTTTTTTTTTGTAAAAATTCCTGCCTCAGCATGAAGAGGCAAACATGTTCAGCTTGCAAACATATCTCTGCAATTGGCACATTTAAAGTGAATTATTTCATTTAAAACAAGTGTAAACACAAAGTTTTGGGCATGAAAACGGCTTTCCTTTTCCCAACTTTAATTGTTAGCTTAATTTAGATCAACTGCATAGTCTTAGTCTAAATCCTAATTTCTCCCAAATAATCTTGTGGAAAATGCTTTAGCCAGATCCCTCCCTAGAGCCACTAAATCCTTGGATTCCATTCGTGTTTTGTTTTTCATCTTCTATTCTTTGGAAATTTGGAGACTGCCAGTTGGGAGAACCTTGTTGACTTAATGACTGGTTCTTGATCTCTCTCTACATCTCCAGCTCTCTCCTACAATTTCCAGTTCTTCAGATTCCAGACCTGGACTACATTTAGGAAGAAGGCATCCTGCTGGAAGACAGGCCAGTGATAAGCGAGCCCAGATTATGGGTAAAGTCACAGTAATAAAGGGAGTCCTGAAACTAAAGCAACTCCTTTGGGGTAAGTTAGCATTAGTTAGCTTGAAAGGAAATTGCAAGAGTGGGCTCAGACCTTACTAGTAGAAATTCCCCAAGCAGAGGAAGCATCAGTCATCTTAAGAGTTAAGCTCAAAAAGGAAAGCTTCAGTACAGGCTCTTTAGCTTCCAGGAATGACCAATAAGAGTTTCAATGAGATTTTATCTAGTTAGAGTTTTCTGATTAAGAGATTTTTGCCTTCTTTTTGAAGAGAGTGAGATTCAGTAATATGACGAATTTCCACCTGGATCACTAGGTTGTATCACAGACTACTGCAAGTACAAGTCAGGACATGGCATGAGGAAGGAAAATGCACCATCAAACTCAACTGTGGCATCTGCATCAGCAAAGGAAATAGCATTGACACCAAAGAGGGAATTGGGGAAAACTTTGTTCAACATATAGCTGAAAATTGTCTTCTGAAAAGAGGCAAGAGTAGGGCAGGAGTTCTAAAGTCAGTTCAGAACCTGTAAGAGGGGAAAAGTACTTCCAGTGATATGCTTGACACACATACATGAAATGGAGTTTTCTTGGCTCCTGCTCAGTTTCTATCCCTTTGTCCTCAGTTTGGGAGGGAAGGAGGGTCTGACAGGCCCAATGGCCACCAAGACATCCCAGTGTGCTGCAGGAGCTGCATGCTGCACACTTCAGGAGCAAAGCCAGTTCTTCCCCAGATCAGAGGCTGGAAGGCAAACGTGACCTTAAGAGACACTTCAGAAGAAGGGGAAATAACACACTCCAATGAACCCAAGTTAGCACAAGGAAAATGTTAGTTTTGTAGCAGCAATAAATACACTCCAATCTGGAGTGGGGGCTAAAAGCAAAACTAGTCTCACGTGCTTAACCATGCTGCCCTTGAGCATTTCACTGCAATTTGCAAGGCCTTCACTACTGCTCTCCTTCTCACATAACCCAGATGGACCTTTCCTCCTCCCTTTGCCCTTCTCTGATCAGTGCAGACATGCTGCATATGCACCACCCACCTGTTCTGATAATCATTTAGAACAAGCAGCATTTCTGGGCTGTTTTGCATCATTTCAGTGCTTTGCAAACTTTAACTAGTGCTAAGTTTGTGTCAGAGAGGGCTGACTTGCTGGAAAGTTTTTAACTTTAGTGCAAAAGCCTGAAATGAAAAGATGTTGGCACAATATTTTCACCAGCAGGAAGCCAAATCAAGTGTGGAAGATCCAAACTGGTTGTAATTAGAGGTATAGATCATCATCTCATACTGTCAGCACAAGAACTGTGTTTGGTATTTAAAGACATGGCACACTGTTCCTTACTCCCTATAGTGTCTTGCAAAACAGGACCATTAAGAAAGTTTGATTAAGCACATTTCTCTTGATTATTGGTCAGTCTGGTAACTCAAGTTTATACTTCCAATAATGCCTCTTTCTCCTCCCCTAGAAATAGTATGCTTTTTGTCAAATGTAAAATTCACTTTATACAAACACCCATGCCAAAATTACCTATTTGCACCTCCTAAAAAATACAAGTCCTGACAAAAGCCTTCCTCAACCCAAATGAAGCACCATTTTCTTCCAGAAGATAGTGCAGGATCTGTTACCTTTAGGTACTTTAGCAGCCCTTTTTCTTCCCCCCTCCTTTCCATGGCTCATCTCTCAAGTGCCTCACACTCAAATGACTCCAGTTTTGATGATTAACCAGCCCAGTTTTCAAACTCCTATAAAATGCCTTTCCCAAACAGGAAGGTGTCTGGATATTAACTCAAACAGCATTCTGCTAGCATACCGAGCCATTACTGCTATGTTAGTTAATCATTTTGAGAGAGAGTATCCACAAACATAAGCATGGAAGGACTCCCCTCTGAGTTTACAGAATTGTTTGTAGCTTTTTCTTTAAGTGTAAGGCAAAAGCATTCATTGATACATTAAATATCCAGACCTCCTTTGGAAGTTTTCCTCTGAAGAAGCTACCACAGCAGCAACCTGTCTTGCTCAGCTTGCACATATCTAAACCCAGCTTCACCAGTGACTCCAGTGGAAAGGGGAGCAGGAACTAAAGTCATTTGTGTATTTAATAAAATCAAGCTGTTTCCCAAGCAAAGCAAGTGATGAAGCCTGGCTTCTTACAGTGGTGTTCATGGTTGGAGGTCCTACTGGTCCAGGAAGTCTAATTTCTGAGCAGACTCTGAGTAGGAGGATCATGAATGCCCCAAACACAAGTGCCTCATCCAGTGGTTCAATAAGGATCAAGATCATGATTCAACCTTTCCTCCAGCCTTGGTGATAGCAGGACTTCAGTCTGAGAAATCTGTATGTACAGATTGCCATTGTGGGTTTCAAGACTCTGCCAGAACTGGCAGAATGTGACCCATAGATTTAACAATTTGGGGTGAGGTTGAGTCAGACACACTGAAAGAACGACCTCATGAGCCTTAGGAAGCTCAAACAGAAACTAACAGGCCAAGCAACAGCAAACTGATGCCAAGTTCAATGAAATCAGAATAAAGACATGCCCAGAGGTCCTCTCAGGGGAAACCCATGTAATGGGGCAGATATTTCTGCCTTTCTTTCTGCCCCGTGTTTTGCAGCCACAAACAGAAAGGATCCTCCCTCCCCCATCCCCAGGCTGAATTCAGTCTCCACCATGTCAGCAGCTGGCACCTCCTCAGCAGTCGCAGAGACATTTTGGGCAGTGCCAAGACCATTCGTGTTGCCAGAGGAAGGATTATTATCCACTGAATCAATGAGACCTGTGTCAAACTCAGCTGTCCTTCCAGGCCTCTGAGCACTTTATTGTTGCATGTGTCAGAGGAAATGGGAACTACTTAGTGATAAATATCAGGCTGCAATCCATAGCCCATTGCTGCAGGCATTGTATCCTCCAGGCAGAATTTATCTACACAGAATTTTGAATTATATATGAAATATATGCAATATAGATTTGTATTTAAAGCATAAATTTAAAGCTGGCAAGGTTCAAGAGAAGCATCCCTTTTGTGAAAGGATGCAACAGCCAAAGGTTAAAAATTAAATACTGACATAGTGCCCAGTTATAAAATAACTGCAGGTTTAGATCTGTGTGGAAAAACTTCCACATGCCATCAGCCAAGACAAGTCTGCACAAGCCCTTTCCAATAACATTTTATCTGAACACATACTCACATGCAGTACTCCAATCTTGGCAATTGGCCCCCTGACAAGGGAGGGGGACTGAACACATGGCATTGTGTGTGATATGCACTCTGCCTCAAACTGCTCGAAACCACCAAGATTTGTGGAGAAGTGAAGTGTTATTCTGCGGACTGCCCATTTCCACCCGGCACAGCAATCCCAGTGCTCCCCCTAACTTCTGCCAGCATTTTTAAAGAAGGCTAGAGCAGCCCATATCTATAAATACTCTTCCACACCAATATTCAGGATTCCAGCTGATCATATTCAAATATGCCACCCTTTCATTTAGCAGGTACTAAAGCTCTGCAGTATCTCCCTCATTTTTCCCTGCTCCCTCATTGCTAGCTGACTCTTCTAGGACACACTCCAACTCTGTGATTTAGAGAAAAGTGTGTATTTTCCAAACTGAGAGCCCTGTAAGTCAGAGCCCACAGTGTTTCCAGGCTGTGAAATAACACAGTCAGCAGGACATCATGTCAGTCACCAGCACAAGCCAAAAATAGTACATGTAAGGCCAAGCTCAAAAGGCTACAATGGTGCACTTGGAGCACATGCCTAAAAGCTTGTGCACAAGATATAAGCTCATTAACCAGGCTGCATCAACTGTTAAAAGCCTTTGGAAAGTATAAAACCTCTTGGCTAGGACCCTCACTACTCCACACTAGGGACTGGTCACACTTAATAGTAAAAATAAAAGTGCTAACCTGGGCTGAAGTCCTGCCCAGAGATCTCCTGGACCTG
Source organism: Eudromia elegans (assembly GCA_003342815.1). Classification (NCBI taxonomy): domain Eukaryota; kingdom Metazoa; phylum Chordata; class Aves; order Tinamiformes; family Tinamidae; genus Eudromia; species Eudromia elegans. The sequence continues at coordinate 1,223,896 of PTEX01000213.1, forward strand.
AGATCATTCCTGTTTGAGGCCAAGTGCTCTTTAAATGTTATAGGAGTCTGATCTCAAGCATAACTGAGCAGAAATATTTATGGCTCAAGAAAATGTTATCTGGAAGGAAACTGGGTAGAAACAATTGCTGTGGTACTAAGTAGAGTCAATAATTAAGGAAGGATGATAGACACAAGGTCTTACAACTATAAGAGATGATACATTTTTAAATACCTAAAGACAGACAACTGCAAGATTCCTGGCTAGACAATCTCAAAAGGACTTGACAGAAAACACCCTCTGAGCCTCGCTCTGCTCCTGTTCCAAGTGGGAACCAGAACTGCTGTTTAAGCCACTTTCCACCTCAGTAAAGAGAGACAATATTCAAAACTGTGCTTCCCCCTGCCCTCCAAACCTCTACCTGCTATTTCAGTAAGGCAATAGCTTGCTCATCAGCAGTGCCCATCTCCTCTGCCTCTGCTCTAACTTTAATGCATTTTCTAGCTCAAACTTGGTCTTTTACCCTGCTGTCACTGCAAGGAAGTGTCCTTACGTGTTATTCACAGCACAAACCCACGAGTCCTTGCACTCCACTTAGCAGTTTTGCAGCCTAATTTGTGAATATGTTAGCTAATCACAAAAGAGACAGACAGCTTTCACCCTGAGGTGTGAATGTTTGAAGCCTATTTCCTTACTCACTAAGCTTTTGGCCAAGCAGCACCATTATTTATCCTTCCACGGCCAGGCAAAGTAAAACTGAGGCTTACCCTAAGTGCAAGATCCTACAGGCAATAAGCTTGGATTAATTAATTACTCCCCATGTCTTCCTTTGCACACCTGCCAGGACCGGCACTTTTAAGGAAAAAGGGGTTAGTGGCTCAATACTGGAGTGACAAATTCAGCAGGGTAGGGCAAAGAGGACAAAGAGACCGAGGAAGAGTGGTGGAAGAAAGCGAAATAATACTTTGTCTTTCCCTTAACAGAAGTGAGCCACACTACTTATTTTCTCTGGCCTTGGCTGCAGCAAGGTGCATGTCTAGACACCTTCTGAGGGAAGTCACATAGTAGTTGTGCTTGTTCTTGGTCCTGTGAAGAGCAAGGTTTTTGCTCTGATAATAAACAGCCATGTAGGGTTAGGAGTTCCACCCAAATTGTTTTTTGACCTGCCTGGCACAGTTATGCAAAGCTCCCTCAAGAGAGGGGGCACTGAAGGCAGGGATTTGCAGGGCCAATTCATAGCTAAGTAGGAAGGTACCTCAGAAATGATCATTAATTCAGCTGAAAAAATAAGGCGAAGTCCCACACACCCTTGGCACAAAAGCCCAGTGAGGAACTAACATGCAGTCCTTGCAGATAATGAGAAAGTCAGCTCAAAGAAAAAAATATACAATAACTTGTTTAAGAGTCATGAGAAGTAGTGCCTAGAGCATAACTTACAGGGAATCTACAGAGGAAAAAAAAAGAATTCTAAAGAAGAATTCATTCACTCACCAAGGCAGAGAGATCAGCTAAACAACCTCCATCTCCACTGCTTTAGCACATAGCTGCTGTATTGCAGTGGTCTTTCCTCTCCAACCCCTTCAAAAATTGCAGTGATCTTTCCTCTCCAGTCCCTTCAAAGGTGCAATTCTGCAGAGCAAAGAGGAATTCACACACATGAGTTGCCTTGTGACCTAATATTCCTTATGTACTTGATTAGGAGAGGCCAGTAGTTGCCCATCCTTAATTTATATGGGAGGTGGCAGGTGGATGTTTTACTGTTCTCGTTTGCAGCCGGCTCTGAAAGGAGACCTGAGCTAATTGGGAAATTACCTACATAGTCTTGATTGGATTTGGCACCTGGGAAAAATTTCCTTTCAAGAACGAAGGACTAGCAGTTCATCATAGTGCAGCTGGTGTCATCCTAGGAGTGAGAAGCAAGGCTGGCAGAAAGCAAAAGTTTGACCTATATAGATAGATCCATCTGTCTAGGGAAATATTCCTATACTTTCTAGAGTCAGCTTCTTCACCTGCTCTACCTTTTTGTGTCATTCTGAGAGCTTTATAGGAAATGAATCTGCTTTTTCTCCTTTATGGTACCCCTTTCTTGGAAGACCGATGCCCAAAACATTGTGCTCGAGAAGGATGAAGGCTCCAGACCTGTCCTCCTCACGTCTCTTGACAGCAGCATCCTAAGGGTACCTCAAAGGGTGTTCAGTTCAGTCATCGCCTTGCCGTCATGGCTGGGAGTTTTTCTTTTAGCTGCCTGTGATTCGTATTAGTATATGAACTAGTATATTAATAAAGGAACCTTTCCCAGTAGCCAGCAGCCAAACATATGGAATAGGGAGCAATAAATGACAAAGCAGCCCCACATCTTTCATACCGTCTTTGGCCTCCATATCTTGCAGGAGAGTAATTTCCTCCAGCCATTTTCATCATGGCTGAATGATCTTCAGTATTAGATGCCAGGCAAAAGTTAAAGATCATGACACCACGATCCTTTGTACGTAGCATTACAAATGACTTGCCTGCAAATAAAATGAAATGTCAGAAGATGATATCAGATAAATGAAGATATTGCTACAACTACTCGCGTGGAGCAAAATGTCCCAGACCTTCTCACTATTATTTCAAAGGCACATTTCAAAGAGTTTCTCTTTTTCCCCCCCCCATCATCATAGAGAAAACCAATGCTGTAGAATCGAAAACACAATTGTGGTGCATGCTGTATAAGGAGCAGCCACTTGCTGCCTTGGAAACCTTGAAAAGCCTCTGTCTGTGATTCTAGGTTCCCTTTCTCTCACCCTCTAATTATGTAAGCCCCACTCATTTAGACTTGGACTCAGCCTGCGTCCCTTGCTGGTATCTATTACACCATCAGGCTGTGCAATGTCAGAATGACCTGCTGAGAGGCTAAAAAAATGGTGGCCTGGGTTGAGGAAGCAGGATGTTTTTCCTAGATGGGTGTTCCAGTAAATGGGAGACAATAGGAGGGATTCTGTGTGTCATTTGTGGTGCCACCGTAAAGGCAACAGCGTGCGGCCCGTTGAGCCATCAGGGTAGCTGAACTGCTTATTTAGATGTAATTGGGCACCACTGATTCGATGTAATGGGGCTCCTGATAAATAGCCCTCCTGCCTAATTGGTACAGTTACACAGAAGAAGCTGGCCCAAAGTGTGAAGGAATATAGGCACCTAACTCCCACTGAAATCAATTATGCTGAAATCAATGAGAGTTAAACAGCCGAATAGCTTTAAAAATCTGGCCCTTGCTGCATCTCTGGGCTATAATTTATCAAAATATCAGATAAACAGCATGCTTCATTGGTGTCAATGGGTGTGACTGGTGTATAGGGTTAGCACTGAAAAGACCCCAGCTTTTACTAGATGTCCCCTGTTACTTTCCAGAATCTGTTTGCTGACGTACAAGTGCAGTGCAAAGCTCCTTGAATCTAACTCTGTATAGGAAGGCTATACAGAGCAGGTAGAGCCCAGCATACCTTTTGATTTTGGCCATGGCAAGGGAGAGGATACAGAACTAGACAGATCTTTGCTCTCCTCCAGTGCAGCCATTTACAGGGAGCTCTTTGCAGGGCAATCCATTTGAGGCCATATTCTGTGGTCTTTACCCCATCACAACTCTCCTGAATGTCACAGGGCACAACATCAGCAAAGACCTTGAAGACAGAGCACTCTCTGTAGACTGCAGTGTCTCCAGGCTATCTGCACCCTAAGCAAGCGATTGTCGTCAGCCCTTTAGTCTTCCAAAAGAAAACATAAGCCAATTAGGATGAAGTGATACTGGCATGACCTTATTGCTCTGTTATGGCTGCTATGCAAAGAGTTTTATCTTTTATGGCTTCTTTAAAGTCCTTTGCTGTTTTGCATGTTATTTGCATGTATTTGCATGTCCTGTTATTCTCAGGAACAGTAGATACTAACAGGTGCCTCAGTCCCTGCATCGCTGTGAAACTCTGGGAGTCACATCAGGACAGGTGATGAAAGGGCATTTGCTTCTAGGGGGGTCAGAAGTTAAAAGTGCCCCGTGGTGAATGGCATACTAATGACTGGCTGATTTAGGTGCCATTGTAGTAACACATTACCATTGTGCTTGGTAATTTAATCACAGCACAGTTAGATTTGACTTTCTACCTACACGCCTCTGTTTCCTCGTGCCTGTGGTTCTGGTGACTTCAGAGTCTTCTTAGAGGTGTGTGATGAGAAGAACTTAGAAATTCTGCCCTGTGACATGATGTTTGGAGGGTGGCAGTGTGAAGGGCAGCTTTGGAGGGTGACTGGGAAAATTACTTTGGCTACAAGGGCAGAGACCTCAGGTGTTCCTGAGAATCCCAGAGCCTCCAGAAATGGGACAAGATCACTTGTAGGTTCTGATGGATGGACTGATTTTGTTCACTTATGAGAGTGTTTTCATGATGCCTGATAACCTGTTAGACCAGCTGTCAAGTATCAGCCTCTCAAAGTGTGACAAATAATTCTTAGATGGCTTCGTGTCACTATGTTGCTGATGTGCCATCAGAGACATCAATTTCTGGCATCCATACCCGATGACAAGAAGTAAACTCTTCAGTGATCTGCATATTGGCTCCATGACTGATTTTATTCTCTCCTGCTCAGAATAGCAGTATTCCTGCATCCTTCCAGCAAATGACATGTTTCTCACATTTCTGTGGTGCAGCTTGGTCAAAAGGCTTGAAGGTGTGAAAGAAAAGTAGCAACAAAAAGTTGCATCACTCTTTCCCAACATAACTGGTGCTGGCACTGTTTATGTTGTTCTTGTTAAACACACCTGTGTGTCCTCGAGTTTGTCGTGCTGCGTGGCAAAATCTGCCTGCCAATAATGAGCTGGTCTTTTTATCTCTCGAGATACCCAAGTGTCTTTGCTCAGCAGACCAGTTTGTCTGCTCCGACCTCGAGCCGGACAACGGGCAGTAGGGAGGCCTTGTTGGCGTTGTTGTTGATACTGAAACTAGCTCAAATGTGAGCTTGCGCCCTAGATACTATCGTAGTATGGGTGTGTCCCACGTGTATGCATGTGCCCCGCTGTAGTCCTGCCTTGGTTGAAGATGAAGCTGAAGATGCAAACAGGCTCTTAGTTGGATTTTCGGAGATATCATAACGCTTCATGCCACATGAGGAGAGATACAAAGCCTGGGAGAAAGTCACAAGGGGCCTCTCTGTGCTTTTAGTACCTTTGGAAATATGACCTTGGATAGAAAGGAAGTGTTTAAATACTTGGCAGATACTTAGACATGTCCCAAATCCAGCCATGGTTTAGGTAGATTTGCTGTTCTCAAGGATGTGTAGAACATGCACATTCTAAGCAAAAGTTGTGTAAGGTTTTTACTTGCATGCTTTAGTTTTTCCTTCTTCGCCATAACACTCTTCAAGTTTCTTTGAGACAACAGGCACTCACTGTCTTCACTATAATCTGAATTTCTATTTCATGAGCTAATCTAGGTCACATTGTTCCAGTGGCAGCAACAGAGAGGTATCCATCAATGTCATCCCTATTAATGGTATCGTACATCCACAAAGTTCTTTCAAATCTTCCCCACCTGTATTCACTGTGGGGCCCGAGTGTTGCTTTCTCCTTTCTTTTATTCTTTTATCCTAAACTGATGCATTTCTGTCACTGGAAAACGCTCTTGTGAATTTCTGTATTTCTTAGAATGACCTTGCTGGCATTTTGACCACAGTCTGTGAGAGACCTGAAATGGCTGCAACCCAGTAAGAATGTATTTAATGAATATGTAAATCAAGGTATGTTTATTCATAACCTCGCAGGACTCAAATGCCCAGATCCCAGCCAAAAGCATTACATTATCTCTCATTTCAAGTGGCTTACAATACTTCAGAACCTCAAACACCAGGAGATGAACACGTACGAAGAAAGGGCTTTTCTTTTTATGAAAAACAATTAAATTGTGCATTGTTCCTTCTGTGTCCCCATTTGGAACATCTTTCCTTCTTCATTCTCTATCTTCTTCTCCTCATTCTTCATTCCCCTCAGTAGCTGAGCACAGCAGATCTGCCTAGGTGGCCACAGTGACCTGCACGATGCCCTTAATGCTGCTACCATAAAGATGACTCCGCATTTATTTACTTTAAATGGTGCCTGGATCACAGAATTACACCGAGGAGCAAAATCAAATCAGCTTTAAAAAGGGAAAAATAAAAACGCACAAAATGAATGGATGCAGCACACAACTTTCAGATCCTTTTATTTCGGTTTTGTCTGCGGATGATATTTCTTTCATTCTCCATTAGTCGCTGCAAGTATTGGTATTTCATCTGTCAGATACTAACGATGCCCAACTGACTGACATTATCTGTCTATCCACTGCGTTGGTTTTCAACCTTTCTGGATTTGCAGGTCCCCTAAGCATTTCCCAGCTGAGAGATTTAAGCCAACTGACAAGCAGCATTAGTTATAGTTACTCCAGACTTCTCAGAAGTAAACAGGAGACCTCATAACACCCTAGGTTGAAAACTGTATAAGAGAGATATTTACACATCATCACTGATGTCTCAGGTGCCATAGGTCTCTCAGCTGGATGAACACGGTCAGTAGGAAACTTGGCAGAAAATATAGAAGAAGAGCGTTCTGGGCACTGGGAGATCAGATTCGTGACTGGATTATTTGCTCCCTCACTGGGCTGAGATGGGAATTTTCTCATTCATGAGGCTCCAAGCATCACTTATACCTAAAAAGGAGCAGCTCGGATGACCTCTACAACTGCTCACAGCCATGGGACACAACACAAAAGATTAAAGCTACAGACTCTGCTTAGCCAGGTGCTGTCTCCACCTTGTACAGTGTGATTAGCCAGGGCTTATTCACACCTTATTTTGCACCTAACTGTTTTGAAGCATTATTCTTCTGTGTTTTCACTGACAACAAGTTGTATTTTACCGAGTAAAGTTAATTTAGTGTGTTTTCCTATGACTTCTTCTTTAGGCTCCAGTCAATGTACAAACTATAAATTCATTAACATTTAGGGGCTTGATTTTCAGAGATACTGCTGCCTCATGGAATCATCAAGAGCTTTGCATATTGCACAGTCTTCTCTTTCCATCATTTCTTAAATATTAAATAGATATATGAAAACCATATAATCACGCATAAAGATTCAGTGTTTCTGTGATGTTCAAATGTCACTGAGATTTAATGTCTTTTCTAAACTAAGATTTGCCCCAGTCAAAACCTGGAAGCTGAGATTTGAGGAGTATCATTTCCAACAGTGTAATTAATATAGGTTCTGCATAGTCAAGATTTTTAATGCCTATGGATATATGGAGTAGTGTTGGTTTAATTTACTATATGACCTGGTTTTATCAAACTCATTATGGACTCTGCAATGGTTTAAATTTGTGTTACTTCATTTAAGATTAAATTGCTTGGTAATGGGTTTAAGCTGGAATATGATAAAACATTTTTAAAGTAAAAAATATGGTTTGAAATGGTAGAAAGTGTGAGCAATTCAGCTTAACTGACCAGTTTAGTAATATGAGCATAATATGTATGTAGACTAATAATAGGAAGTTTAGAAAGCATTGATTTCTGGGTACCATTCACCACAGATGAAGAAAGAAGTTTTCTCTCTGTTCGTGCTCTGAATGCTCTTATGAGGTGTTAATGAAGCATTTCATCCTTTAACGGGACCCCTGGGACTGCAGTTGTCTATATTTTATTTTAATTGTTGTTCATTTTCCAGGGATCAATACTTAGTTCCTAGAAAAGATGCAAAAATTCCAGTAATGTAAGGCAGAGAATTACTGTGCGCCTTGAGGATTAATATGTATATAATGAAACCTGCTCTGTAATGTGAGCCAAATTAGAATCCTCCACCAACATTGATCTTGCTTTGCAAGATGCCAAGGGGGGAAAAGCCACGTCTGAAACAATTGAGATAAAACAAGGGCCCAGGAGTTTATCACGTATGTGTTTCGGACTCGATCAATCCCGTAACAGCACAACCTCAGCAGTGCTCTGGGAAGATAAAGCCGGCACAAGGGGCAAGCACAGGAGCTGCAAACCTCTTAGAAGAGACACCAGGGTTTGTTGCTACCAACTGTGTTTGACCTTGTCCAGAAGAGACTTTACGTTTAACATCAGCAGCGAGCTCAAAAGAGAGTATTTGGCAAGACTTTGCCTTAGCCAAATCACTCTCCAAGTTGCCATTGCTTGAGGGCTCAGCATAGACAAAGATTGCAGGATCAAAGCACCTTACCGTGCCCTTCTTGGATGTTTTAAATTTTTTCATGTATTTTCCATGCTGAAAACGCATTTCATTCCTGGCCTTCAGACTTGGCAGGATGGGTTGGATGGGCCACATCTCCAGGCTGAGCTTGTAGAGTCCTGTTAGATACTGTGGAAGCTGAAAGCAGCGATCAGAGTTTCAGCAAAAAAGTTTTCCAGTGATCCACGTGTCAGAGGGGCCAAACAGTCACAGCCTCACTCTTCAGAGGTAAAAAAAAGGGCAAACACTTGCTTTTCGCTGGAAAATCTAAGATCATATCTGAGGTTTTTTTAGCTCTCTCTATTTATGTTCTCAGCTCCCATGTAATCCATAGAAGCGTAGGCTTGAAATTTTCAGAAGGAACTATTTTTTTTTCATCAGAAATTTGCAGATTCAGAGTAAAAGAAGCATCCCAGCCTGGTGGAATTCCATGGAAATCTGTAAGGGGTCCAAAGAAATCTTTCGTACAGGTCACATTTCAAATCCTGCCTGTTTTTCTGCTGGCTTGGCTCTCCCAGGAGACCTTCCGAGAGCCCTGCTCATGCTTTGTTTGGCAGCAGTTCTATTTTAGAATTGTTTTTGTAAAAATTATGACACATATTCCAGAATGAAAATTTCCCTCTAAATTATGTCACTGCCCTGATGTAGTGGCTGCATTTCTGTAACTCCCTTACTGTGATCACTTACATATTTCAGAACCAAGCACACAATTTTTCCTGCATTGTTTTTGTAATGGTGGTTAGTGGATTTCTTGCTGACAAAATACTTGGATACTGCTCCACATACAGCAAGGTGTAAGAGCTTGTAAGTTTTGAAATGAAAATATATTTTGTATTGATTGGTTATGGAAGTGCAGCAAAGATCTAACATGTTTTGCTCCCCTGAAAAATCCCTCTCCACTTTCACGGGCAAGCGTAGATGTCAAATTGCTCTCTGCAGTTGAATGAAAGAGCAGGTCTGAGGAAAGGTCTGAATTGTATACAGTATAGAGGTTTTTCCTATGGAATTTTAAGAGGAAAGATTCAAAGTTTTGTTCCTGCTCAACTGAGCTGTTGGTGATGGCCAGACATTCAGGAGAGGGGTCAGAGAGCCTGAAATCTCAGTAGGGGTGAAAGCAGGTTCTGAACAGAAGGGTAGATCTGTGCATAATCATCTTGAAGGCAACAAATGGGTTTCTGTTCATAAATGAAGGAGCTGCCCAGGTATAAGAAGAAAGATCCCCAAAATAGAAAGCCAATGAGTAAAGAGGAAAATGTACTAAAGGACATCCTGAGAGGTTAATTGGAAAAAAAAAATGATAAAAAAATCAGAAACTCATCACCTGAGAGTTTCAGTTACCAAAGGATTATACTTGATACAGAGTAATTATCTTTCCATCTCATTTTTTAAATCCCTTTTATTTGTTATTGCCTTTGAATTTCAAGCATTGTATGTCACCAAAGAGAAAAGCTTGAGATATCTATTAAGAGCATCCACAAAGAGAGTGATTTTTCAGGCAAATGTGCAAAGAGGAGACTGGATCCCTCCGATGATTAATACTAGCAACTATTCATCAAGTCAGGCGACAGGCTTTGCAGTAGGACAGGAGCATTAAGAGCTATGATGAGTAAGGTCTTCTAGGCCTGAACCTGGAAACGAGACACATCAGCAAAGGCACTGACAGCAGGTAGCAGAAATATGTTAGTTCTAGTCATTGCACTATTAAAATATGTGTTTTCACCAGTGGGCTGCAGTTACCTAACCATCATAAATCTTTCCCTGAAGTAATTTCATAGCTACCCGACCAGCTTCAGCCCTGTGGGGTTTATTATCTTTTCCCCTTGGCGAGGTGGATGTGACCCAGTGTGTATCCCATAGAGTACCCTGCTGTCATCCACTGGAGTTGCACATGAAACCACTGGAGGTCTTTCCTTGACCACTCATGACCAAACAGCCATAACTTCTAGCTATAGTTTAGGCAGTGGTGGTGAATATTCCATCCGCTGGTTGATGTGCACTGTTGTGCCTCATGCTTGGAGCTGTGGAGAGCACCTTGCACTGTCACTGGTGTGGGGACCACCACCCTCTGGGTCCAAACAGATGTTCTCCCCTCCTTGAGCTAACACATATTGTCCTTATCTCCTGAGCTTACTTGTGCACCATATAAAATGATGCCCCACATTTTCCATGCAGGGAGTCTCTGTTAGGTCAGAACTCTGTGTATTTTATCACAGGACCTGGAGAATACTTTTTTTTTTCATCTGTATAATGAACTATTTTGAGAACATGAGCTCAGGGGTTTCCCCCTGCAGTCTCCTTCTCGGAAAAAGGAGCCACAGGGAATGAAAAAGCTCTGGCACGCTGCCATCCTGCCCTGCCACAGGCTCCTCTGCTCTGATCCACACAAGCCAAATTCCCCTTTAAGTTACACTTGGGTAATTCTATTGAAATCAAGAAGATTTTTACAATGTGTTCAAGAAGAAAACTTGTATTACATTTTTCTTAAGATAAACTTACTTGCTTCATTCTCCTTTTTTTAATTGCTGGAAAAAATAGGAGAATGATCTCAGAAAGCCTTCCTTCTTGCTCTGCTGTGGGTGTACTTCTTCTGAAACTTTCCATTGTAGGAAATGTCTGTTAAAAAGTGAGAAATACAAGTTGAATTGCACTTCTCCCCCTCCCCAAAGTTTTCCAACACAGAACTGTGTGCAAGAAGTGAAGGAAGAATATGAGAATTTCGTATTTCCTTTGGACACACATGTAATTCTAACAGGAAAATACAAGTCCCTTTAAGATCTCAGCATAATACTGAATGGCAGGGTTTGAAAGGTAAGAATATTAACTGCTCCCAAGCAATTGGAGGCCTAAGATACAGGGAAATGAAATGGCAAGCCCTTATTCTTATTAAAAAAATGAATAAATAAAGAGCAAAAAATAATCACAGGGAGTCTTAGTTTGCAAGCTGTGATTAGTATGTTAACCACTGGAAAGTCCTTCCTTTTGGTTAGTCTGCTGCTTATGAATAAGCCAAAATACCAGTTTTGATCCAGAAGCCTGTGGGAAGGCAATGTTAAACTCGAGTTAAAACATTATACTTAATCCCCAATTAGGAAGAAAGATTTTGACATCACGCTGATCCAGAACTTCTGGCCAACACAAAATACCTTGCAGAGACTCTATGTCTGCGTTACAGGCAGCTGCACGGGTTGCCTGAGCCAGCAGCCTCTGGTAGCCTGTGTTGAGTTGCTCGGGACAGAAGCAGCCCTATGATGATGGCAGCAGGAGATTCAGCCTGCTCTGCTCATCTGAATTCATATATAGCACCCAGCATGGGTTTGCCGAAGCCTGTGCTGTAGCAACCACACTGTTATCACAGCCTAAGATAACTAAGCCCAGCAGAAGGAAAAAGAGAGCGATAACTCATGAAATAAAACAGCAAGGACAAGGAAGTTCTGCACTCCCATTGCACTTCCATATGCGCTGAATAATTTCTCTTTTTTTATTGTTAATTTTATTTCAGAGTTTTACAGCTCTCTAAGTGCATGGTATCGAACATGTAATGGTTCATTTAATTTGGAATAAAATCTATAATTCACTGACATGTAACCAATCCTCTGAAATATAGAATGAGAGCAAGTCCTTGCTGTATGGTGTTTCTATCAGGAGCTACAAACCACAGATAATTATCTACCGTCTTGATTGATATTCTAAATGTAAAAAGAAAGGATTTGGGAAGATGCTGTTTCAGGAAAAGCAAACTGTATCTGTCTTCTTTCTTTAAAATATCATATCAGTGTCTGTCTTTCTCTCCTCAAAGTTAATTTACCTCTGAAAAGCAAAGATTGTTTAAAGGCTTCAGCCTGAAAATGGATTTCTCTTTTGCTTTTTACCTGGTGCCAATCTGTTCTGTGCACACAGATCTCCATACTCCTCATTCTTCATCTATGTAATAATCCCGGGGAAAAAACAAAGGTATTAAAGTTGTATAGCCAAGTGCTCCAAGTGGAAGGTGTGCCCTGAATTCAGTTCACCCAACCCACCTTAATTCAGTCCTCTTACAAAACCACACTTTTAATTGTTACGAAACACTTTGTTTTCCATGAGATCTGATCTGAAGGGGATTTTATGAGGAAAAGCATTTGGCAACTTCGCTGTGAACATCACCTCTAAAACTGGCTGTAAGGAGAATATCACTGTTCTCCAGATAAAATGATATGGTATCTTTGTCAAGTGCTATATATGAGGTCTCATTCCTGCATAGACACACGATATTATTATTATACAAGAAAATCTCTCGTTCTGCCATCTATAACCCTCTATCCAATATTTCACTGGGTCTCTAGGGAGGATCCCTTTTCAGGTCGAGGTAGAGGCTGCACACCAGCAGAGCACAGCTAATTGGAAGATGACAAATATTTGCTGTTGGACCCCTGAAGATGTTTCTGATCCTATATCCCAGGTGTCTTCGAGGATGACCAATTTATTTTGTTTGACTAACTAAAATAATTAAATGCATGCATAAAATCCTCCTCCTCCAGCCTTGTTTTTTCCCTCGTGTGAATGCAGATGTCAGAACTTCTCTTGTGTCGTGGTGCTCAAGGAGCTTCTGCCTTCTTCCCTGAGGAATTGGGAAGTACTGGTTAATCAACTGAATTGGTGGCTTCCAGAGATCACAGATACAATTTTTCCTCAAAATACAAGTACCTATGAGATGTGCTGTAACGGCAACAGAAAATGATCAGCCAGATACAGGAGACTATGAAGAAGCAGGTCAAAATTGCATGATCTGAAGGGGATAACCCGTGAGATCAGGTCACTGGGGGATGAATTTGCACTTGTCCTTTGTGAAAACTCGCCAGCAACATCAGGGAAACAGGCCCATAATCATAAAGCCTAACCCCAGTACTTCACTGTTCAGCAACCTTCTTGCCATTCTAAGAAAAGAGGCTGCAGCAGCTTTAGAGGGATGGGAATGAACTGGGAAACAGCCACAGCCTCAGTAATGCTGTGAATTTAATGTGGAGGAGTGAAAACCTCTGGACCGTGGAGGCTCAAATCTTCTATTCTCCTCCAGGTAGTTGCTTGAAAAGACCAAGCGCTCTCTATAAATAAACAGTTTATGAGGAAAAAAAAAAATAAGATGACTCAGCTCTTCAAAAAGACATTCACAGAAGGGAATAAAATTGTCTATTAATTTGTTTCAGTTAGAACTTCCATACAAGTTTATGCACTTATTTTGCCTCAGAGGACCTTTTCAAGCATCATCAAGTCTCATCTAACAGGAAGCACATTTCTGCTAGTGCTCAAAAGCCCCCTCCCAGCTGCACTAAAATATCACATCTCGCCCAACACTCCCTATCCACACCCAGCACTTCTGCTAATCACCTGCCCCAAGACGCTGCCTCATTTTTGCTGCTGTTGCTGCATCCAGAGGCAGCAAACACAAGCGCCCTGGATGCAGGTCTGGGGGATGAGTTTAGGCACCAGCCTGAAGGTAGGAAGGTGCTCAGCAGTGATGCTGTTCTCAGGCTCCCAGCAAAGCAGTCTGAGGTGGGTGCAGCTGGAAGTCTGCAGGGTCCCCTCCCTGTGAGCATCCTGCAACCTTAGTTCCCTGGGACAAGCAAAACTGATGAGAGCAGCACTTGGGTCCCAAAGTTGCAGCCTTTCCTCTCTCTGTGAAAGTCACTGACTAGTCCTTATGATCAGATGGACTTCACTGTCCTGACACATCCCTTCTAGCAAAGAAAAATGCTTAATACACAAACCCCAACACCAGCATTTTCAGAACGTTTTCCAATAAAATAAATCAAATAAAGAGAAATTTCTGAGTGATAAAACTGACCTAGCCTGTCACTGTGGCTGCACTAAAACAATCAGTCATACCTGGGAGCTAAGCTCCCATGAAAGGCAATTGCATCTTCATGTTGGTAATGCTTTTTGTCATTGCAGTATGTCTTTAAGGTACCTCCAGACCAAGCATGGCTAGTTTAACATAATCTCTTCTGATAGCAAATGTGAATTTTAGCTGTAGTCAAAAAGACTTGACAGTGTTGCTTTCATATTTGTACCATCTGTGATAAGGATATAAGCAGAAAAATATCAAGAACAATATATCAGCTGGGCTATATTGTCAGAAAGAATTCCAAAAAGACACTAGAGCTTTCTGATGACACCGTCATTAAATCCAGCCACCCTGCAGCACGATTAGCACAAGCACAGACAAGACAACTTTCAGGATAACAAAGTGAACAATATCTACTCTTTGAGTAATTCCGAGTCATCGCCGATTATCCGATGCATGATCAAGGAAGGATATGAGCAAAGCCAAGTTGATGTATGCTCTAGAAACAATATAGGCTGCCAGATTCAGGCGAGAGAAGCTACATTGTCCTCAGAGCTGACTACAATAGCTCTACAGCACGGATCAATTGGATTACAGTGCGCTGAGATATTAGTGCTTGCCAAAGTGGAAACAAAGTGAACAATGGGAGAGGCATTAGTTTGATTCATTTTGTTTCATGACGTTTTAAAAGTTCCTCTGGAAACAGCTTGGTGTTTGACATCTGATGCTGTCTAAATACGTTGCTGTGTTTGTAGCATTTTGAGAGAGACTCTGTAATCATCACAACCTCTTTAATGCACCGCAATGAAATCTGACTGTAGCAATAAATCATAAGTTATTTTATTCTGTTCTCATTGATTTTGGTCAGATAAAGGGATAGCCCAAAGGAATAAAATGGTGTGAATAGTGTGCTGGCTTCCTATCACCTCTTTCTCAATTCATTACCACTTTGCTTTCTCCTCTGATGACTGGTCATGAAAGGTAATTCAGTAAATAATTTGAGTGAAGGATTCATGTTCTCCTTGTTATATACGAGAAAACTATTTCTGTTTTATCTGCAAAGAGCATAGCAGAGTTTAAATCCTATCAGATATGTAGATAATACAATACTGGCTTTGTTTTATGATTGGACGAGAATTTCATATATATTATTTAACTTTCCGGAGCAAATATTTTCAGCTGTGTCAAAATCTACTTGCTGTGATGATATATGAGTGAGTAACACTCCAGGGGCACAGACCATGAAATGGCCTAGCTTCTGCTCATATTAACTTTTCCTGGGCACTCTTTCATCTGACCCTGCCATCCATGTCACAGCTCTGTATTCTCACATATTTCGGGGGAATGGTTGGGGAAATATCAGGGTACAATAACAGGATTTTGCTTCCAAAATCACCTTCACAGTGGCCAAGAGTGATGCAGCTGGCTAAGCTAAAAATAGTGGCCACTACAATTAACTAACTTGAATTTCCTACACAACTTTCTTATTTTTTTCCTCCTTCAGTTTGCTGGACTCAGTACTCTGGCACAGAAAGATGGATTATTGGAAAATAGGCTCTGGCACCCAATGAGAATGCTGAAATGCATTTGATTACATTTCTATTGAAGCAGGGATATTCTTTGGGAAATCAAGTCTCATTCCTAGTTAGAGCATGTGGTATAAGCTTATCAGCTGGGGGTTTAGATAACATTTCAATTAAGGAGTGGCTGGTGGTAAATTGACCCTTGGTTTTAAATGAATTATTGCTACAGCCAGCTTACATTTAAAGATGGAGAAAAACGTGAGGAAGGGAAATCTCATTCTGCTTTTAATTGCTAAACAACAAGGAAAACACATTGTCCTACGACAGTTCATGGGATCTCACCATCTCAGTCAGAAAGACTGTGAACAGTGAGGCAAAGGAAGGAGCAAAAGCAGACAAGTGTCCATCCCACGGATCCCAACGGAGAAGACGCGGGCAGGCAGCTGGTACTTTTGTCTCCTCAGCTTCCCACAGCTTGACACAAACCCTGGCTTTGACATTCCAGATAAAGCTTCTTTTCCACTTGAACTAAATAGTTATTAAGAGGTCAGTGTAGGCTATTGGCTCAGCAACCTTCACCTCAGCTCTGCCCCATGGGAAAACAAGAGTATTTCATTCATCTTTCCACTCCTCTGATGATTAAGACTGGCTTTTGTGAGTGCCTAATGTATGAGATGAGCCTTTCTGTCCTGCTCATACAGATAAGCTGGGGCCTGGATGGCTTCAGGGGATGGTTTGACACAGGGAGTACCCTAAAAATACCTCTCTTAACTCAGGTGTGAAGCAGCAGACTAGACTAGAGGTTAAGGGGAACATTTTCAAAGCAGGGCAGAGGATTTAGTCATGCAACTTCTGTCGACATTAAATCCCAGACATTACTTTGAAAATTTACCACCTAAGTGCTACCTTAAATCTATAATGCAGTAATGGTATTAAAAAAGGCAGGGACATTAAAGCACTGGCTTAAATCTTGCATTGCCATAATGCTATTAAAGGGGAGGATCACAACTCTAGCACTTGGTCTTGATTAATTATGTTAGAGGGATATGCTGGACTGACCAGCACTGTCATAGGCAAATTGCTTATTAAAAAGGTTATGCTCTTTTTTTTTTCCTTCCTAAATATCTCTTAAATGCTTCGTCAGCTCCAACTGAATAGAGGAGAGAGAAAAGAAAAAAAAAAAGGAGACATCACTGAGGTCACTTGCAGGTGAATATTCCTCCAGGACAACCTGCAGGCTTCCCTATCCTGATGGCCATGCAAGACCAGCAGGACTAAACTTCCTTTTATCCATAGAACTTGCAAAGAAAAAGGCAACCTGAATGACTGAGAGGTTGGTAAACACCCAAATCCCAAGGCTTACCAGAGAGGCTAATGCTTTTAGACCATAGAGATTATCCAGAACGCTCTTGGGCACCTATGGTTTCTCCCAGATGCTGCAGAGTTTTGGGAGGATACAGAAACGAGCTTTATGTTCCCCCCTCAGTGCTGGACAACCAAGTTTTCTTTTTCTGTTTTAATTCTTCTTTCTCTCTTCAGTGAAGTTTGACTGCAGAGAGGATGCCAGTATCTTTGAATTTTGTTTTCATAAAATAGAGCAAAGCTGTTAGCATATTTCAACTATTTAGAACACCATTTTTTTTTTTTGCTGAGAAATGTATCACGCAGATAAGATTTTTATTAAAAAGCTTAATGAACCATGGGCAGCCTGTAGCTTTTTCACATTTGAAAACTTTTGTTACTAATTAACTTCATTAATAGTAGTTAGAGGCACATTGGCCAATATTTACCGAGAGGCAGCGTTACTGCAAAGCACCAATGGACTCAGTGGTGCAGCTAATGGATTCCCTACAGACAACTCCACCGGAGTTGAACTCGCCATGGTCAAATTGCTTCTTCTTTGCAAAAATGAAAATCTCATTGAGGCTGGTGCTTAAAAAGCCACAATATGCTTGACGTTAAATGAATAGAGGGAACTTCCTAGTCCCGCTGTGGCTGTTATTGATAGCCGCACGCGTGCAATGAACTCGCCGAGCTCATGCCGAGCTCACAGCAGGGTCTGGCCTCGGGCTGAGCGTGGCGGCGAGAGAGCAGCCCCGAGCCCATGAAGATCTCTCACTGCTTGAGGCTCTCAGCAGAGACGTCTGCTCCTGAGCGAGCCGTGCTGGGTGGCGCGGAGGGACACTGCTAGAGACACCGGCATGGTTGTCCATGCCTGGATGGTTTGGGTTTGTCTGGATGACTTCAGCTTCATCCTGGTAACTCTTCTGATATCTCAGCAGCTGCTGGGTAGTTGCTGTGGCTGGGAGAACTGAATGCCTGTGCACAGTGGGGTGGTGGTTTCTAATGAGATTATCCTAAAAAAACCCTTGTTTTTCCAAGCAGCTAAAGATGGAGATGCATCAGACTCATCTTTCCATTATAGTGGTGCCCTCTGGAAATCAGAAGGCGTTTCTTGGGCCCAGCAGGCTGAAGTCTAGCATGTTGTACAGCTAATTGGACATCACTGTAGCACCTAACCGATGTGCTGTGAACCTGCAGAATGTTGTCATCACTGCAAGAACGGCAGCTGGAACCTTTTTTCCTCCATCTTTCACAGATTTCTCCCTATTGTTTCTTTTTCTTTGCCATCTTTACCTCCTTCCCTACCCCTCTTATCTAGGGTCCATTCTTCGGGGGACACGATTGAGTTATCCATTGTAAATTTAAACATATACATCTAGTTACACATATATATGAAAGTAGATTATTCACTTGTACTTACATTTCTAGTCAGTTTCTCCAGAAGTGTCACGCGGTGTGAAGCGATGCCACCTGAGGGGAAAAAGTGTTTAAACTACGCTTCCTTTTAAACATCACAAGAGCATCTCTGTTGGCCTGATGGTTCTGAGAAGCTTCTCTCTAATCCTTTCAGCTTTTACTCTACTGATAGGGTTTCAGTTCTGGAAACTTGCTGGGGAAAACATGCTCAAGCCCCCAAGATGCAGAATCCTCTCCATCTACTTGCCCAGTTTGCTGCAGTTCTTCTCTCCTTTGACAATAAGAGTCCAACTCATGAGGAACTGCTGAGATAGCAACACCGCCTAGAGAACTAGGAGGAGCTCAGCTGGTGATGGGCAGGAGGAGCAAGGTGGTTTATCAGAGCTTTCTTATCACTATTATCCACAACAGCTGATTCTCTTAGATCTTGCATAGAGGATAGTTCAGGAGTTCATTCCCTGGTATCTTAAATTGTCAGTAGCTGAATTTCTCTTAGAAATTGTGATTTTTTTTTCCTCCCTCTCTCTCTTGTTACCCATGGAAAAAAAGGAGGAATGAAAAATACAGGATAAAGAGAGGTCAAGCATTTGGGAGTTGTCTGTAGCAGGAAGCTGGGAAATAAGT
The DNA here is from genome assembly GCA_003342815.1 of Eudromia elegans. NCBI lineage: Eukaryota > Metazoa > Chordata > Aves > Tinamiformes > Tinamidae > Eudromia > Eudromia elegans. The sequence goes on from PTEX01000213.1 coordinate 1,242,846, forward strand.
GACCTAGGAGGATGCACACCTGCCCTCCTTGGAGGGATGAGGGAACATTTAGCTGGAATAATCAAAGTAAAGCTGAGGTCCTTTCACCCTCGGCTGCTCTCATTAATGTTAGGGATCATTCTGCAGTTCTACATAAGTGCAGGAGGGGCCTGTACTCAAATGCAAGGTCAGATCTAAGACAGACAATTCTCCTCCAAATTCTGAATTGAATATCAAGACCCCTTTTCATTTACTTTCTTTACATATTGTATTATGAAAAAAAGATAGATTTTTTTTTCTGTATGTAGGACCTCACAGAAGACTGTCTAATGCTTTAATTAATAACTTAAAAGTCAGGATTCATGCTGATGTCTTCTCAAACGAGAAGGGAAAGATCAATATTAAATATGGTTTTAAATAATCAAAGAGGTATGTGGAAGGAAGACAGGAACTTAGGAAATGACAGTGGTTTAATGCCATGTATCAAAATGATTGAAAAAGAGTCGTTATGCAAAGACCCAAAGTGGAAAATACTTGAATTGCCAGCTTGGGCCCAGCTCTGCTCCTGCACAGTTATTAAGAGTAAAATTCCCAGACAGTGACTCTGCAAGTCCTCTGTACAGTGCACCCCATTGCTCTTGGAATCATGGTCTTCCATAGTCCAGCTCAGCAGTTGCCTCTGCTATGAGCAGGGTTGGGCTGTTGTTGCCAGTGTGAGAGGTGAAAGAGTTGAGTTGCTGCAATTGCAAGGGCTGGAAGAGGCACTTGGTGTAAACGAGACATTTAGCACACTCGTAAGGGTCCCCATCTCAGGCCAGCCCCTGTGGTTTGTGAGGAGGTCTAGGCTTTGGAATGGTTTAACCATCTCGCAGGGCTGTAGAGGCTTTACCACTTCAGCTGTTAAAGACCGCAGTGCCAAATCCTGGTGTCTTTTAAGTCTCCAACAAATCACCAGTGGTCTCCATAGGTGCAGGATCAGGTCCCCGGAGTACTTTAAGCAATTTAAACCACCCTAAATCCTCCAAGCAGCTTAAATGATAAGCTACTTGTTCCAGAGTTTGCAGCTGTAAAACACTCTATGTAGGCAGCTCGGTGTGTGCTGGATGTTGTGAGCACACCCGATGGATGCATCTGCCTTGAAACACACCACTAATATGATAAACCTCTGCTATCAAATGGTCAAAATTATTTCCTTTTAAACGAAGTGAGACTCCTTGTTGTTTTTATAAATGCATTGATCAGAGGAGACCCTCACTTGCTGGAAAATAACAGTGTACAGCAGCCATCAGATGAGGTTCTTTTCCCTCGGCTCCCACCAACAAGATGGTGCCGGAGTCTCTGTGCATGACTCCACTCCCATCGGCTGTATTTCCAAGCAGTCTGCATGTCCCTAAAAGCCCTTCAGAGACAGCTGAGTGTTCCCTCTGCTTTTCAATAACATTACATGACGATGGGAAGGCAAAATAGCTGGGAAGCCTTTCTCAAAATCCTTCTATAAAGATATCTATTTGCATCTTCGACCCTGTACAGGATCCTCTGTCCCTAAAGCTAAATGCCCAGGGAGTTTCCAAGCCTATGAGGACAGAGGGGCATGGAAGCTTCTCTGCAATGTTCTGTTGGCCATTGCAACTAGTGCTGCAGTGACATGTTAGGAAGCAAGATCTCCCTCTCGCATCTCATACGAGTAACTCTATGTGAGGATAAGGCCTCAGTGTAGGAGGGAGGTTGAGCAGTGAGGCCAGCATTGCCACTAACCAACCAGTACCCACGAAACAGGTAGGCTTCTGCTAGGATTAGGACTATATCTCCAGAGACACTGCTTTCAACAGCACTGAATTCTGAAGAAAGAAAGAAAAAATTACTGTTTTAACTAATTCCCAGCAGAAACTGAGCCTGTTTTTAACAATGAACCCCTTTTATTTTACTTGGGAATCTCTATGCTAGCAACACTCCTTTCATCACGTGGGCTGAGCGAGGAATGAGAACTCTCTGGGGAGGACTCCTTATGGTTAACCAGGGGTGATCAAGGCTCGGTTATTAATATTCATCTGACGGAGAAGCCTCACTTGTGAGTGAAAGCAGGCTTGACACTGAGTGCGCCGTGGGTGAGCTGAGCGTCCCGGTGCCTGGTGGGAGACAAGAAGTACCTGTCAGTGTGTGGGGAGCGGTGGCACTTGCGGGTCAGGGCTAACGTGCTTCTCACCTCTTGGGGAAAAAGCGATGCTTCTCTCAAAGCCTGATTTGACATGGCACGACGCCTCCGTCTCTCTGTGTCGGGGGCTTTAAGGGAGCAGTTCTTCCTAAATGTCACCGAGATGCTAAGAGAAGCAGGGAGAGGGCATCAAAGCCACCCCAGCAAGCAGTCAGAGACAAAGCTGCAAAGCTTTCTGGAAGCTGATGATAAACTCATTTGCCTGCAGCTAAAAACAGGTGAGGATCAGAAATGCTGTCCTTTCCGCCAAACCCTGGGGAGGAAAAAGGGGTCAGACACTGCAGGGACAAAAACTGATTTCAATCTGCAGCCCCAGACGCTTTAGAAGTCCTGGTGGATTGCTGAGTGGCATTTGAGCCGGACTGCTACAAACAGATAAGCATCTTTGAAAGGAAAGGGTGGGAGAAAAGCCGGGCAGAAATTTCACCACTCTCCATCCTTCCCTTTGCATGGGAACACCTGTTTCACACTTGCATTTTCATCTATTTTTGCACATCTGCAAATCAAGGCAATTATGGCCTCGCCTAGTCAAGGGGATATTTTAAGCGACTATTAAGTCCTGCTGAAATCACAGCGATTTGCTACTTAGAGCAGAATGGAAGAGACTAAGACGTTTGAGGCTGTAGCCAAGTCGTGTCCGGGGAGATGTCTGTCTCCCTTTTGCTGCGGGAGATTCAACGCTCCTACAACAACACGGGAGGCTCTGACTGTGCCCACCTCACATCCCAGTGAACTCTGGGAGAGCTACGGAGATACAGGGACTGCAGGTCTCCCTTTGCCCGCATGCTATGAAATCTTCACTTTGCAGTCCATGGGTTTATCTGATGCATTTGCTGCCTAGATTAATCGCTGAGCACCATCTTGATATTTTGTCTGCCTGCTAGCCCATCTCTCTTCCAACCTTGTCCCAAATGCCATTCTTTTCCCTGACTCCTACTAACTTGACCAGAACTTTTCTTCCTAATTTTGTCCTCTGATTCTGTCTGCTTCTCCTTCCCCTTTCTCTTTCCTTCTTACCATCCCCATTATCCCCTATATTTCCCCCCTTCTCTATAAATTTCCTTTGTCATCCCTCCCCTCTCCAACTATCTTGGTTGGCTCTAAATAAAAATCCTAAGCTGAGTTACAGCAGCAGACAGGAGGCCAGGCCTCCGGAGTTCAGTTCCTGCCAGCCTGGTTGTGAGCTTTCATGACTCTTAGCCTCTTGCTGACGCTCCTTCCTCATCTATAAGCTGCAGCTGGAAAAAATAAATAGGGGTTGTGTCTCATACTCAGCATGCCACATAAATGCAGGGCATGATTATCATTAGTCTCTTGCTCGAGGAGCTGGATTGGCCAGATTTTCTGGTGGAGGCCACTGGCTGCCCTTCTGGGCTGTCACACATACCATTCTCATGAGATGCTTTACCAAATTTATTTTCTCACTTTCCCCTCCTAGTCAGTGGAGTGCTTGGCACAGGGGCAGCCATCCATGCACTGTTGTTATTAGGCAATAAACAGTGCCAATGAATGATTAAAACTCAGGCAGAGCTGCTGGTATCGATTTTTCAAGCTCCGTGAAGAACTGCATAGAGCTTTTTAATGGGCATTAGTAGGATGAGCCAGGTCATCCACAGGGAGTCTTCAAAATGCCACTTTGCAAGAATGCAGATAGTGAAGCTTTTGATTTGCAGAGGCTCTTTCAGGGACTCATGGCCATAGCTGCCCAGTGCCAGGAGGGTTGGGAAGAACAAGACTTTGGCTCCTGCAGTAATTCTATAATTTTCCCCCTAAAATGAGACCAAAAACTGCCACCATGCTGGGAAGAGCAGCCAGAGGGTGAAGTCTGCGGGAGCAGGCAGTGCAGAGAGCTGATGATATTGGTATTTTCCACCCTTCTCACTGAAGTTTCCTGTGCTGAACAGTTATTGTCACAGTCCTTCCTCCATCCAAGGCCCAGAGAGTCTAGCCTCTATCTCCAGCCCTCATTCCTGTCTTTGCACTTCCTTCATAGCCTCCAGTTATACCATCCCCATTAACACGATATTCACAACCCTTTACCTTCTCACTCTCTGCATGTATCCCATCTCTGCTCCTTTGTAGTCTATCAGGACAGAAAATATTTATTTGACCTTCTTTATCAACCATACCTTCACTGGCAGACTTTATGCTGGAGGACATGGGGTGCATTCAGGGAACCCATCTCACCTGCTCATACTTTCCACCAGCTCCCTTTCATCATTTAACCTCATCATGTTTAACAAGATGATTAATTTCACCCAAGAGCTGCTAACAAACACTCTGGTAGGAATGGGGCTCTTTAACCACCATTGTTATTCCCACAGCAGGTATCTAGGTGAGGTACCTCTTACAATCAGACTCTTGCACCTAAATGCTAATAGGAAAAAAATTGTATTCAGGTGTTTTCAGTTTGGATTAATTTACAAGAATTTTTATGCACAGTGAGATAAAGAAACATTGCAAAAGTGTCTAATCCAATCCAATGGGAATTGGATCCCCTGACTTTATTACAAGTTAATAAATTTGGTGCCTAGTAGGGCTCTGTCTTTGAAAAGGTCTCTTGATTTCAGGGGAAGCAAAGAGGAATGGCACCTCCAGCATAGAAATTCCTCGATAAGGGAATGAAGCATATGGCTTTCAATGGCTCTCCATGACTAGGAGCATTTGACTGAGTTTTAACACTCACTCACACACCTATAGGCCCAGCTTGGAAGGGTACTCAGAAGGTGCCTCTGCACCCATAAACCTCTCTTCCTGTACGGCTTTTGGAATTGAACATTTAATGAACTGGGGGGAAAAAAAAAGTGATCTGCTGGGTGTTGGATGTAATCTCCTGGATAATGTCCTTTGCTTTGAGAAAAAATAAAAACCTGTTCCTTTGCGGAACAAAAGATGTGAAAAAGCAGGCCTAAAACCCAGGCCCTAAGCAACGTCCATGAGAGTCTGAGTGAGGTGTGACTGGAGAGAAGAACAGGAGCGCTGGAGCAGTCAGCAGGGAAGTGGAAGGAAATCAGGATACCTGGCAAGGGCTTGCAGAGAGTGCAGGAGGCAGCTGACCAAGGACACCAGGGACACTTCCCATTCCTGAGGGCCGCTCACAAAGAAACCTTCTGCAAAGTGCAGTTAATTTAATGTGTCCTGAAACAAGCAGAAGAGAAATCTCTGCCAGCAACGTTGCTTTTAAATAAAGAGAAATACTAAATAGTTCTGTAGATTTCTATGGGCCAAGATTTAGCTTTCTTTGTAGACCCATCTGCCGAAAGGCCTGTATCTTATCTGATCATTTCCATGGCAACGGCTCTGGGATTAGAAAAGGATGAATGTTTAGGAATAGTTGCTGGAATTTCATGGAAGATGATGAATTGCGGATTACTTCACTACCTACGTGTTACCATGGAAATGTACTTTTGCAAATTGCATAGGATTTAAAACACCACCGTTATTAGTATGTATTTATGGCTGCTTTTCTAGAAAGACCCAGGAAGACAAGGTACCTCTCCTGTTCAGCACCTCTCTACCCTGCTGAGCAAACGCACAATACCAACCAGAGTGGTGGCGCTTGTCAAAGTGGAGGCAATCGTCAGATCTTGGACCCAATTCTCTCTTGTCGGGCAAAACCTCCTAAACAAAACCTGGGCAATGAAAAGGGTTACAAAGGAAACCTCTCTCATATGCACAAAAATAAAATAAAATAAAAAAAATCAAATAAAAAACTCCCTCTCAATACTTTCATAAAAATGGACTTTGATAAATAAATGGGTTTATGAAATATCACCTCTCACTTGATGACTTGAAAGATCCTTTCCAGTCTTCTGAACCTCAGGTTGCTCTCATGACCATTTTCAGTGTTGCAATGAAAGTCTTTGTTTGAGTTTGAAAGAGCTCTGTCCCATCTTTTTGTAAACTATTGATGAAATGTTCCAGATGGCAGTCCTGCTACTGCTAGGACTGAACTTGGACTTGTGATTAATCCTCAGAAAAAGCCTTGAAAAATCAAATATTTCCCATCTTTGAAGCCCAGTGCAAAAGAAGGGAGAGAATTCATCCCCCTCTCTACAAAAACATGAAAATTCAAAGGCCAGATAAATAATCCCTTAAATTATCTTTTTCATAGACACACTATTTTTCAGTAAGCCCCCCTCCCATAATATTTTTTTGCACAAGGAAGTGTATATATCATAACATAATCACACATAACATAATGACTTAAAGAAGGATATTGTAACTAAACAGTGAACATTCATTTATAGTTCCTGGAGCACTTTTAAATCAAAATGAAAATTTGCAGCTTCTTGAGAAAGAAGCATTGTTAATGCCAGTTTATATATGGAGAAACTGAGTCCAGAGAGGGTGCCTTGAGGGTCAGCAGCACAGTTAAGGTTATAGATCCAGTCTAGCACTAGGCAGAACTCCCTGGGATCTGTTTAAGTGATGGTTCAGATGCCATAATGATGTATGCGAGAGCAATGCTGATGTAAGAATCTCCTCTGGGGGAAGTGAAGGTGTCCTCTAAGGAGCTGTGTGGATGAGACAGCTCCAAAATGAATTCATCAACTCTGACAGTCCCATCAACTCTGAGTCCAGATTTAGGCTGACATTTTCATTCCCTAAAACCAAGTCACGGCAAAGTCTCTCTAAGTGAGGCCAACTTTTGCTACTTCACGTAGCCACCGTGTTTCACCCTTTCATATTCCTTATGACCCCGTGTAGGTCTCAGGTGCAGATTCACGCCTTGATCCAGATGTACCTGAGCTACATTTTAACTACCAGGGGACACGGAGGCAAGAGCTAGGTCCTCCATGGCCCCTGGCCATGCTCCAGCTGCAGCACACCGCAGGGGTGGGACAGGAGATGGCTCTCGCTGGTGCCATCGGACTCACTGCCCCACTGACAGGGTTCTCGCCTTAGCTCTTCCTCAGCTCTGCTGCTCCGATCGCTTATCTTGGCTATCTTCTGTCTCCTCAAAACGCTGCACCAAACCCCATCCCAGTAGAACGTCACAACCCGAGGACACACGTGGCTCTGAGGACACATCCCCACCTCTGTTTTGCACAGCCTGATAAAATTCCTCTTTCCTTTACAAGAAGCCTGCCCGGGAGTGGATTTAGCCCATCCTGTGGGAGCTCACGGCCTCATCCGCCCTTTGCGCCGGGAGAGAAGCATCTCCCTTGCTAATGCAGCGTCTTTCCGAGGCCCTAAAAGCCACGGGCGCGCGAAGCGGAACCCGCTCGCCGCCAGGGTTAGTCACACGCTCGGGAGCTGGCGGGCGGCCAGGCCGAGGCCCGCGGCGCGCTCCCGGTGGGCTCGCTCAAGAGTGGAGACGGCAGCTGGTGGCGCGTGGGCGGGGAACGGCTCCCAACGGCACACTCTGTCACGTCGCTCCGCCGAGCTCCCAACCGCCCAAGCACAAAACCTCCCGGAAACCTACTGGGAGGAGAGTGGAAGGCGCTTGGAGCAAAGGAGTAAGGGCAAAGCAAAGGCTTTGTGCTGGTTGTGACCTTCTCCGAGAGACATCCAGGCATCGTTGCTGTCCCACTGAGGGGATGTGGGGAAACCCATGCTGAGCACCTCATGGGGACCTGCTCTCCACCCCTCTGCAGCCCCACTGACTCTACCCAAGGCTGCATGGGCAGAGTTCATAGTAGGTTCAGGCCCCACGGCTGCAATTCCACCCTCATCTCCTCTTACGCATCTGATAGGCTTTCAAATTAATGCAAGCGATTAATTAGCCAGATTGTGTTACACTATACTCAGTTTACAATGGCTTTTTCTTTTTTTTAAATGCTCTCCCCATCTCTTTTATCTCAGGCTTTTTGCTTCCTTAAGCCCTGGCTTCCTTAAGCCAAGCTTCCTTAAGCCTAAGCCTCAGTTCTCTTTTACTTGATCCATTTTTGTAGCAAAGAGACACCTCTGGGGCTGCATCTCTCCAGGAGAAACCACAGGCACAAAGCCCTGCTCTCTCCATTCAGCTGCCTGCAGATTCTCTCTCGAGCAATTGGGAAGAGCCTCAGCATTTCTACAAGAGCCAGAGCCACTCTTTGTGGCTACAAGGGCACACGTCATTTTATCAATCGTAAGAAAATCAGAAGTGAATGAGTTGCTTGGAAAATCCCCACCCCTTCCTCTGAGATAAGCTCCGCTCTGGACACAAAACCAGAAACAATGAAAGAAAAGGGCCTGGGAGAGGTGGGGTTTCCGTCGCTCCTGCTCCGACTCTTGGGATCAGCCCTTTTGAAGGCGGCGAGGCTGCAGCTGCCTTCGCTTCCACCGTTGCAGACTCAGTGGATGGTGGAATAACCCAAATGCACCGGGGTGAATGGGTTCACTCGGACCCCAGCTGGCTGCTAGCACGGAGGCTGCATGGGCAGCAATGCCACGCTGCTGTCCCAGGCAATGCACTGGCCTGCAGTGGCTCTCGAGAGCCACGTGTGAGCACGCCTGGAGGCTGCCCAGGCATTCAGGTGTCCAGGGAAGGCCAAGTCACCGCCGCCACGTGGTGTGGCTCATGGAACAGGCTGCTGCCCCCAGCTCTGCAGCCGCCTCCCTCCCACCTCCGCTTGCAGGGGAGCCGTGGGAACGGGAGGCAGCAGCAGCGCAACTTACTCGGCTACTGCTGGGAATTGCTGCCTCTAGTTTTGGTTGCTGCAAGCTGGAACAAGGGCCTTAGGAAAACAAAACAAAACAATTAAATCTCCCAAAATAAGATTTTTCTGATTTTCTTAGCAGTTTGTTGACAATTTTTAGCCGCTGAATTTTAAATACTGCAGGGCAAAAAAAAAGGCCCTTTTGGAGCACTATAGGAGGGCAGGCGACAGCTTGAATAGCCTTTTCTTCCAGCCCTGCACAGATAAAACACTTGTAACTCTCCACACATGAGGAGACAAATGGATTTCAATTACTGAAAATGCTGACTTGGAAATCAGTGAGACCAAAACTGAAGGAAGCCACTGTCTGAAGCAAGAGCATCTTTGTGTTAAGAACAGTGATTTGGGACCAACGTGAACCTAAACCCGAGATCTGCCAAAGACTTCTTGTGATCCTGGGCAAGGTCCCCATCCCCACACAGGAATGGGTCTCACTCTCCTATACACTATATTAACACATGCAAAACCTCTTTTAAAAACCTTTTTCTGGAGGTTTCTGTCTGCAAGAAGGAGCTGGATTTTTATCAGAAAGGAAGAAAACACATATTTTCAAGGGAAGAGAATTCTATCAAATGCCTATAAGAAGTTTAACCTTGGGAGATGAAAAAGATCCCTGGTAGTTATCACCTTCCCCAAGTCGTTATCAGAGCAATTATGTGTGATTTAGTAGTTTGCTCTGTTGCAACGCAATTTTCTGCGTTGTCTGACATGATAAATGGAATTGCAGACCTGGCCCCCTTATGACATCCCTGAATCTGCTGCATGGGACAGGGGAGAAATATTACAGCAGGGGAAAAGAAAAGCACTGCGTAATGCATTGATTGGAGCTGCTTCTTGCAGTTTTTGCTGTATGTCCTTAGCAGTCAGCAGATTGTCAGGGGTGAGAGAAGGTACCTTACATTCAGAGGCTAGAAATATCCTTTTTAACTCCTTGTCCCAGTGTCCTTGACAAGCTGTGATCCAGGTCAAAGTTTCCTTGGTGTAGGATGCAATGTTTTGGGTCATCACAAGACATCAAATATTCACATGTCACCATCAAGAGTGTGATCTTTCTCCCTCCTTTTTTCCTTCCTTTTTCATTCTCTTCTTTTTATCCCTTCCTATAAAAGGGTTTACAGGAAACACCCATTCATAAATCAGGCCTTAGCAAATCATGATTTTAAATTTTTTTCTAAATCCTTGTTTGTTCCTTTGATGTCCACAGAATGCCTCAGAAAACTTTACTCACAACCATGAGGGTTCAAAATATATTTTCCTTTTCTGATTTTATTTTAAGAAACAAGTTTTTGTGCATCATTTGAATCCAGGAGCTGCAACCTGCCAGATATCTCAAGCCTGCAGATCGCCAGTGCTGGTAACCTCAGCCTTGCGGAAGGTCCTGGCTGCTGACTATAAATGTCCAGCAATGCAGGCAGACAGGGCCTGTTTTTTCAGAGAAGACAAGGAGGTGCTTGGCATGCACGAACAAAGGCCTTGAGATTTACAGCTGCAATTTGCTTCTTTTCAAACACAGCCCTTGTACTTCCCACTGCAGGTTTCCTGTACTAGTAACACTCCTACAGATTTTGAATTACTACCACAAAATGCAATGCTCACACCACAGGCATGACTTCACAGGTTCTTGAGGCGGTTTCTATGCATGCAAAGACTCTCTTACATAAGGATAGGACAGTGAAATTGTGGCCCTGCGCACAACTACACAAGGTCCTCTGCAGTCGGGGGCTGCTCAGATCAGTGGGGAAATAAGAAACTTGGCTTATAATTATCTCATGAGGGGAAGGTCCCTGTTCTGCTTCCAAGAGGAGCAAGAGTAAGAGAGGATGTGGAGTTTAAGCCCCCTTCCAGCAAGGCCAAAGCACTGCAAGGGGCTGGAGCACCTCAGGAGTGCCAGAGGCACAGAGAAGAAATGAAAGCTGTTGTTCACTCTCCACCAAAATGAATGGCAAAGCTCCCAGTGACTTCCATGGTATAACATGAAAACACTAAATCCTACTCGTTTCTTCTTTATGCATCCAAAATAGCTATAGGAAGTAGCAGAAACATGACTCAGAACGAAAGACTTTTCCTCTTAAGGCCTGGTTTCCTTCCTTGAGCCGTTTGGGAGAAGCGTTAGCTAAGCATCTATGTGGGCAGGGGCTCCAAGTGAAGTTCTCCTATTGTTAGGAAAGGCCCTAAATAATCCTGTGGCCTCTAGACCAGAAATCCCGGGTCAGGCAGGTCAATCCTGGAATACAGGATCTCGCACTTTAGGATACTATTTTATCCGAGAAAGCAGGATGCAAAACTTACCCCGGCTCTTTATTCTTCGACCAGAGGCACAAGCTGCAGATGCGGAGATGTTCTGGTGCAGGAACTACGTTCAGCCATACAGCATAGCCTAGGCAGCACTTCTTCACTTGCATGAGCCCTATCAAGCACAAGGTCTGTTTTATTTGGCCTGTCTCGCAGGACTTGAGACAGAAGCAGCAGAGCGAGAGGGTCAGTGCCGCCTTATGTGTAGGAATGAAGCTAAAACTATTTGCCTTTTTTGCCATAAGAGCCAGAAAAAAAAAGCCCCCAGAGAGATAGCTCCTCTCTTGAAGCTGGCACCACTATTTTTCTTACAAAAGCTCCAAGACTCTTCCCCCTTCTTGCTCCAGTCTTCATGGCACAATACCGACTGGGAAATATTTTGTCCCAATTAAATGAGGAAGCTCTAACAGATCTCTTTTGAGTTAACTAACCCGAAAGCTGTTCCAGCTGCACTGCTTGAAAAATGGTATGAGAGTTTGAGAGGGTTTTTAGGGGCTTTCTGAGCAGCTCAGCCACTGGGTCACTATGATTGAATCAGAATATGGCATTCGGGAAGTGGATGAATATCCTTGTCCCTGCTCGGAAGAGGGTTCGGCTGGATGGCCGGGGCACAGCTTGGTTCAGCACGAAGGGCAAAGCCGAGGGAGCTGCGTGACGCTCGTGTTAGCAGCTGGAGCTGGACGTCCTCCGCAGGGTGAACAACACTGCATCACACAGAGCAGCTGGGGGAAAAACAACGGGAAAAGATGAAAATGAGCAGGGGATTTCATAACTGAATTTGAAATTTCAAGGTTGCATCAGTTTGTCAAGGGTCCTTAATGGATCGATTTTCTAGAGGCGGGGTCAGGCACATTGGGAGGTGGAAATTTATTCAAAGCCCTTTTTGACTAATTTAACTGTATTTTCCCCCCCTTGTCTAAAATTACTTCTTTGCACTGAAAACCTAGCATTTTTGAGCAAGAAATCTGGGGAGATGTTGATGCCCTTTAAGAGCTGCTTGATCAGCTCAGATCAAGATACAGGTGCTTTCCAGGAGGCATCCAGGGTTTTGGCAGTGGTAACATGGCCCAAACCTTCTGTGGGACCAAGTGCTAATTTCCACGGGCAGGTTAAATGCTGCATCAGTTAGAAAGCCAGAGAATGGGCTGTTTCAAGGGCTCTAAGCCACAAAGAAGGGGGAGGCTGGGAAGAACTAAACAGAAAAATAAAACGTGCTGTTTCCTCTTTTGCAAAGCAATACTTCCCCTCTTCCGACCCGTTCTGTATTCCTGAGGGCTTTCCAGCCTTTCCTAAGGGGAACAGGTACTCGTTCTTAAATTGTCTTGCGTTTCCAAACATGCATGTGCTGCCAACCAAGGCTATCCTTGCAAGCCAGGTAAGAAAACCTCTCTGGGAGGTGCTCCCAGGCCTCAGGGAAATCGGGAATTAGGAAAACCTCACCTCGTGGAAGCCAGAAAATTCCCTCCCTCCTCTCTACTCGAGATCAATCCTGGCATTAGGATGCTGTCAGCAAAGTGCCACATTGTTCTTACAAGCCTAAAAAAATAAAAAAATAATAATTAAAAAAACCTCCTGAGGCCATTTCTGGGTGGCAGCAGCCATGGCAAGCTCTGAGGAAGGCTGCTTAAGCGTTTGCCATAAAAGGTGCCCAGAAGACACAAGAAAAGGTTTCAAGGAGGACACCAGAGGGAACCCTGAATCTTGATTTTCCAAAGCTGAGGAGTCACAGGGAGGGTCTGCAGGAGAGTTACCAGCCAGAACCATCCAGGTGCCTCCTCCCACCACGCAGTTCCTTGCTACTCCTATAATTACTGCATCTTGTGATTTATAGGGTGCCTCAGCTGCTGTGACACCGCAGGGGATTGATAATGTGCTTCTAATTGCAGCAGTTTGTTGCTTGTGGAAGGGGCACGTGCGTGACCTCAGGGTAGCAGAATGTCACCCAGTTCCAGGGTCTGGACCTCATGGGTGCCACCTGCCCCTCAGTGGCTGGATTTGGGGGCTGCCAGCAAAAAGAGAGAACCCAAGACATTCACCCTGCAGCCATCTGCTTCCAGAGCCTGCGAGGAGCGGGCGCTTGCTCAATGTGCACAGGTAGCTCCATTGCCACATAGCCAGTAGGATGCTGAGTTCCCCAGTGACATACACACTCCCAGCAGCACTTTGGAGATTAACTGGAGGGGATGCTAGTGGCTCCGAACCTCCCTGCACTGCTCTCACCCTCCTGTGCAACAACATCCCTCCCTCCTTTTGTGTGCTTCAGTAGTAGTGGAAATCAAGATCTAGACCTAGCTCTGCAGGATGTTCCCTTCAACAAGCCCTCTGTCTCTTGCCTTCCCTGCACATTCCCAGGCCTCTCTTTCTGCAGCCCAAGCTGTCCCATTGGAGCCCAGATGTGGTAACATGTAAGAATATAAACTTAGTCAATGCCTTTGGATCTTAATCGCTGGTACCCTGGAGAGTTTGGATGCTGCTAGTCTAACCTGTCAGATAAAATAAAGTAAAATAAACAAAACACCCAAGTTCTCAGAATGACCACTGCAAAATTATATATATGTATAAAACATAATGTATGTATATGTATAAAAACATAATTCACAGTGAAACCAGGAAAGCAGAAAATCACAGCAACCCAGTAATCAGAAAGGCTTTGGAACAAAAATAAGGCATCTTAGCATTGCTAAGACACAGAATGAGCAAACCTCACAGACGGTGAAGACCAGGGAGGTGGCATTTGTCCTCTTCACATTAATTTCATAATGCTTTTATTTCTCCCCCCCTTCCTAGAAATATATTGCAAATAAGATGAAAAAACAATCAGTTCTGGCACAGCTTAGATGACACCCCTTGACCCTATTATTTAGAACTGGTTTGGCTTCACTGTTATAAGATATGCCTGAAGCTTTGAAAAATAAGCATCTGAAAAATCATTTATGTTTCTAATTTTCCAATTTGCAGCTTTTTCTTTTTCACCTGGAACATCCTCTCCTCTCTCTCATGCTACTGCACCAGTGAAGGCAGAGAACGGTTCTTACAATGTTCTTACAATGGTTAGACAAATCTGGTGTTGATTATAATATTTTGTACCCATACAAGAGCTCACTCCTATAAGATGGTTATATCATTACAGATCCTTGTAACACTGTATAGATGGATTGTATTCTTCCCTCTGGGTGGATAAACTGAGTCATACAAACTAATGACTATTTAGTTCTTTATTCAGCAAGGCACTTAATGAGATGCTTAAGCCATTCTCTGTCTCATAAAGCATTTAAGCATGTCCTACACAGGTTTAACCACCAAGCTCTCAGTTGAGGAATGTATTTTTCCAAGTACTGAGCACTTGGAACATCCCACTGAAATAAAATATGCCTTTTAAGACAAATTTCATCCTTGTGTTTCTGTTCTAGTCAGTATGTAAAAGCATGATTAGCTTGGGGGGTTTGCTTTTCCAAAATTAGGTGAGGAAAGTGAGGAATAGCAGCCACTTTGGGACAAAGGAAATCTGAAATTAGGCTGTTAAGTATGCTTACCTCTGAACATAAAGGGCTTTTTCCTATCTGAAAAGTGATATGGAGCTGGCAGATAAATAGAAACCAAAAAGACAGACAGAACTGCCTAACAGCATGGCTTAGACCCAAAGGCAACCTGGAATATTCACTCCAGCTTTCCCCTTTTCCATAGCTATGCAGTCTACCATGGGCAATTTCCAGAAGCTACATCTTTCATCTTTCAATATCGTACCCCCTTCATGGACACACCACAGCATGGTGAAACTTTGTGGGAAAACAATACCAGCCTCAAGCTGATGTCTTGCCAAATTCTAAGTCCTTTTCCCTCTTCTAAAGGCCAGAAGGGCAATTTACCCCTGAATTATACTCGATACTGTCAAGTAAGATGGTATTTGCACGCTAATGGATAAAATGAAGACTATTAACTTCATGTATGCTCAGAAGAGATGTTCTACATCCACCCGATTATTTTTGTCTTCGTTATTTTTACTTAGAGAATTATGTAAATAGCAATTTAGGAAGCCCAGAGGAGACCGAAGATACAGCTTAATGATTTGTTATGATTTAATTGGACTGTAAACTGGCTCCTGCAGGGAGCCGAGCACAGGTACAAGTACATACTTCATGTCCCCACCAAAGATTACTGATTGTTAGCTTTTGTGTGGGCGCTGGCTGCTTAGTGCCTCCAGTAGCACAATTACCCTGTACAGCTGCATATGAATGGCACCGGCTTGACTAGGGAAGAGATCATGGATCATGGATGAGACACAGAGCATGGCCCAGGCACAACACATTCCCCATGAGCAGACCTAGAGGACACCATGTCAGGAGCAGTGCCATTAGCACCCATGATGGACGGTGTTTTAGTTCAATGATTTCACATGATCCCTTTTACAAAAGCCATACAGGGTGATCTATGACAGCAGGAAGCACAGGGGCATGTCACATCTACCACTTTCTTCCAGAGATTTATCCCCCATTTGGGAGATATGCTCTGCGAAGCATGCTATGACAAATCTACCTCAAGCATGCTTGGCTATATGTTTTGGTTTTATTATTCTCTGGGTCAAAAGCACTGTAAAAACTTTAAGTCACCCAAGGAAGGAAGCAGCAAGGATGTGAAAGAGCAGTCCAACCAGGGATGTAACTTGCCTTGGAGTTGAGCAGAGGGTCCAACCGCCTGCTCCCCTCCCTGGAGGCCAAATGGGACAGGGATATAAATCACTACAACCAGGGAGCAGGTGTCTGCAGGGAAAAAGGCCAGAGAACCCGAGATTATTTCTGCAGCAAGACTAACCGGCTTCACAAATTCAACATAATAGAAAGTGCAGACTCTGTCCCCTCTCCATCAGCCTCTTCTCTAGTCATTTCATTTACCCTTCTTCCTCTCAACAAAATAAAATGAAATGCATTTTTACTGTAAGCTTCTTTACCATGCAGGCTGCAAGAGGCTGGAGGGCTTCCCTTGGGAGAATGAACTACCCAATGACTGCTTCATCCTCTAATTCCTAACACCAAGACTTCTATTTTCCATTTTCGTTTATCGAGGGTTTTTCTGTATACTCAGGTTGCTTCTTCCACATCCCTTATTGAGTGGCAAGTGTGTGCTGGAAGGTGACAGACAGACATCACGTATGTGGCTGGTATTACAAAGAAACATTTCAAAACCCATTTTGCACATATTTAAGGCCCAGCTTGGTTTTGAGCCATACAGCTGGAAAACTGAACACCAAACATAGTTAAAATATAAATCAAAAGCAACAAGAGTACCAAGAGATCATATGTCTGATTATCAGTACACAGGAATTGGCTTTTCATAAGCAGAAAACAGACATGGCTTTATGGGGTTTAGGGGACTTAAGTCCTCATACTTTTATTATTTGTTTCAATAGGACAGGAGGAGGGATATACAAGGATGGAGCAGCGAGTCCTTGGCTCTCTGCACAGCATTTTTCTTTGTTTCTAGCCATCCATCTTACCAAAGTATAAAACATTACCCTGTTACCTTGGCTCCAACAATGGCCAGGCACAACTGCCTCAGACCTTCACAGTGGGCAAGTGCAGAAGGCCCTGCCCTTCCTTGCCATGGTCAGTAACTTGGTAATTTACATTTTACCAAAGGGAAAATGAAGAGTTTAATACCATCCAATACAACTATTGCCACATTCATGCATGACCAGGCAGGACCAGTCTGACAATAAAACTGTGCTTGGCTCAGAAATGACTAGAAACTTCTAATCTGTAAATCTGTGGCAGATTCTTGGCTCTAAACTCAAGCGTTGATAGAATACTATCATCCACTGAAATGCCATAAGACGTCACACCCTTGCCATCACCTTTCTCTTTCGGTCCTGATTGGCAACAATTTTCTCTATCAAGCATGTCAATTATCATTTAACCTCATATTTAGATTTTCCTCCATATCTCAAAGCCCTTCATGGTTTATTCCATTCAGGAGAAGGATTCACAGGGGCATTTTTAAGTGGCACAAATGAAACTACTTGAAAGTCCTGCTTGTCAGGTAATACTCTGCTAAGAGACCTAGCTAGAAAGTATGACCCTTGGGGTACAGCCATTTGAAAAGTAGCACCAGAGACAGAGATTTGTCTAGACCAGATAGTAACTTCTGTGCAAGAACAGACTGTGCTTTTGTCCATGTCTCTCCATATAAGTTATAGCACAACAGCAGTGCAATTTTAGAGTGATTAATACATTTCTCTGGTGGTTCAAGATAGCCAGAGTTTAGTCTCATGTGCTATTTCAAAAATCCTCCTGAACTTGGCATATAGACACAGAGGGAATCCCTTATCTCTTTCCAAAATACTCTATTATTGCATGGTCATCATGCAAATGTTTCTAATAACACATGGTGAGTGAATCTGCAATCACATTACATCTTCATGAACAGAAGATGCATTGTAACTATGATTTTACACTTAAACAATAATTGAATATGTAAAGATATAATTACTGTAATATATTGGGAACATCTGTAGCCCCAAACTTGCATCTCTTTTTACATTTGTCTTAATTCAGGGAAACTTGAACTTTTCTCCCATGTGAGTTGTTTTTAGGTAGTTAGTTTTGTTTCCTGCTTCAAACATACCTTGGGCTTTTTATAAATTTTAAGGATATGACATAATTTAGAGAGGTCCAGAAGACGCGGGTTTAGATTTCACGTCCTTATTATTGCTAATGCTCTACAATGGGCAGAAGGAGGGAGAAATCCTCCTAAAAGTGCTGTGCAGCGGTGCCCTGAAAGACAAAGACAGAAAAAAAATCCTCAAATAAGATTAGGCAAACACTGGGTAAGACAGATGAAGCCAGTCATGCCTTGGGTTTGGTGAGGAAATGGAAGACCTCCTGAATTTTGAGTCTTTTTGCTCCTTGTTCTTTTATTGTGCAATTAGTCATCCCTGAAATGCTTCTTTTTTATTTGTTGGTTTTCTAAAGAAAAGATGAAAAATTGGCAATAGGTAAAATAGCTATGAAGGCGAACTGCTGGATAAACAAATATTACTACTATTTTTTCCTTATTTTTTACTTTCACTTGCAAACATCTTGCTTCTGCTTTGCAGCTGTAGACAGCATAGAATCACTGACCATGATGCAGACCCAAACAGAAAAGGGCCATCACCTTGCAAAATTACCAGGTATATAATCCAAGGATTCCTTGGAACTTGAAGTTTATGACTGATTTCAGTGTGCTTCCATGGTTAGAGACCATCATCTCATTCTTTTAAAGCTTCAACCAGGATATTGAAAAGCCCAAGAAAACTTTCAAGTCTTTTTTTACTAACGCAGTCTTTAGCCTGATGCCCAGTGCTGTCTGAAGACAGATTAAGATGCAAGGGCAAAGGGGAAAAACACTATCAACTCAACATACAGTAATGGGTCCTGCTTTCAGCTCTGCTCTTCTCCATCTCCCACTGCTCTGACCTGTAATCTTTAATCTAAGAGCCAGGTTTAGCCTCAGTCCACCTGACTCAGGAATATTGTCCATCCAGGCTCCTTTGAAGATAGTGATATCCCAGGGTGAACCTGTCTATGCAAACAGGGAGACTCTGGAATGAATCTCTTCTGTGTCCAAACTCTTTGCTTTCAGCTCTAGCCATTGCACTCCATGGGCTGAGGCACATGGAAAGAAAAACAAGAGGAGCCAGCTGAGCCCTGGCATCAGGTTTCCGATGATTCATAAGTCAGAAGACCTATGGATTTACACTGGCATAAGCCCATTACAACTGAACAGGACTGAAAGGCTGGGTCTTCTCTCCATTTACATCATTACAGATCAGAGGCTTGTCAAAAAATCATATTCCAGTTATACCGTGCCCAGGTCTGACCTGCCTTGCAGTGAGCTGCATGGGACAAAAAACATCCTCAAAATTGAGAGTCTCCCCCATGTCCAGCACAAACACTTTCAAGCCATAGCTGCTCGCAGCACTTGAAACACCCCACACTGCATCGCCTATAAATGAATTTTAAACAACACTGAGCAAACAGCTTGGAAAGCAAGATCACAGTGTTACTAGATCCAGCACTTTGCAGGCATTTTGCCATGCTGCACATATAACTCACTTGACTTCCTCGCTGCGGCTTGTTAGGTTTTATTATTTTCTCCCCAAAGTGCCCTGTCGTCACCCTGCAAGGAACAAAGATCTCCATTCCCCTTGCCCCAGGCTCTGCCAAAGGGAAGATGCCACTTCCCTGTGTGCCTGGAGCACCAGGAGGTGGCACAAGCCTTCCCCTTCAAGCACTGTTTGGAGACAAACTCCATGAAGCTGATGGGTTAACCACATTAGCATCTTTCTCTCCAAATCTTCAAATCTTGAAATCTTCACACCAAGTTCTGTTTAAGTCATTCTCTGTAGTGGGGGATCACCACAGGCATTTTTTTTGTCAACGTCCTTGGTTTTAGCATCACTGATTGCCAGTTTCAAATGAAGTTGCGCTGGCATCACAAAATGAGAGAGGAAGACGCCCAAGCTTCTGCATAGCCCAGACTGAGCAGCATGAACCTTTCATTTCTCAGCATCAGTTTCCTGGGGTCTGCTTGCACTTCAAACACAACGGAGAAAATTGAGCTGCCACTATGGTGGGAAAGCTCCTGAGGGGCGGCAGTGTCAACATCAAGTATGACAGGGACGCCAATCACTGGGGTCCTCACTGAGCACGGGGCAACAAAGTGTAACTGCTGATTTCCAGAGGCTTCGCAGCCACATTATTAGCTCCAGCCTTTTCTAAGAGAGGCCAGTGCAGTTGCATTTTAGGGAGAAATTGACAGAGAAGTAATGAGGGCTATTCCATTTTTCCATATCAGATCAAACCCTTGATCATTCTAGTTTAGCAGCGAAGCTGGCTCACTGATGATGCACAATCCTAATATTTTTGTCGAGCGCCCATAATGCACCATTTTGCAGTCTTTTCACTGAGGCAGGCTGGCATAGCAAGGCAGTTCCCTGAAGCATAAGATCTGATTAACCTCGTTAGCTTGCCTTGCAGAGCTGCAAATGCTATTAGACATCAAGAAATTATCGAGCCCTATTTAAAATCCAGCTACAATATTTGGCCTCCTGACCTCCTCCTCCAGTGAATTCCACAAGTAAAATTAACTACTGCTTTGCACAGCATTGAGTGGCTTGTTCAGACCTTCCCCCATCACTTTACCTTTCCCCACAGACATGGCTCCATTTCAGGCCTCTAAGACATCTGCATCAGCCTAGATCCCTCTTAAAAACCATTAGGGATAGTAAGCAGCAGCGATATATTCACCAACTAAGTCATCCACAAACTCCACGTATTTAAAGGAAAAGACTGAAGAATTAAAAACATTATTCTTTTCACACTCCCCCTGAAGAGACAGTTGCTGAGCATGTGCTCGTGTGTAAGAGACCATTATCTACACTAAGAACCTGGGAAATGCATTCTTAGATACCACTTAAGTCAAAACTCATGAGCCTGCTTACGTTGTCTGAATGCTTGGTCATTATTCCGATTAATCACTGTGAATCTTCACTTCTGGTTTAGGACAAGACCAAAGTATGCCTGTGAAAAATACCCCACAGCAACAGACCTTGCCTACAGCCTGGAAAGTTCATAACCCAAGAGCTACACTGGAAGATGCAGAGAAGGAAAACAACACAGTTGGATGGCTCTGAATTACATGGAGGAGTTTCCTCCTCGGCATCTCCCTGACTTATTGATCCTTATTCCGTAAACTTCCCTGCTGTTCTGCACGGGATGCTCCTTTGGGCTCCCCAGGAGCGTGCCTGTTGCTGTCAGAGCCTCACGATGACAACCAGCACTCAAAGTCTTCTCCTGGAGTCATGCATGGAATCAATTACAGCAACATCATCCATCTTAATCAAGGTTAATTTTGGTGGGTGACCTTTTTTCTCCGTTGGAATATTGTCAGTTGTTTTTAGATCTCCAATTTTATATAAATTTAGCCTTCAAATTCTCAAGGAGAGAGTTGCTAAGGTAACCAGAGCCAGCCATATTGCTGTATGTTCTCCCTATGGAGCTTCATTAGGGCCAATCAGTCATTGCCAGGGTGATAGAAAGTGGCGCTTTCCAAAGATAAGAATTCATCTTTTTATAGTGACAGAACATTTTTATTAAACGTATTAACCCCTTGCCCTCCTAAAATCATGCACTGGCCCTTCCCTTAGAATTGTAATACCTGAGAAATGAGATTTAGGAATACTAATTGCTAACAGTTGTACACCTAAATCTAGATCGCAGCAAGTCGGTGGGCCTGGAGTATGTTGGCTTGTAACATGGGATGTAGGCAAAGCTAGAGGTGATTGCATGCAAGAACCGCTCTCTGCCGGCAATGAGCCAAGTCAACTTTATATCATATTAACAACCATCTACAGTTTCAGCCTCGAAAATAGATCTTACCTGTGCCAGCTGAGGAGCTCAGTGTATATTTTCATTCCAGGACAGACATATGGACTACCTGCTAAGTCTGAACTCATTAGAACATCATTGTCTTTCGCATCCAAGAATTGGTTCAAACCTGTTCGCAGCACCTATTAGCAGTTATTTGGAAGACTAGTTGGAACGGACTCCTGGTATCAGCCCAGTACTAAAGATCAGGTTTGGAACTCTTCTGCAGAACGTAAAATCTTACCCATTTTTGGTAGCTGAAAACATTTAAGCTGAAACATACCTTTTTCATTCAAGAAAACACTGTGGTCCCAGTAGTAAAGTAGTGGTGTAGTAACAATTAAAGCTGTCTCAGAACACAGATATCCTCATTTCACAACAACACTGCTTTGCAGAACTCATTCCCACTGTAACTTTCTGCAGTGCTAAGAAAATTCCTCCGTACCTTTGGCTGGCAGCTTCAGAGGAATGCCTAATATTTGAGTTGCCACAAGCCCATCGATGTCCCCAGCATGGAGCTGCTCCATGGCAGTTCCTTCGACTTGAGCAATCTGTAGCGAGGCAAATGCCCTCGTGCCTCCCACGGCTTTGCCAGCAGCTGAGCTGGACCTGGTTTATCTTACAGCATGGCTGCCCACTGCAAATGAATACCTGGGATTATTCCTCAGTGAGCCTTTGAAGATACCAAGGCGTTTTCCAGGCTCCCTGGGTCTGCCAGATAGATCTTACCTTGTAAGTCTAGGGGAAACCATACACGTTAGCATGGTCCTTCTGAGGCTCATATCTGACAACGTGTATCAACCTTCATTTCATTTGTGGGTCATAAAATTTCCAGCTAGGAAATAGGAAAGATTAGGTGTTCACAAGAAAAAGGAACTGTCTTCTGCCCTTTCCTTATTGGCAATGTCAGTTATTGTTGGCGTTTGTTTTTTCATCCTGGACTCCCTTGGGCTGCAAAGGAGGAACACACCTTATACAGCCAATTTCTGATAAACAGCACTAAGCAGACACACTTGCTGTGCATGTGGAGGGAAAATTCACCCGAAGCTCTGTACATCTCAGCAGTCTCCATCCCAAGAGATGGAGACTCCCCCAAGACCTTGGCTGCAAAGCAGAGGCTGCAGAGTCAGAAGACACCAGAACCCCCAAAAGGAAAAACTTTTCCTGCTTCTTCCTCCATCAATCTCTTTGGAGGCTTCCCTGTGATGCAGAAAGATACAGTTACACCTCACCACACCAGCTCTCCTGAACATCACGTCTATCTTATTAAATAATGGATATAACATTGCAGCCAGGAAGGATGGCATCTGTCAGCCGATACCGTATTTATTGTTTTCCCTTGAAAGGGTCTGTTACTCTACTCCTATAGCAGGTTCACTTACAGACAAACAGAAATTGTATTTAAAAAGCTAGGACCTTCTGTGAAGGAGAAACAAAGGCAGATGGGTCTTTTGTGTATACTTTTCTTTTTGTCATATGATTTTTGCAACTGCTACCTTCTCTTCTTCACCCATTAGTGAATATATAATATGTAAAATTTAAATGAGATACATATAATTATAATGGCAATATTGATTTAAAAAATAAATTCTTGGAAAACAGCAGTTACAGTGTAGAGGTCTTTAATGGTCTTTTAAGTAATAAGCCAGCTTCTTCCAGATTGTTGAATCCACATTGCCTGCAAGCACATGGAGATCAATGATATTCAGGGCAATTTGCATCTGGTTTGAATTAGGTTCTTTAGAATAGATATATAGGGCATGAACATACATTTAAATGAGCAGCAGTGCAGTGATGGGTGACACGCAGACAAAGGAGCAAAACGGGCAAGGTATTTAATTTTGGCAATTCTGGGGACATAATATTCACTTTGTCTTCCCACTTATCTCCCTTTTAACATTGCGTTGCTTCTAAAAATGGAGCGTGCTTGAGTTGCTCAGAAATGGGGGTAGGTGATAGCCTGGAAAGCAGCATCACAAGCCCTCACACTGTCCCCCCCAGCAGTCCAAGGCTCATAAAGAGAATCAAACTTCCTCCATCACGTCTGCAGAGGTAAAGGAGTGAGGCCAGCGGTGTGTTAGATGATTCCCCACCCTAAACTGGGGTGACTAAATGCCAGCTGTCCTGCGAGAGATAGGGATGAGCCTACAATGGTGGATGTAAATGTGAAGGACAGCGGGTCCATGCAGTGTGCCATAATGTCAACAATGTCAAAGGCAAAGATGCATAATCATGAAGTATCCAATACAATGTCTGTTCCAGCAGAGCATCTACCCTCACTGGTGGGACTTAAGTCCCTGGCAGCTCTCCCCTTAAAATGGTTTGGAATGTGTTTTGCCTCAACAACTGCCATCGCTCCGAATCCCAAAATGTGGGGTAGGGCTGGCAAGATGCAGATGCAAGTTTAGTTTCTTTCAGCTTCCCAGAGGGGAAAAAAAGCATCATCCAAGAAAGCCGGAGGCATCTTCCTCCTCGTTATTATCCATACTAATGAGAGTGTTTAGCATTCAAAACTCGAGTGGTATTGCAGCTGAAGTAACATGGAGCTCAACTCTAACAGAAAAGGTCCAGCAAGCTGCAGGAAAGATGCTCAGCGCTGGGGCTCCAGGGGAATCTCCCTCCATTAGTAATCATTAAGCACTGAAGGAGGAAATTAGAAACAGGGCCTGTTCTGCATTAGTCATCTTTCCCAAATTCAGTGGTGCAATGGCTACCCATGTTGTCTTTTTCTTTTCATCAGTACTCCACTAATCTCCATACAGGTGTGTAACACTCAGAACATGCAGATACTGAAATCCCAGGCAGGCTGCAGCTGTTTGTAAAGCCATGGGGAGCAGTTTTTAAAAACCCGCACCCTCCAGGACTGCCCCTTCCAATAGCATGTGATGATTTCTTCGCTTTGCAAATCAAAGCACCTTTAACAAAGCAGGGAAAAAATCATAATGAAAAGGAAAATTAACCCCCTGCAGAAAAGCAGTGTATTCCTGGGCCTGAACATCTGCCTTAGCTCCTTTGTGAAGCAATTAAATGCCACTATAAGTATAGTTGGACTCAAAAGCATCGTAGGGTAAAGCTACTCCAATTGGGGGCTCCATGGAGAAGCTGAGATAGCAGCTGTCTTCTGCACTGCAGTCGCCAGGGTAAAGAGAGGGAGCTCATATGTCGTGTCGTGCTTCACATCTACCAATACTTTTTATTTGCTCATGTCTCAGTTCACAGCAGCCACCCAGCTCTGATGTTTCCCCCAGGACTACTCCAGCATCCTTAGCCATCCACCCACAACATCTGGGCTGCTTGTTATGGCCCCGTGGAAGCGATGAGCAAGAATCCCCAGGTACCCAAATCCTCCTTCCCTGCAGAAATGCCTCTTCTCCAGCTAAATACAGGCTGCCTGCTGCTAAGCTGGGTCTCTGTTTTGTCAGCTACAGGGACAGCAGTATCTCCCAAGAAAGAAATCTAGGGCAAAAATGCACTAGAAAAGTAAAAATTCAATAAAACCCACAACTCCCCTGCACTTCTACTCTCAGACCTGCCCTTGATGGAAAACCTTGGGACAATAGGATGTTCCTTGCAGATTGATGCTGTATAACAGGTAACAAAGCGCACGGTGAGGATGTGATTGACACCTATTGTCTTGGAGGGAGCACTCACCAAAAAGCTTTTTTCCCTCCCCCCTCCCCTTTTTTTCTTTCAATAAGTCAACTCTAATTACAGGTTTTGCTGTACCCTAAGTATCAGAAACGTGATAAATCTCTTACCATTAGTCCGTCTGCAAGGGGGGGAAACCCTCTCACAGGGCCAAAAAGCAAAGGTAACAGAGCTAATAATCAAAGAAAGGCAGAAGAGAAACTGGAACTACTTGAGGGAGTTTATTTTCCTCCCTCTTTCTCAACAGTGAATGGAGCCAATATAATATGCTTCATTTCTCAAATGTGGAAGTAAAAAAGCATCCCACTTTGTGCAGCTCTACTGATCACAAACGGTGCTTCTCAGGCACCGCCACTCAGCTGGAGCTTATGAACATCTCTGACTGTTTAGGATTTTGAGCATCCTTCATTCCTACTGCAGTTTAACGTCATGCTGATAAGCACCCAGAAAGTTTGAAAGCTTATGCAAAACTTGCTCAAATCTAAAGCCCTTTGATCTGCAAACCACAGCAGGAAAATAACAGCTAAATCAGCCTTTCTTCTATTCCAGCACTTGTGCTACTGCCTGGAATTACGAAACGCAGAGTCACAGAAACCCACAGAGCTTTTTCGAGAATCTGAGGACGAGGCCTGTTTGAGCACACGCCACCTAAGGCGACCCTCTTGTGGCCAGGGATCGTTTTGCAGCCACCTGGTCCTGCTTTTCCCTCTTTCTCACACTCCAGAAGCGTGAGAACTTCCAGTCCCCTTGCTATGGGTGTTTACTGAACCCATTTTCTTTGAATCCCTTGGTTTTCTCTGCTAGGGGTTTGCGCTACAAAGTCTTATAGATAAATCTCCTGAAAAGATGCATCAATGTGGACAAATAAAATTATAGACAAATTATGAACACAGGCATTCCTGCTTCCTAAGGTGGAAGAAAGCGGGTGGTAAAGCCTGGAAGCAAGAGGAGTTTGTGCCTCCCTCTGAACACATTGCTGTGCTCTGATCCACATCTCATTGCCCCATTCCTGTTCTCTCCAGAGGTCCCAGAACTGCTCCTTGCCTCGGAGCTTGCACGTTAGTGACCCCTTCAGTGCACCTTCCACCAGGCCAGATAGGAACTCGACCAGGGAAAGACCAAGTTGTTCCCGCAACAGTTGGCCTCCCCAGCATCTCACACCACGGTGAGAGGCCGCACGGATGCCCAAGGACACACAAGGGGAGCAGGGGAAGGTGCACCTGGGAGCTGGGGAGGGGCTGCCCATTCCACAGCAGTATCCTGCTTGGAAGCAGCCTCAAGGGCTGCCCCTCAGGCTCCCCCCCAGACTGTGCATGGAGGGTATACCTGCTGCAGGCCCACTTTCTCCCTGGGTTATAAATATGCCTGATTCCAATTCAGCATAGCATTTGACATTTAGGGGAAGCGCTCTCTCTAATCTTTTTATTTAAACCTATTTATTTACTTCTGCAGTCTAATAGCAACACCTTTCCTATCCTCTCAGCAAGGTACATGTAAATAGCAAGGAAAGGCAGTAAACAAAACAGCAGGAGAAGCAATCGGGGTCTGCAACCATTCATTGCTCCGAGTCTAATTCTCCCTTTTGAATCATTCATATTTATACAGGGCAGCGGCCGATTTGCTTGGCCTGCCTGGCACAGCTGATGCTCATCCTGAGAACACAACACAGACCCTTCCTCGCCACCCGCCTTCCGGGGCTCACCAGAGCATTTGAGTTTCATCTCTTTCTGCACCTTTGCACAGAGGCAACACGTTACAGCTCAGCCTTGTGGGCAGTTGTGAAAGAATAAAGGAGAAAAAAAATATAATGAGACCACTGTAGGAAAGTGATGTTGACAACAGCACTGAGCAGTAAAAACTACATTGCATTTAGATACTAAAGAGGCAACTAAATCATTTAGGTAGCAATAGCCGTCAAAATTAAAAGGAACTGGTGCCTAACTCTCTTTAGATAAGAGGAAACAAAAGAAAACTTCTGCTCATAATAAAGAATAAGAGAGGGGACAGAATGGCCTAAGCCAAGGATAAGAAGGTCATCGGTATTTCGTGGCTTAGGGAAATCCCTTCACTGCATAAATCCACAGCAGCAGCTTTTTGTTGCCAGGTTCTCTCTCCACCTTGAGGGACCTTTGGGCCCTGGGCCTTGAGAGCTACCCCAGCTGGCACCAATTAATGCCAGGTGATGGCAACTGGGACCTGCTCCAGTCAATTCAGCTGCAAGATCTGAACCTCTTGCATCTGCCTTCATTCTGTCCCTTGTTCATCTTCCAGATACCCAAAAAAGGTGGGACTTGGAAAAGCATCCTTCAGGCTGGAAATCATGTTACTCCCAGAAAGCAGCAATCCTGGATTTTCAGGATTTTGTCTTGGGCTGCATATCCTTCTGTGCTCAAGGGGAATGCTGCTTTCAAACAGACATTAATAACCCGGCCAACAAGGGAAAAGTCTCTTCAGAGTCAGGAAAACAAGACTTGGTCTCTAGCTTGCCTTTTTTTTTTTTTTTTTTAAAGTTTCAAGTTCTCTTTGGTAACACAGAATGTGCTGCCTGGTTCTGCAGAGATGGATAGATCAGTTTGTATAAAACACAGATAATTGCTCTATTTATCTGTCAATAAAGTCTTTGTCAATACTTTCTGTTGTCAGATCAATCTTGCATGCACAAATAAGCTCTGCCTTACTGCCTATTGTTCCCCTTTTCATATATTTTTCCCCTTTTTCATATTTTTTTCATATTTAGTATGAACACAGAGCATTTTGTTTTAACTAGTCTCCTCCGAGACATAAATTTACACTACCTAGACCCCAAACCCTTAGGGAAGAGGAAAACACAAACAGAAAAGGACTGGTGTCCTACACCTCCCTTAATGTCCTCAGAGGTCTTCAGCAACAGACGCAGTGCAGACGAGTTGAGGACCAGCCAGGGTGATGCTCTGCCCATGCAGACAGCATCCCAACAACCCCAAGTGATGAGGGCTGAGGACAGCATCTCCTTGGAGCACAGTCCAGGGTTTCCATGGATGGCGGGGAAGGAAGCTGCAGAGCCGTAGCAGGGGTTTATTTATTGCTCTGGACTCAGTAGTTCACTGGGCAGAGCCATGGGGGCTGTAATGAAACACTCCGCTCCAATGGCAGCAAGCACATTTGGAACGGCTGGTGGAGCGTGACAGGAGCCATCTAGGAAGGGTCTAATGGGATCACCTGCTCTAATCACTCCCTTGGCCCAGCTCCACATGCAACAGCAACACAGAGATGATCCCAATACCTATCTACAGGCTTATGCAAAACATAGGATGTAGTAAAGCACCCCGGCCTTCCAGATCCTAAAGCACTGCCCACAGGGATCCCCGGTTTGTGTCTCTGCATTCAGCCTCATGGAGCTGAAAGGGGATATCTCTTCTGGGATGCTTAAAGGGCAGCCTATGTTAACATTCCTTCATCTGGGCTTTATTATTCAGGACTGGGAGCACGGCCTCTTTTCTCTAAGCCTAACACAGCTAATTATTTCAGCAATTTTACACAATTTCCATGTGTAGAGCAAACGAAGCGCAGGCACTGAACTCAGATCCGCAGGGATCAGAGGAGGACTCCCCATCTTGGCAAACGGGCAGATCCCTGAGGGGGTAACAGGCAGCCAGGAGCCACCCAGTACAGAAGCTGATCAAGCCCTTGGTTTAACATAAAACATGTGTTTTCCTTCTCCATCAGGCCAAATGCCCACAGCTACTGGGAAAGCAGACAGCACGCACATCATTTAGCCCTTGTAGGGCTGTTTCTTCCCATCTGTGTCCTCAGGAAAGGGAGACCTCTTAAAAGATATTGATGCTTAAGAGCCACAGCATATAAATAACTTTGGCAAAGGTCTTTGATTTTCCCCCTCAAATTAGGTACTTTCCGTTACCCTGATTTATCCCTTTTGCTGAGGCACATATTTTTCTTAATTACTCCTGAAAATTATAAAAGCCACGAGGATTCCCCTAAAGAAGTCTCAGAGAGTCTTCCCCCATTCAAGAGAACAAGCCAAGTTCTGCAGGCTCTGGCACTGGGGAGTGCAGGCAGAAGCAAAAGGGAATGGGAAAAGTCTTTTGTGCTGGGTCTTGCAGCCCCAGGGACCTTCTGAGAACATGAGGTCTGATGCTGGTTCTACAGGGAGTCCTGGCACAGAAAATCCATGCCCAGAGGGATCCCCCTTGTCTAAAATAGGACTGAGATGCTGCAGAGACAGCAGCATCAGGGGATCCAGAAAAGACATGGCCCTGATACCAAGCTCCTGGCTCATCCCTGCCAGCAGAAGCAAGCAGGGAATGACAGCAAGGATGGCTGAGACATCTGCCCTGGTGACCCAAGAGGATCAGAGACATCTCCCAACCTCTTCCCCTATCCCAAGGTCCAGCTCTCCATTCCATAAATACCCATCTGGGTGGGTGGCTCAGCCTGGTGCTGCACACAGCAAAGCCTGGGAGCGAGCACACGGCTGCTCCTGGGCTCCCTCCTTCCTGCCAGCAAATCGATAGCCCCTTCCAAGCTCTCACGCTTAGCAGCAGGTCATTATTTACTCTGTTAATGCAGCTTCTATGGTTTATTACTGGCAACAACAAGATAGAAGGGAAACATGGATTTTTGCCCTAGCTGTGACCAATGGGTTATGAAAGAAGGAATATGCAGACTAAGTGAATGGCTAATTTCATTAGGGCACACATGAAACACCAATTTCCTTCTCTCCATGAGGCGGGGTGTTTTACAGGGAAAGTGTTGAAACGCAGCAAGATGTGCATTTGAGACATAAAACAGCTCAGAATTGTGGAGAAGGCTCTTCAGCTGAGAGTGTTAATGGACTCTCTGGCATTGGTCCTATCTGTGTCCCATTTTCCCGCTCCTCCCATGTACATATGGCACAAACACTGTCCAAACACCTACTTTACAACTTCAGGCAACCAGAGTTGTGTGTGTGTAGATTTTTTTTTCTGTGCTCTGATTTCCCATGCTGTTTGTGCAAGCTGCTCTAGCACCTGAGTTAATTTACTAATTAAAGGCACATTGGTCTTCAGCTCAGCTCACCCAAGATCAAGCACCCTGCCTAACCTGGCCTAACATACTATGCCCAAGCTCCCAGAGGAGCCCAGAGCTTAGTGCAAGGCATTAGCCTAGTTTAAACCCTAATACTAGAATATTTTCATTGCTATTTGAAAGATGCTCAGAGTCAGATATAGCTGGGTAGGCTAAAGGAGCTCTCAGCCTTTTTACTGCAGCTGACACTGAGCATATTAACAGGAAAAGAAAAAAAAAACACACTTCTAGTTTCAGGTGTAGTTAATACACTATGAACTACAGCATTCAGCACACACATATCACAGAGAAATGCTCCCTTGCAGAGCAGGATCCCCAAGCTCAACACAAGCTCAGCCATACTATGACCATGGCTTTCCTCAAATTGACCCATAATAGGCAGTACCCTGAGCTAAGGACAGTCCTTCTTTCTCTCTTTCTTTTCTCAAAGCAGGTACAGGTCACCGGCCTAGGAAGGGAGTAAAGCACCCAGCTCTCAATCAATATCAAGAGAAATACACCTATTCAGCATGATTTCTTAGAAAAGATCACTAAAAAAAAGGGTGCAACTCACCAATGCTGAAACAGAGTATTTATCTCAGTCTTAGCCTCTTCTCACTGTTAAGTCTTTACAAGTAACTTTAAGCAGCCTTACCTGCCCTTAAAGGCACTGCAACATGAGATGGTTTCTCCCTCCTTAAATTAAGACTGGGGGAAATGCCTGCATGCACTTTGCAGCTGCTCATCAGAGCAGATGATTGCATTGGTCTTAATCAAGCCAATTAGGAACACATGTTCTCTGGGAGAGGTGGGTGAGATCCTTGAGGTGAGAGAATTTAGCAGGAAGTGAAGAAAAGAGGTTATTTCCTTTCAAATAATCCCCTAAAAGTTTATGAAAATTCTATTCTGGTTTTGATTTTTCCCAAAAAGAAAGTTTGCCTTAATGGTATTGGTTGGCTGGAGACACTGAGTTGCAATCTCTGTTTGTCCAAGGTTACTTTGAAGTGCTCCAAAATGTGTTCCTTTCATGGTAAATCCTGAGAATTCACTGCGGTGCCCAGCGAGATCTCATGTGCTTTCAAGAAACCATGGACCCCATGTACCCGAGGGCAGAGCCATAGATGTTTTCATCCAGTAAAAGCTGAAACAGAGGATTATTGTGCATTGTCTGCGATGTCCTGTAAATGTACGTTACATTTATTATAATATAAATACTGTAGGGAAATTGTCCACCTTCAACTTTTGCTCTGGGTGTAACCAAACTGCTCACCTTTGTGAAGACCTATGGAAAAAGTTGCTAAGACCTCACTCACGAGCTGGGGCTGTTGCAAGCTGCTCCGTGGGGCAGAGAAGCAAACACGTCCCCAGTCAGCAACCCAGCACCGCGGGCTGCGTCAGCGCCCGTCTCCTAATGCGACTCCAATGGGGCCCCTGCTGAGGACTGACACAGCCCAGCCCACAGATGACAAGGCAGATGTTCTCATCTTCATCTTAACAGGTGGGAAGAGCTTCCGAAGACAGCCGAAGACTTAGACATGCAAGCAGCAGTAAATTAATGAATTATTTTTAATAAGTGTGCTAGAGTTTTTCACTCAAAGGGACTTTAAAATGCTGCTCGCAGCTGCATGCTAGAGATGATCAAAGAAAACATGTTCAATAAGCCTCTGTAAGTTTTATTATTTCTGAAAAAGCAGTTGTTAGACAAATCTGCATCTGCATGCATAAGTATTCTCTCTTTGCTGGGATCTTTAGGCAGCTCTGGGTTGACGGAAGATGCTTTACAACCTTGTTTGGGCAAGGGAGGAGATTGTGGCCAGACAGATGGCAAATACTCCATCTTGGGACAACTGCCAGCTGATTTATTTTTTCCCATGCACACAGTTAAGATAAGAAATCAGATTTTTACAGGTCCCTTCACGACCTTGAGAGCTGTCTCTAATCCCATGGTGTGTGGGCAGAGCCGTCAAGGAGCC
This sequence comes from Eudromia elegans, assembly GCA_003342815.1. Classification (NCBI taxonomy): domain Eukaryota; kingdom Metazoa; phylum Chordata; class Aves; order Tinamiformes; family Tinamidae; genus Eudromia; species Eudromia elegans. The sequence continues at coordinate 1,275,040 of PTEX01000213.1, forward strand.
GCTGGTCAGCAGGCGCTGAAGGAGTTAACAGCAAATGGGACTGGAAAAGCAATCCCAGCCCTGGTTAATCCCATGCATTGCCCTTTTGGAAGCAGCCTTTCCCGGCACAGCCTACTGCAGCCTGTTCCTTTATATTAGAGCAGAGCACTTTAACTTTCTACTAAATTTTCATAGGGCTGTTAAAATACAGCCATGCCAAGCTGCTCTGTCCAGATAAAGGCCTGGGCCGAGCTTCTCGGAAAGCAGGGATTTATGTCTCCAGTAGGAGACTGTTTTTCCTGATGGTGCAGGACAAGGTATGTGTAACCAGTGCACTGCGGGAGAAGAGCAAATAAAGCATTTCCAGGACAGGAAGCCCTTGATTTTCTCATTGTGGTTTGCTCCGAGCAGATTCCTTTCTACTGGTGGCAGGGGTGTGCTTGTATTTGGAGATGGACTCTCTGTTCCCTGGATTTGCTCACTGTTTACCAGCGTTACCCCAAAACTTCAGCAAGCTCTGCAGTCTCCCAGCTCTGGTATCCCCTGTACAGCTCCTGAGCTTGATGCCTGTGGGGGCCTCCTTTGGGGAGCCATCCCATGCCCATTTTGCACTGGAGTACCTGGAATAAAGAGCCCATGGATGCCACCTCCAGCATCGTGTCCTTTGTGGGCAGATATGGCAGGATTCAGGAAATCAGAGTGATGGATGAACAAGTCCCAGGACAGGACCATGGCTGTGGCCATGTCAGGTGATGCTCCTTCCTTGTAATGAGTGATGGGTAGCCATCAGACATAGGTACAATTCTCATTGCTTTTGCTTTCCCTCCAGCATCAGTGACCACTTCCCTCCTCTTGCAGCCTGGATGGAGATGGGACTGGGAAGCCACTGGCTTTGGCTGGCCAGTGCCCAGCTGGGAATTTAGAGAGCCTTGTTGGCACTCCTGCAGCCACAGCAGCAACATTAACCCAGACCTGTTAAAAAGATTCATTTCAGCCTTCTCAGGAGTTGGAGTGAATGTTTTCTTCTGTATTTCTCTGCAAGCCCTCACTGAAGGTTGGCCTAGATATGACAATAATGTTTGGAAAAGGCATCTGTGTGCTGCTTTCAGCCTGCCTGGCCCAAGGCAGCATCAGGCAGGCTCAGGGCTAGACTTGCTCTTCCCTGATTTACCCACCCTCCTGCACTCTCAGGAGATGTGGATGTTAAGGACACAGATTGACTCAGACAGCTCTCCAAAGACAGTTTATTTTTCATCTTATTTCCACACCTCCACATTTTGTCCTAGTCACGACTGGAAGCGCTGACCTTTTTTCTCTCTCCTGTATGCCACTTACTTTAACAAGACGTGAATTGCACTTAATTGTTTATATGAACCCAAGCTGTAAACTGTTTAGATGACTCATCCATTAATATTCAAGGTGGATGCAGCTTTCATGCCGTACTCTGTGCCCAAAAAAACAAGAGATGCACGTGTTATTTTAATGAATCAATAATTACTGCTTATAGAACTCTTTGAAGATGCAAAGTGGTACGCTACCATTTATTAGATCATTATTTTAGGGTGTTTTATTTCACTCAGGGACAAGCAGTAACATTTATGTGCAAAAGGAAGGCAATTTTTCATAGACTGCTCTGAATTTAGCTTTTCTACCCTGTCCAGATAGGGATTTACTCAAGGTTCATTGGAGGATTTCAGACTCCTGCCCCCAGCAGCCATAAGCTGACTTGGTCTTGTGGAATATTTTGCCAACTTTGAGCGTTTATAGCTTGCAAACAACTTCATTCATGGCCAATAGTTTTCACAAAACAAAACAAAAAGTGATTACTTTCTCAGGCAAAATGCAGGGTGTTTGCACACAAAATTCTTGGCTCAACAGAGCATCTTGTTTCATCCCCGCCTTCCATTGCCCTTTGGTATTCCATGCACTTGGTGCCAGGTCCTCTCTATTCCTGAACAAGGGACAATTCATTATATGAAAAAAAGAAGGTATCAGGCCATGGAGCAATCACTGGGAACAGGGGAAATGAATGACTCCAGCTCCACTTAACTAACAGGAATTTTGCCTTTCATTTTAGCCCTGGCCAGGGTTTTAGCCACAAGAAAAGAGGAGAAGCTTTCTAAGATTTCATTCAATTTGGGTAAGTACCAACAGCTTGTTTGCTTAGCAGAGAGCCCTTTATCTGCAATAAGTACTTTGAGAAAAGGCTTTTGAACAGGGAGATTGAGAGGGTGTTAAATACATTGTTCCTCTTCTGCTTATTAGAGTGCAAGTAGCCATTGTTCGTTGGTGGAGACTGCACACGGCTGCCCACACAACATCAAGTAAATTGTATTTGAGTCTTTAATGATGGAAGGCTTATGGCTTACCCTGGACAGGCCAGCAGATCGATGTGCAAGGGTCAGGCATTATTTTAGCAGAAGAGCTGTTGACAAATAATGTCGTTAAGGTTGCAGAAGAAAATTCAAGAGACGCATCTATATAAATCACTACAAACAAGGAATGTTTTCCCTTTAACAGAGCTTGCTAAAACCTGATTCTGGTGTTTCTCTGCTGCTGTGAAAAATCACCTCCTGACTTTTCACCTCCAAAAGTCTGTTTTTTTGCCCAGAATGGAATTCTGTGCAATCCAAATGATAGATTTGATTCAATGCAATTCCTCTTTGCTCTAGTGCCAGAGAGGTAAAGTAGCAGCAGGGAGACTCAATCAATATTTGCAGCCATTTCATGGAGCTTCACCTGCAAGCTGAGTTCAGCAGTGCTTAAAATTTGGCAGGAACAATTCCCCACCATCTAGTCAGCGTTTTCAGCAGCAGACCTGAACAGTCCCAGTTAGCACGTGGGCAGTCCAGTCCCAGCTACCTGCAAAAATCTGACTCCTGACTTACACAGTGCAACAGTCAGAAGGCAGTAAAGAGTTTTGAGAACCTGAGACGAACGAACATGGAGTCATCGGGATCATCTACTCTGAATGGCAAATACTTTTATGCAACTAATTCATTGTCTTTCATAGTCTCTTACAGTCAATTGTTCACAACTGGTTGAAGAGTTGCCTAGATGGGATGTCTGTCCAGGTACTCTGTTACAATATCAGTGTAATTACTGCTGCAGTTACTACTGTAACTGCTAATTCTGGAATGGAAATGGGTGTGCTGCAAGATGAGATCTGCCTGCCTCGTCCCAGTGAATAGAGGTGTAGGGGCCCTGCCTTAAGAGGCAATGAGCTCTGAACTGCCTCTGCAAAGCTGGATAGGGAGGAAGGGGGAGGCAGGAGGGAAGCCCAAAGCAGGCAGGGAAGGAGCAGGATGCTGCTTTCATGCTCACCATTGTCACTGCTCGTTTCCCTCTGTGCAAATGGTTTTCTGGTCTTGACTAGTGTAAAACCATCTCAGCCCCCCACAGGTTGCTCCCTTTCTGCTTTCTCTCTTACTGTCTCTGCAAACTATCACACGCAAGCCTTGCAAAGCTGGGAAAAGCCACTTGTATCAAATGGTACACCTAATAAGTGGTTGCATTTGAGTGAAGATCTGTTCTATTTCCAAGGCCAGACGCTCACCCTTAGCCTAAAATATACTGGTATAACCACCAGCTTTGCCATTAAGTGCCTCTTACAGAGGCAACGGGGAAAGGGCAGCAAGAAGAGCTTTGTATGCACAGGGTGGGAAGCGGTGGCATTTGGCAGCTGTTGTGTCATTAGTTTTCCATTAAGCAGCAGGAATAACACGTGATGCATTCCTGTACCCTTCTAACTGTCAAAGGTATTAAAATGCCCGGTGCCCTCCGACTGGGAATGTGAAAGGCAGCGGCAGAAAGACAGCTCACATTAAGCAACGAGGAAGTGAAGGGGTCAGCTGGTGTCTTAGGAACGTGATATCTGTGAGGCACAAAAGTGTCTAAGGGAGCGCAGGACCACTGCACAGAAGCACTTACTTCTCTTCAAGCAGTTGAGCCACTCCACTAAACTCATGGGCAGCGATATTTTCACCAACTCTTTTCCGTGTCTAATGTACCCTAGACAAAAAATGGATGTGATAATATCAGCCTGCCAGTCGCCGAGGCTTATGGGCTGTTTGCAGAGTGCTTTGAGAGAGGAGCCTCGGACACAGGTCCAAGGGGGCTCCAAGGTCTTGCAGCCACAGCTACCGCTGACACCTCCCCTAACTGCCCCAGAAAGCTGCTGAATTTCAACCCCCCCAATATTTTGTTTGGCTAACCATCATTAAACATGGCCATTCCGTAGATTAGGAACAGGCATGGGAGTCTGGGTGAATGATGGGGAAAAAAAATGAAGAAGAAAAGCCAATTAAAAAGCCAACTAAAACAAGATTATCAGTTGTGGTTATAAGCCAAAAGGAGCAAGGAGGGTCCCCAGACCCTCTGCTGCCATTACCAAGTGCTGTTTCCCCTCCTCTTCGCTATTTCCAGGTATTATCCCCTGCTTTGCCCCTTTGCGTTGTCTCCAGGTGCTGCTCCCTCCCCACTCTCCTTCCTGATAAATCTGGGATCTTTTTCCCCTCCAGCCTTTTTTCCCCCACCCTGATTTTGACCATCACAAATCCACTCTGGAGCTTGGGCCTTGACATTTTCTGTTTCAGACACCCCACTAGCACCCAACACCATCCTTACACCCACCTTCATCACCCTGGGGATGGACACCTTTAAGCAGGAGGGTCTCAGTGGGTAGCAGGTCTCGTCACCCTGTAATGAGACAGCTCTTCCCCGCTCCATGCTGGCCGATGAAATGAGCCCTATGGAGAAGGCAGAGAGTGTGGCAGAGGAGACGGGGCAGGTCATCCTGTCGGTCCATAGAGAAAACATTGGTTTTCTTCCTTTTTCTTTAATCATCTCCAAGGGCAAGGAATTGCTTTTGTTAAACCTTTTCAGACTGAGACCCGTTCCTGCATGACAGTCGTGATCTCCCTGTCATCTCAGCCAGCTGCAAGGAGACAACCCGGGCTCGGCTCTCATTCATCAATGACAGCTTCAACGCAGCATGTGAGGAGAGGCTGGGGAGGAGGAAGGGAAGGGGAACGGGACGGTGCAGAGGGCTGGTAAATCACATACAGAAATACATCTTCAATTGTCAGCTCAGAAATAGCCCCAGCTTGCAGTGTCCCAAAGCCATTTGCTGTTGAGCATAATGACTTTAGTATCAGAAAGGCAATCAGAGCAATAATGAAAAGCAATCTTTGAAAATTAAGGACATGTTACTAGCAGCCACTATCCATCTGAGTCTGCATCACCCCACTGGAAACAAAGCCCAGGAATGAGCAGGACTCATGCATATCTCAAGAAAACAAATAATGATTATAAATGAAAATAAATAACACTAATGAATAAATAACTGTCAAACCTCCTCTCATTTCACTGAGAACAAGTCAGAGGGGATGAAATTTGGGAAAACCATTTGCAGTGGAGAAGGCTAAAGGCAACCCAAGGTCCCAACACGCTCCCCAGCAAAATGCTGCGACCATCCTGGTGCGAGCCCACCTGGGGCAGCTGCCAAGAAATTAAGGTCCCTCAGCCATCCGCTTCCTGCAGGAGATTGGATCAGCACAGCAAAGCAAAACACCCTTAATCCTGCCCTGGCAGCATCCGAAGGAGTGACTGCACATCTGCTGTTTCGCACACAACCCCCTTATTTTGTCCCCACCTGATGAGCTCCAAACTGGCAGCCAAGAGCAGCCAGGGTGGCAGTGCGGATCATCCCCTCGTCAGACAGCTGTGTTGGCAGCGCCTATTCATGTTCAGGATAACTAACCTCCTCCTCAGCCCCGATTGCTCTGCTCCTTTGGGGCCGTTCACGCAGAAATGGCAGAACACCAGATCCAAAGAGCGTTCTTCCGATGCCTAACTTTGCCTGGTAAATGTTCCTGTTGCAGCATGTATCCATGTGAAATAAAAAGCCTGTTTAGGGTAATGGAGCAGAAGGACAGTGGGTCATCATTATTTTTTAAGCTGCTTTGGAGAGGCCAAGGAAATCACTTGCAAGTGTCAATTATTTAGGCATTTCAGCATGGCTGCTTGTCTGCAGGAAATCTGGCTGGAGGTTGAGCTCCAGCCTCACCTTCCAGTCCCACAGATTATTTTGCCTGAATTTCAATGATCTAAAAGACCTTTCAAGCTTGGGAAAGATAAAACCAGTAAAATGTTTATGGGGAGATACGGCAACATAGCAACCCTTAGCACAGTCTTTTGCAGATAAAAAAAAATGTCTCGTTTAAAGCTTTTCATTTTGTGGATCTCTCCCAAAAAAGAATTTCATTTCTTCACTTTTGCACCCACTGCTGGTGTCCGTGGACTGGCTTGGGCAATCAGGGCAATACAGAGAGAGGAGCCCTGCGGGATTTTGCACAGACACCTCACCACCACCCAGCAGAGGCACAGTGATGTGGTCACCCTGCACCAAGTAGAGACAGCACCAAAAAATCCACATCAGTCCTCAAAGCTCTGATGGCCGCAGAGGAGATTGCAAGGAGCTGGAGGCTCAAGCTGCAAGAGGCTTTTGTCTGCATCCAATTGCAGCTCATGGTCAATAGGAAAGCACAGCCCATGTTAGGCTAAATAAGTGGATCTGAGTTTTAACTTCTCCATCCGTCAGAGTGCTGAAGGCTTGGTTTAGTTATTTGCCCAAAGGAGAAGACACCTCATGTCTCTTTTATTCTGTCTTTGGAACTCTTGGGACAAGAAACATCTGTGCCTTGCAAGCTCTGCAGTTCTCCCTGATCAGAGATATTTGGCTCCTTAATTTTCCTCAACTTTCATTAATTTCTGGTCCTGGAAAGGTAAGAGTTGGAGAAATGAAACCTCGCTGCTGTTTCGGGTAAACAAGAATGAGTCAAAGAGATGGAGATCCTATCCCAAATTCTGCACAGGGAGCCTTGCTGTCATAGAGCCCGATGTTGTCCTATTGCAGTCAAAGGGATGTTTTGTATTAACTCATATTGTGCAAGATCAGACTTTCAAATCATTCAGGAATAACCCATGCAAATCTCTTTGAAGACCTTTCCCATCTACGTAGAAATTGAAATGTCCCATCAAGCTTATGGATACCTGTGGAAAGCACAGCAAATTTCAGTGCAATTTGTTAATGAGTTCTTGGTCATGATTTTTTTATTATTATTATTTTTGAACACTGGAATACCTTCAATAATCACTGCTGCTGAATTTAGTAAACTTTGGATCCTGCATGCAGTATAATAACACAGCAGTGCTGTGCTTTGGATCATGGGCTCCTGCCCCAGAAAGCACCTCTTTACCACATATTATCCATCCCTTACTGAAGAGTATGGCTATCAAAGTTTTAGATCAATCCCAGACTCAACCAAACCATTAACCAGTCAGTATTTTACCCATCAGTATTTAATATCAGTTTAAGACTTAACCTGTGTCAAAGGAAATAGGAAACAAGCTTCTCAACAGTTCATTCTAGAGTTAACCTGACAGAACATGAGTTCTGTCATTTACTTGCCTTGTCCTTGATAAATACAGACACACAAAAAAGGAAGATTTTACAAGAGAAAATATCAATAATCTCTTGAGGGAGTCAGGAAAAATTGGTTTGCCTATTAAAACATCGATACATAAAATCCTCCACAAACCTAGTAGTTATTTGACTTTGGTGCTAGGGAGTTATTGTGGCTATAAAGAATGTGGTTATAAGTGTATGGAGCAGTGAGGTATTGGATCAGTGTCTGTTCATGGGGCAGCCCTGAGTCCTGCCCATGTTCAGAACAGAGTTTTGGCTGATCCAATGGCCTTGTCCCAGCTAAGGAACGAGCCAAAATGTGGAAGGAGAAGTAATGCCCTTCATTAAAATAGCTGAACAGACCAGCTGCAGTGCAGCAGAGGAATATAAAGAAAAGATAGGGATGCTCTCAGGCACACAAGCCCTTCTGCCAGGCTGACACAAGGATGGGAAGCTTCATAAACACAGCCGCTGGGTTAAGTCACAGCTAAGACCCCAAGCATCAACTTGAAGGCTACAATTATGAAAATATTGCCCTTAAGAATTTTGAAACGTCATTTGCGGAAATTGGGATCAAGACTGAGAAATCAGTGAGAGAAAAAAAAAAAAGTCTGATTGGACAGAAGTTACATAAAATTGGGGTCAACACCTTTGCTATTTTCTCCAGGGGGATTTAGAAAGAAATAAATTCCACAATATGGAAGGCCAACAGCAAGAAGCAAGATTATTTTCTTTTTCTCAGCCAGCAGTAAACAACACACATCTTTGTGAAAATGAAACATGTCCCAAGGAATTTGAGATGGATCATTGCTTTTTATGAAACATTAGATGTGTCTGGGAGTTAACACTGAAAATTAGAATGCAGAGAACAGGCAGACCATGGGAAAACATCATTATGTGCAATGTATTGACTTTCCTTTCAGAGCGGGGATAACAGCGTTATTGTTTGGGTAAGCAAATGGGAATTCAAATGGGAGACCTACATCCACCTTGCATCTTATTGGACACGATGAAATTTGCAATGTCCTGCATTACAGTATTATGCATTTCTGCCTGGAGGAAAGTTTCTCCTCAAAAAAGCAGGTGAAAATATTTTGAAATATCACAAAGGAGCTTAGAGCAATAAGCAAACACCAAATAGACGGCGTAAGCGTGATTAATATGTTTCTGCCTGCTCCCTTGTCCAGGGAGGGACGAGCTGGGAAAAACAAGGGTTATTTGCCAAAGGAGTAAATTCTGATCATAAAGGGAATGGGGACAAGACTGCTTTCAATTCCCACACTGCCGTTTGTGTAACAAATTATCCACACAAAGATGTAAAACTTAAAAATCTCATGTGCTCAAATGCCATCACATTACTATTTCTAGTCTGTGTTCATACATCTTTTTTCTGCATGCCTCCTTCCCATGCATCATGTGTTTTTTACCTACATTATTCCCCCTTTTGTTCAACCAGTTTCTGTGTTACACAAAAGGAAAGGCTCTGAGGAGGGGACTTAATGTTAGGCAAAGACATCCTCGTGCTTTGTGCTACAAGATGCTTCCTACAGACTTTGTACTACAACATTTACGGTCCCACGAGGACAACCTTTCTGAACCTTAGACTTTGCTATAGTGACTTTGCTCTCACGATGACACCCAGGTTGGTGGCTGTATGAGCAGCTGCTTTGAAGGCGAAAGCAGCTTGGGAGGAGACACGTCAGCACTCGTCCCCTCTGCAGCCAGTCCTGTTGTCATAGTGGAGGGGGCTGTGGACAGTGCTGTGAGATCGAGACAGCCTGGGTGCAATTTCTCGACCTGTTTTTGCTGCTGAAGTGGAGGAACAAGAAACGACGCCCTGGCTTCAAGAGAGTTAAGTGCAGTGATTTCAGGGCACCTACTTTCTGAGGCCACCCACCGACGTCTTCATGACCTTGTGAAGGAGTAACTGTGATGTCTGTGTTGGAGGAATCTTGTGTGCAGTCTGATTATCACATGACTTAACCTGAATCTGGCTGTTAGTCTTTCTGTGCTGCTGTCACTCGGTGAGCATCAAGGATGTGACTGCTTCCCATCTCCATCCACACAGCCCACCTAGGCCATGGGTTTTGAGGGTAATGGGGAAACACCTTACCTACTCGCTTGAGCAGTCCTCCACATCACAGGAGCTTAGCTGAACTCCTCACATGTCCTCCAAACTTTTGCCTCCCAGACTCTCGCTTGTCTCCTTTGTGCTAATTAGTGACATCCCCTTTTTCTGGGGTTTTTGAAACGGGGAGACAAGGAGCTGTCTGCTGCAATATGGGCCAGACACACAGAGTCTGCAGGAGCTGTTGAGACTTGTCATTAGCTCTTGCTCCTTAAGACAACCAAAGTGATCCCATCAAGGCAACCCCTAAGCATTCTGAATAAAAGGTTTGAAGATATGAAAGCAAAAACAGTTTGAAGGAAGAGATTTTTTTTTTTTTTCCCCCCCAACTTTTGCCCAAAGTAAATATTTGCTGGGAAGCCGTGGGGGCCTTGAAGGGTACTTCTCCCATCAGCCTTTGTCTGCAGAGGGGCAAGATGGCCTTCCAGCAGTGGAAATGGAAAGGAAAGCTCATTTATCTGTTCTCACTTTTCAAGAATGGTTGCTGCGCCTCTTTCTACTGCTCACTCTCCCTGTCATCTTTCTTCCCAAACCTCCCACATTCCCTTATATTCTCTAACCCTTTCTGACATATTCCATTCTTTTCTTTTTTCTGCACAACTTACTTTTATTTCCTGTCTCCTCATTTTTCCCATTCAACCTCCCTCATTGTTTTCATGAGAAATAGTCGTGTATAAGGGGATCTGGCTGGCTGCCTACGCAGAGGACCAAATTCATCTTGGTGAGCACAAAAGATGCCACGTGTCAGAGCAGGTAGTTTGTCTCAACTCTTTCCTTGCTCTGCAGGGAAGCTACACAAACAGAGGGTTAATTTGCTGGCTCTGTGACAGGAGAAGCAAAGAGGATGTTTCCAACAAGAGACAGAGGGCACGAAGAGCTACCAAGTGTCCTCAGGCAGCTGTACATGTTTGCACTGGCAGGAGTCCAAGCAAGCGAGAGGCTTAAGCAAAGGTGAAGAGGCTTACATGGAACTTCTGCAGTATAACATGCTTTTATTATCAATAGTTCCAATAGAAATAGACTGCAACTGTCCTGAATAAAGAAATCAAACTAACTTTGTACCAACCTCTATGTTATTGCTTTCTGCTCTCTAGAGTCTTTGGCCAGGACTTCTGCCTTCCCAAGACCCAATTCAGGAGTCACCTTGAACTCCAGAGCCCAAAGTCCTGCCCATCTTTTAGCATGGGCACTGACAATGGGACCAGAGACTTCTTGTTGCCTCTAAACATCCACCTCTGTTCACTGACCAAAAGTAAGCCCCTCCTCTCCTTTAGGCCTCTCCATTAATTATCTCCTTCAAGAGGCAACTGTAGAGCACAGTCGTGTCAAGGATTAATTGCCAATTAAATCCATGAGATTTGACAGATAGTTTGCCGTAACCTGATGACAATGACAATTGACAATGTAGTGACTGAAAACGTGAAAGAAAATGCCCTCAGATTTCATAATTTCATATTTTTTTCTGAAGGATTGGAACTTCTTACGCAGGAGTGAAGACTTGTAGAAACTTTACTTGAAGCTACAGTTAACCTCTGTGACATGAGATGAAAACAGAACAAATGATTCAGCCATGGGAATGAAGATGATTTTTTTTTTCTTTCCGATTACAATTTTAATAATGAGAATCTTCACTGTAAACTTGTTTGTGTCTCTGTGGCCTGTTAAGAGGAATCCCCAGCTGAAACTTCTGCTGAAGAAATGCTTCAAATAAAACCAGCTTTTAAAAAAAAGCAGAAACAGTGGAAACAGTTTGCTGGGGAGAGAGTGCAGGGCTGTTCTTTAGAGGTTTGTGCCATTTCTCTTCATGCATCCATTTGCCCTGTTGTACCTTTCCTCCTGGTAGCTAGCAAAGAAATGATGCCTGAGAGATGAAGGGAATTATTTCAAACACTGAGGAGACTTTTTCTGGAAAGCCTTAACTTGCCGCCAGCAAACTGCCTTCCGCTGCAGCTGAATATCAGCTTGCATTTGAATATTTGATGGAATCGGGTTGAATTCAAATGAAACTGTAGCTAGGAGAGGAATAATGCTCAGGCAATCTATAGTAATGATCCAACGTAGTGCCATTTGCAGCAACGACACCGTGTTACTCGCTGCGTATTGCTACTGGGTTGTTAATGAGCCTGCAGAAACTCTTAGTGCCTGTGTAATTAATGATGGGGAAATGCCTGCAGGGAATTGCACACCCATGATTTCCGGAGGCCCTCGGCACACACGCCAGCTGTGGCAGTTTCCACTCAGTATCTTACACCCGCATTTTGACGCCCCCTCCCATCTCCCAGCTGAGCAGCTCATGCAAGCGCTCCCTACCCCATTTTGGTGTACTGGGATTACAAACTCAAGCACACCTCCTGGGAAGGGAGCGCCAGGAGAGAGGAAATGGAAATTCAGGATCTCCTCTCTCCTCTGCTGGCTTCCGAAATGATTTTGCCTGCAAGCCACCAATTCCAGCTCAGGTAAATGGTCTCCAACGCTATATCAGTTTTCCTTCTGCTCTCTCATTGACATATGGCTACCAAAGCACAAGACAGAGCATTTTTATACCTTACAAAAATAAATAAAAATAATACCTTACCTAGTTCAGCAGAAGATGTGAAGATAAAACCTGGAATTAAAGCTGGCCTGAAGGTCATCGCTGAACCACTGCAATGGCTGAAGCACTTGCATTATTTCTTTCTAAGTTGGGTAAAATGCTACAGAGGTCACTAAATAGGATAAAAAGCACCAGAATTCCTCAAAAGAAGAGCCAAAGGAGGAGGGTAGTCACAGTTTGCAAGGGAAGCTACAGGAATGCTCAGGGAAAGAGAACTTCTGGCATGTCACCACTTCCTCAGGCACAGCTGAAGGGGGACTAGCAGGCAAAGGGAAGTGGACATCTCCTCAAAGCTCACCTCGGCTTGGGCAGGTGATTGCATTTAGGTCAAACAGCGGAGGTGTCTCCTTCAGCATTAGTTGTCTGAGCACCTGGTCTCACCCCAAATTGACTGCATGTGGAGCTATCAGCTGCCTGAATGGAGGAAAAAAGACCCTTTTCCCCCACGGTCCCCCCTTTTCTGCAAAGTGCAGAGAACACGTTTAGGAATGGGAGCATCAACAAATCCTAACCAGCAGATAAGAGAGCAGACAAGATCTCCACATGCTTTAATTCTTCCAGAAAGGGAAACCTCAGAGTTTAAATCTAAGTTTAAAAGATCAAGCTGCAAAATACCCTCCATTCCAGGTGGCTGCACCTCAGACCGGAGGAATGACATTTCTACCAGCAGTAGCCATTTAAACCCATATTTCCCATTCAGAGTCTTTATTAATTTAAATGTGAAATTGTTCGTGTCCCAGATTCTGAGGAAGACTGTTGACTCTGGACGTGCAAAACTGATTGCAGTGCTGTGCTAGTCTAAGGGGCATTTATTTAAGCTTGGCCCTCTGACTGGGTCGCCAAGCCTCTGTCCCAAAGGACATTTATTTGCTGACAATTGCAAATGAACATTGTATAAGGATTTAATCTCCATTTTGCCTCATAGAAATTGATTTATCATCTAAAAACACCCTTGCCATGACGGGCCGAGAGGAGCCAGAGCCCGAGCAATAGTTTTGTGCTGTCAGTATAAATCAAAGCTAAAGATGTTCCTATTTAACCACAAGCTTTGGGATTTATTTATTTCTTTTTCTTTTAACAAGTGCAGTTTTCAACTGACAAAAGGCATTTTGCACAGCAGATTCTTTCCTGTTTAGGGTCTCATCCCACACAGTTTTTGCAGCCTCGCTGCCCTCTGAATCTCCTACAAACAGCAGTGTGTAGCAGAAGAGCAGATCAAATTCCAAGACAGACAGAGCCTGCCTTCTGCTCTGTAAATTGCAACGAAGAACTCCTGGTGATAATTACGGAGGAAAGGCTCATTGATTTACACTTCATTCTCTGTAAAACCCATGTTCAACAGACACAGGGAAAGGGAAAAGAGAAAGATAAAACAAACCTGTTCTGCTCTACAGAGAGAAGAGAGGGGGATCAGATATCTGAGAGCCACACAGAGCCCCCAGACTGAGCTAAAGCTGATGAAGGAGCTTTGCATTTAAAGTGCGAACAACTTGTTTTTCAGTAGGGATTCACCCCAAGGTAGACAGCTGAAATCTGAATTAAGGAGGCACCGATTCTATAGAGAAGACAACTCTTTTGGCAGAGAGCTTGCAAATTTCTTCAGGGGAATCTTAATGGGCAAAAACTTTAGATCTCAAAGCACTGGCAATATCCTCTGTTAAGTCCTGAGGTTACATCTAAGCTCTGTAGCAGATTATCTCCTGGCCACGTGCTACTGTAGAGCAGGAGGTTGCTCCTAGCAAGCTACAGCTCTCTTCTTCCTGACTTTCTGCATGTCCTTCCCTTGGAGCAAGTGAGTCATGGCTTTATCCTGACACAGGAGCTCAGAAGGAGCTAGGAACAAGACCAGGATCCCAAGATCACTCCTGAAGTCTATAATTTGGGCATAGACTGGCTTTCTTCCTCTGTACGTAGACTGAAAGGATGACACATACTTCAATACTGTAATGTTGAAATGTCAGAGATTGGTAGAAAGTGTGTTATGAAGATCTTGCTGAACTTGAGAGCTCTTAGAATCCTGTTCTTGTTTTTGGTACAATCTGGACATCCAACAGGAACCAGGCTGTAAATAAAGCAGGCGAATTCTAGCTCAGAGATTTCCCATGGTGGGAGGCTCCTGTCTCTCTTTATCCTGCAGCTCCTCATTAACTTCAGTTCTGTGTTTTATATTCAGCTTCTGGGAGGCTCAGCTGAATTAAGAACTTGATAATCCCAGCGTACACCCAGCCCAGGATTCAAGGTAACATCAACCAGCCTTTAATTACTTTAGGTTAAGTGTAGAGAAAAAAAAAAAAAAAAGAAAAAGAATTCTGTAAATTAATATGAACCAGAGCTTACGGGGCTAATTTGCTATGGCATAAAGAACCACAGTGAGTATAAGATTTTTGTATATGTAAGTATAAAAATATGCCCCCACACACACGACACTCACACATTTAATCATTAAATTGCTGGAATATATACTGGGCGCATTGAATAACTGCTTCGACAGCAGAGAACTTTCTGCTCAAATCATGAACTCACCACCACAGTGAAGGATATTGAACCTTTTGCTGTAAGATAAGGTTCTTGGCAAAAGAGAAACAAGAAATCCACTCTAATATTGATATTAAAGTTAGGTGGGAAATGGGAAAAAAAATGTCAATTTTGCTCTAACAGACTGTACTATAATTATTACAGAAAGATAAAAGCCTTTTTAACCAGAGACCTAAAGATGTAAATGATACGCTTTATTGCTAATAATCAAAGTACAGCTAGTACAAAACAAAAGTTTTCCACCATTTTGTTAATTCTTTCCTACTTATTCTCTTTGATCTAAAGGAACGAAATGACAAAGTCTTGGGGAAAATTCCCATAACAATTTCTTCCATAAAACAAATTATTTAATTTACATATTCATCTACTATTACTTCAGTATACTTCTGGGACGTTTTATTCCATTATTTAACTAATGCATTTTTAATAACATTGTTTCTTTAATTGTATCGTTGTTCAGGTCATTGTGATCTTACAAATATTAACAAAATCACTTGGGTTTTCAGTGACTTTGCTGGTATCTTATCCATATCCTCAAAGACTCTCAGAAGTGACCTATCACAACACGTTTTTTACTCTACACACATTCTAATCATCACATTAGACACATAACAAGCCTTCGTTGTCCGTTATCTAAAGAACAAATAAAAAATGTTTTTTTTTTTCCTGGGTCAAAAAGAACTGTTTTGTGTAGGAGGAAGAAGAGATGAAGTCTCCAGTATAGCAGGCTCTCAACAGCACCATTTCTTCATTTTCTATGTCCCTTTACTGCACTTCAAAACTCTAGCTACAGGAGGTGGAATGAAACTCACTCTGGGCTCCTCATTCTCCTTCCAAGCTCTTCACACTCTTCTGCTTAAGCAGGTCTCCTCCAGCTGCTGTTGGCCAACCTTGCCACAGGAATGAAATCTGTTCCTCTTTCACTACCAGTCCCAGCCAACAAGAATTTATTATGTGGACATAGATGCTGGAAATCGCATCTAACTTAGGGCAGGTCTCTGCCTTAGATTTTTTAATTAAAGTGCAAGACTTCTCTTCAGTTACCAGAGGGGGGGGGAAAAAAAAAGGTGTTGAAAGGATAGTTCTTTGATCAGTTTCAAGTGGAAAACTGCCAACACTCCCTCTCAACACACCAGTGGATTTTGGTGTTGGGATTGACAAAAAAGGAAGTTCAAATACAGCCTGCTCTGTTTCTTGCTGGCTGCAGGATCTCTGGATGTTGCTAAACTTCAGTCCGTTATCCTGGCCTGCTCTATTTCAGTAATCAAAACTGTCAGGAGATTTTATGATATTCATGAGAGTTTCCATTGGTTTAAAAAGCTAAAATGGAAATCCATTTTTTTTTATTATTATTATATTGAAGAAAAACAGATTAGTATGCCAAGGAATCAAGATGATTCTGAATGACTTGGGACTCCAGACAAGTTAATACTGACCATATTCTTTTTTTTTTTTTTTTCCTTTTCCCCAGTAGGCCAAAACTACCTTTTCTTTTTTTGAAGTTCCACATTCCCTTAAAAACACTTTACAGAGTAATTATTTCCCTCCTTGCACTAACTAAGCAGTCATTTCTGGCAGGAAGCTGAAGGAGATGCACCAGTCATTGATGAGCTGCTGAAGAATGCACTATGCCTTCCAACTTCAAACATTCAGTCAAAAATTTAATTAAACCATCTTCTAAGTAATAGTAATCATCTCTCGTGTTTTCCTAGTTGCTTTCGTCCCTATAAATAATGCATTTCAGAATGCAGACCTCCTCCCGCCTCCCTTCCTTTTAAGAACAGACCACTTGCTTTGATGAGAGAATTTACCTGAGAAAAGAAAGTTTGTCTGGCCCATGTGTAGGTATATACATGTATGTATGTCCAGGCTACACTTTCTCTGACTGCTGAAAAGCCCTAGTCTCTTAATTGCACTCTACAGCTTTGGGGGACAATTTTAGGACAGGAATTGAAGGCAACTTGAAATCCAAGGGGGAATAGAAGAGCTTCCCTCCCTCCATACCTTGCACAGGGTGACCTTATCCTGTGTTCCTCAGAGGTGAAAAAAAGGGTGCAAAATATCTCCAACCTTATAGCGTTCCTTTTTAGTTTAGGAGGCATATGTGTTCATTCCTTTTTTTGTGAGGGGGAAAGGAGGGTGTAAAATAACACGCTCAGGAGACAGGGTTACGAGCACGTACGGCGTAGACCTGACTGGGCAGGACTTGCAAACAGAAGCCCTGCAAGACGTGGGCGGGCAGCGAGGCGAGCGCTGTTGGATCGGCACTTGGTGTCAGCAGCCAGCCCACACGCCGGTGGCATCTGTTCATCTCTTCATTGGAGCTGGTCTCTCCCCGCAGTGCCTGCAAGAACGATGTCTTAACGCAAGCAGGCCAAGAAAATCAATATAAAGTATGCGCCTTCTATTTTATTTATTTCTTTGATTTTTATCTTTTTTTTTAAGGGAAGGGAAAAAAGGTATTTCTTGCTTGTTCATTCCTTGTGAGAGGATTTCAGGGTAATCTTTCATCAGGTTTCCTTACAGAACAGGATCTCTCTCATTCTGCAGGCAACTGAAGCATAAAATGGGAAATCTCATCCGCAGTGGAGAGCAAATGCGTCACCTTATTTATTAATTTCATGATCAGCTGAAATGTTTGATTTATTGAGAAAAAAAGATTCAGATTGTTTTCCATGGGTCTGGCTCCAGAGAAGGCTGTTGAGTGTCTCCTTTGGGTTATTTACCCAGGGATCAGAGCTATGAGCTTACAGGCGGTATGGAAATGCCTGGTATTTTCTTTGAAAAATGGGCTTGCATTTATTTGACCATTTAAAACCTTGGACAAAGAGAGGTCACCACAGAAACAAAGGACCTATTAGCAAAAGGCTGTTGTGTCAAGATGCAATGATTCTGACAGAGGCTATAATAACTGTCATGAAAATCTCTTTTGTCTTGCTGGGATTTGTAACCCCCTTTTTATTTCTTTTTAAGTAATATCTACATGTTGTGCCCCAAAATGTAGATGTCAACTTATTCGTGATTTGTTGTCCACCTAAGTTAATTTACCCTTTTTCTGGGAAACATTAGAGCAAGAATTTCTGACATCTAATTCTAATCTCTGCGGTTTGACACTGCTGTCACAGCACCTTGTTGTACCTGGTGGCCCTGGAAGAGATCCAAGTGGCCTGACTCAGAAATCCACAGTTTGTGAGGAGGAAATCAACAAATACAGCTTTGCGTGTCCCCAGAACAGAACAAACTGCTAAAACACATCCTTAAAATGCTTGTTTTCCATGAAGACATCTCCAGTGAAACCTTTCAGCAACAGGCAAAGTTGCCTGGGAAGATGTATATTAGAAACCTATCTTCTCATTTATTTTAATTGCATTTGGGAAGAAAATATGTAAGTGCTGTCTTTCAAAATCTGCCTTTTCCTCTTTTCTGCAGTAAACATAAGGTACCTTATGCACTGAAATAGTTCTTATAAATCCTTCCTAACTTGCACAAAACACCAACACATGTGAGAGCATGACGAGTGAGTTGCCTGTGCAATATGTAGCCAGGAATGCTAATAGATATATCTAAAAAGAGAATGCTATAGAGAGCATGTCACACATGGATGTGGACTCAGGTAGAATATGATGTCCCACTCCAGCGAGGGTGCTGAAAAGGGCATGATATTTGTTAAAATATAAATAAGAGAGTTCAATCTGTCAAGAGTACTGCTAATGAGCTAGAAAGGCAACATGTAACAGCCTATATTAGCTGCACAAAGCCAAAAATTGATAACTGATGGCGCTCCAGTTTAGTAGGCAAAAGTAGAACAAAATCAAACATCTAGAAGCTGGAGCCAGATCTATCCGCCCTCTAAGTAACAGATGCCTGTTAAACTGCTGCACTCATTTTCCAGAGTTGTAGCCATTATCCATCACAAGATCTAGTCTTAACTACGAGTGGATGTGTTTTCATGTAATTCATGTAATTCGTAGTAATTTTCTAGCCTGCTTTAGCGAAGCGGGTGGCTGAGGTGATCTCAGTGGTCCCTCCTGATCTGACAGTCTGTGAGTCTATAACCTATTCTATCTCTCCAGATTTACAACAACAGCTTTTAAGTGGCAGTGCATGAAATCACCATTTCAGGCAGCCTGCCATGTTGAGCCACCATTTAATCAATTAGAAAAAAAAAGACTATTAGAGGTATGCACATATACAAATAGACCTTTTTTTTTTTTTTTTCTCTACCTGTGAGGCAATTAAGCCCATAAGTTTGCTTCTTTCCTTAAAAAGAAGCCCATGACATTTGAAAGTACATTTGAAATTTGAATTCCATTGTTGTGGGGCCAGAGAGTTAACTGAGGTGTTGGACTGTTTTTTTAGTAGGCATCAAAAGAGCATGAATGAGTCCCAGTTTGACAGCCTGCAGATGGAAACTGTAGATGGAAGACATAATTTATATGTATTTTTTAAAATTCACCAACAGCAGCAAATAATTCAAGGGATTCCAGCCAGCTAGTCTTCCTCCTAAAACTGGATATGGAAAGTATGAGGTCTTTACAGAGCTATGATGACATGCAGAAGCCTTCTATATAAATTTACACATTTATCAAGGCTTTGTAGAATAATAAGCTACAATCTCGCCAGCCTGGGGCAGCCTGCTGTAATTGTTATGATTTGTTTTCCAGATACAGTGCAAATTCCTTGGTAATCTTCCCTGAATTTTAATAAGGGGAAGGGAAGACTTAATTAAAGAGCTCTTTGTGCTGTTATGCGGCGACAGCCATCTGCGAGGGCTTCGCTTCTGGGTCTTATCTCCACCATGCAGCCCCAGGCTCGGCCTTTGTAGCCATTGGCAGCAACGCAGGCTCGAGGAGCGCAATAACCGAGCGGTGTGTATTCTTGGGGAGCACCCACTACCCCATCATGTTCAGTGGCTCCTCCAGAGACACAAGGACGGAGCCCTTTGATCCACTTTGCTGCACTACAGGATGCTTAATAGCATTTGGTTGGGAGTACCTAATTTACATATAAAAAAAAGGATAAACCTTTTCTTTTTCATAGGTTTGAACAACATAACTGATTTTTATCAAGTGTAGGCTCTGATGCCTGTATGGCCTTTTATACGTTAACTTATATGGGCTTTTATTTTTACAACAAAGCAATCTCCCTACAAACCCCCTGGACATGTCCCAGAGGCTACTAAAACAGGGAGGGAGATGAGCATCTCAGCTGCACTTAATAACTTTCTGTAAATACAATATTTATAATTCATTTGGAAAATGGTCTGTTGTTGTTCCCTCCTCTTCAGGTTTTGGGGAATAAGCAATTTTTATGACAAGGTTGCATTTAAGGCTAGCTATGCAGGATTATAAGGCCCTGAAATTCCAGGTAGGATGAAGTATTTGTTCACAGATGTGACCTGGAAAATGGTTTGAATTCAGAACAGGTTGTGTCTGATAACCGATAACTACAACTTTAGAAACTAACTCTGCTTGGCTTGATGCCATCAGAGCAAACGCCAGTGACATCTTATTAAGCTACTGCTCCAACCTAAACCTAAGTCCCACCAAAAGTTAAGCCAGACCTAAAAATAAGCCTAGCAGATTTTGGGGCATCTTGGCTCATTGACATAATATATGGGCAATTTCTAGACTGCCCAACAACCTGGGGGGAGGGATGGAGCTTTATTGACACATATGGAGGCTGGGAGCCAATGCTGGATTAAGCCAGGAGTCTGCAAAGGGTCAAGTTCTGCCCATCCACAACTGCCCCCTAGATCAGGTCTTTGGTTCTGAAAGCAACATTTGCCAGAAGGCACCTCACTTCTGGTGCACTTCCCACTCAGAAATATGAGGTTTGGAGTTCTGCTCCGCTCTAGCAACCGAGTCCAGGTTATCATTAGCTGGTTAAAGGCAAGATCTTCACTGCCTGCATTAAGGGCCAGGATACTTCAGATTTTCACTGTATTCCGATCTGTCTTTTGAAGTGCAGAAGAATTCAAGGAAACAACTGCAAAATAACTCCAGGGCAGGACTGGTTGGTGCTGATTGTGTCGCTTTTTCATCGTGATGCAGGATAGGATCAAAACTTCCTTTCTGAGGAAAAGAACTAAGCCAAGCTCAGCAGGCTGATTTCAGCCTGGAGAGAAAGGGCAGCAATCCATCATACAGTCAAATCACACATCATGCAAAGTGTTCCAGATAAAGACAAATCGTTGAAACACCACCTAGTTACTCACACTAATCTATGAAGTACCTGAGGAACGTTCTCAGCAGTTACTTTGCACCTGAGCTGTAAGAGTTCTGTTTCCATGTTGATTCCCTAGCAGAAGTATCCAGGATACTAACTATTAATTAACTTGATGACTGAAAAATTTAATGCCTAGATAACATCTACCCAATTTAAACCTGTCCTTAATACGTGTGCGTTGAAGTGTCTTGGGAACTTTTGCTTTCTGTTGCAACTTGCTGTCAATGCACAGGACGCCCTCAGTCAGCGGGGCAAGCCAAGGCAGACCTGGGAGCTGGGATCTCTTTCCTTCCTTTCTGTATGGAGATTGCACATGTGCACGACACTTCAGTTAGCTGAGGGATGAACAGAACGCTGGTCTATGGACAGATCGATTAATCAGTTAAAAGAAATAAGGATCTCCTTTGCTTCCTTATCTCTCCTCTTTCTTTCCTTCCGCACCAAGCTCAGTCAAGACAATCAGCTTTCTGATCTAGAAATATTCAGTTCCTATTTTATTTTCTCGCACATCTGTATCTTTCCAGCAGTGTTAGGAGAGATCAAAACAATATAGGAGCATACGTTCCTGTCAGATTTAATATGCAGAACCTTCCTAAAATCCCCCAAAGCCTTTTCAGAAATAGAGTTACATTTAGCATGCAATTAATTATTGCATACCTATTTCAATGCAAACATAATTTGTTTGCTATTTAAACTGCTGTTCCAGCTCTTTCAAAGTTTCCTGTCTATTCGTTTTCAAGCTAAGGACTGTGTAAATTAAATCTCAATCAGTACAAGTCATATGATCAAAAGGCACAGGGGATTGTGTGTGTCAGGAAGAATTTGCAATTCTTCACTTGCTCCAGAGGAAGTAAGGAACTGGGCAAATTCAGTTATACATATCTGCATATATGAATAACTGAACCAAAACCTCTATCGAAGCCATCGTGCTGTTAGGGGACTATAGGGGGGATCATTACTGGAAACCTAAGCACCCTGATAGAGCAAGAAAACATCAGCCACTACAAATGGGGGCAAAATATCTCTTTCAGCTGGAAAGCTACAGGAAGCAGGGTAGTTTGTCATGCAGCAAGTAGTCTTTCCATGCATTGGATCACCTGCTCCTAACGAAGGAGGAGGCACCGAAATCTAAGTGAAGAAAATCCCATATATACACAGAGAAGAAAAAAAGTCAGAGCCTTAACATAAGGCTTTCTGTCTTGGTTTCTGGAGACAGCACATAATTCATCACTTGTGGGCAATAACGAGAGGGATATTTAAATGACTCTGAGAGCACAGAGCATATAAATAATAATGAACAGAATAAAATGCAAATGGCCTGGAAGGAATCAATAGTCATGAATGAAATCAGCCCTCAGATTCTAATTGAAATGAAAATGAGATGCATATTCAATATGCACTTAATAGATTATACATAACATGAGCATCTCGAGCTAATGAACAAGACCTTTTCATCACACAGAGAGGCAGGCAGCCTCCAAGCAAGAGAATGCCAATAGAAGCACACATCCTCCTATATCTATATCTATACATATAAGTACATGTATAGACACATACATACATCACAGTGGAAAGAGTGAACCTGAGTCCTGTGCTGGATGCCAGCAGCCAGCATTCCTGGGAAGACCAGCTGTTGTTTACAGCTACCTGGGAGGCTGCGATAGCTGCCTTGCACTGTGTTCTCATATTAATTGCAAGCTTTGGTTTGCGTCAGAAAGAACGCATGCCAGGGCTCGCTTCTGCTTCCTATTTGAGCCCGTTTTGCAGTAATTGATTGGGTGCTCACTTGCTAATTGCTTTAGCTGGCTCCTCCATCACCCTTTATTGGAACTCGCTGACCAAAGCACAGGAGTGGGAGTTGCTGCCCTTTAAATCTAATTACAAAGAAACCAAACTATTTCCTGATATAGTCCTGAGCCGAGGGTTTCCCATTCCCTCGGTGGTAAGCAGACGTGCACTTCTGTGAGGATGGCTTGCCCCAGCGTGTTAAACATAAATGCTTTTCCTTGAAATAATAAAAGGGCTGCCTCTGTTAAACAGATCAGCAATGATCCGAATAGTGGAAGAGTGACCAGGAAAGACAGTAACATCAGCGACACAGACAAGGGAGCCTTGAAGGTGCTCTGCACTAAATCCTCTCTCAAACTACCTGGCAGTTAAACAGATTGAGCCTAGTTTATCCCTTTACAAAGTAAATGTCATCTGTATTGACTTTCCTCTGTCATCTGCTAACAAAATTCTCCTCTTTCTTTTTTTCCTCATTCTGTGGAGTCAGGGTTGCTGGAAGCAGAGCGGAGGGTAATAATTTAAGGGTTAAAATTCTCTTTCTTGGTTTGGCAGGCAATGTGAAGCCAGCACTAATGCTTCCCCCACGTCACCACTGAGCCAGGGCCCCATCTGGCTGGCAGGCTGATTAGGTCTTTATCCATGACCCATCATGGGAGGACACACATCCTTCTGAAACTGCACTCATGGGTCCCTATCCATCAAACCCATTCATTATTTCTTACGTCGCATGTATTTAAATGGATACAAAAAAGCTGAAGTAGAAACATTCATATCTTAGCACAGGACAACATTTTTGCCAACAGCAGAAGGCTTTTTTTAAGGCCCTTTAGAGTTAAGTTGCTAGATAGTCCTGAATATTTCTCATTTGAGTTGAGCTTATGGGAAAAAAATGGGTCAAAATTATCACTAGTGTAAACTGCATAGGTTTACTTCAGACCAGCAAAGCTAAAAATCTGACATGATGGTTCTGTCCTAGTCACCTGGCCCAAATGTGGTCATCCTTGCTTGCCCAGATCTGGAGAGCTGGGTTCCCACCATTCCTCCCAAGGATCCGACAGCATCTGCATCTTTAGACACAAAGTTGAGTTACACAATATACACTTGTGTGAATGTGAATCCATTTGTTGCTACGCCTGCCAGACACAGCAGATGCTATCCATTAGATTTTAGTTTTCCAGAAATTCCAGAAATTCAATTCATAAAACACTCAGGATTGTGGACTCCATCCTGCCTGCTCTTCCTCTCTCTCTGCATACATTTTGGCAGCAAAAATAAGCATGAATGATTATGGAGCAGATCCTCTCAAATATCTTGTTTGGCCATAAAATATTTGTTACCTTGTGGGTCTTCAGTCTCAGGTCATCAGGAAGCAATTTTCAGACAAGTGCAAAAAAGATATTTTAAACTACACATGTGAATTTCCATGGTTGCAAAACAAACAATGTGGTTGGAGAATGAATTCAATGAAAGAGCATTTAAAGTTCAAAATTAAGGTTTTTTTATAAATGAAAATTGCTGTAGGGATTCCGGGAATTTTAGGAAAAGCCCTCTCACATATTTGAAGTGTTATGGAGCCAGTAAAACTGGCAGGACAACTTCCACCTCTTTAGTCCTTCAAGTTCCCTTGTCTTCTAGAAGACTTTGACCAAGGGTTCTAGACTTCCCTCCTCACCCACTGGTTATCACTCATCTTGTAGCAGTTTGTTCTATCAGTCATTTCAAAACCAGCTTGCTACTTGTATAAATCTGTTTCAGATTTTTCCTAGGCAGAATTGATTTTATTTTAGCATGTGAAACGAGCAGGCAGGAAGGTAATTTAATTAGCTGATAATATCTGTTCATTTTAATTAGAACACTACACAGAGTTGTCTATCTAAAGTAGAACCCGAACACAATGATGTCATTTAAAAATTTCCAGGTCTGATTCCTTTTATTTTTTTCCTCCCCAAAAAGAACAGACTAGTTTTGCCATCTAAACCTTTGTTACTTTTCGATAAAGTTTGGGCAGAATGCTGCTGGGATTCACAGTACAGAAATCATTTTAATATTCTGCTCTCTCTACACATATATACCACATTTGGAAGAACTATGCTTTGTCTTAACATTGACAAAATATTTCCAGCAGAAAAATAGCATAAAAAAGGGGCTGACTGCAATTAGTAGAGAGTTTATGGAGAGGAAAACATTGATAAAAATCTTGATAAAAATCAAAAGGTGCTTCAGAAGTAGTTATTTAGACTCCCAAACATAAGGCAATATTCCTCTTTCACACATACTTATTTTCTAACTCTATTTTCATTGGAGGAGATAATAAGTTATTCTTTTAAATTCTATTGTCATCCTTGGAAAAAAAAACTCAGAAACTTATTAGTGGATAGGAAGCATTAGCCAGTAAAAACATGTTTAAGCAGCACCTAGGTGAATAATTGTTCTACTTGAGTTAAGAGTAAGCCCAGGAATAAATGATTTATCTCTTTTTTTTAAAAAAAAAAAAAAAAAAAAAAAAAAAGACAAACCACAGATTCATCACTCAGAGCAATCCATAAGCTGATAATACTGACTGTATTTTACTCGGAATACGAGACAGAACATGTCGCAGGGAAATACTGAATGAAGATGCAGCCAACTTGGAGTGTATGTGGGGAGAGTCATCCTCCACATGGCCTTGATTCACAGAGTATTACAGTGATTCTATCATGAAGAAATAGAGGATTTTCCCCTTCCTCAATAAAAACATTTACTTTTCTCGCCACCACATAACACACGTTTAGTAGTCAATGTAGAAAGAGCTCACTCTTCTTAGGCTGCCTCAAGGTTCAAATTTCTGCTCCACCAACTCTCGCTTGGCTTTATTTTATTGCAGAAACCCAAGAAAATCCTACTCTCTGCTGCTACAGCCAGATTAACTGGTCCGAGTTGCGTAGCATGTTCCTGTTCTCCCTCAAGAATAAGAACTAGAAAATCTGTTGCTTTGGCTCCTTCTATGAACGTTAGTTGACCCTCACACGAGCTAAAGAAAAAAAAAAATCTAAAGAGTCCTTCCCCAGAGCCTCTTTTATTTGCCTTTTTTGCATGTTTGCAAAAGCTTGACTAGTTGGGCTGCAAGATGGAAAAAGGTCACTTAAACCTGTCATTGCTACAGCACTATCACATACTCAGAGAGAAGATTTGAAAATGGTTCCAGGAGTAACTGCAATTCTAAGGACCAAAAAAGTCTGAGTGGCTCCTTTTATCCACCACTGAAACACATTGACAAAGCTTTAAGAGTTGGGCTGCGAGACAAATATCCAGCTCCTCATGGTTAAATTTCAAATGAACATGGCTTACCTAATCAATTGTTGTTTATTTAGCATGCTATAACTACTCAAGTAAATCTAAATTAATGACATGAGTAATTGGATTCATTTAAAACCCTGTATTTTCCTTCCTTGTGCTCTGTTGCTCACTACTGCTTAAATAGGAGCAGCCAAGCTATTTTTTTTTTTAATCTTCTCCTGTGAGCCACACAGCCATAACAGGCTGATCATCAGGATCAGGGTCCTGCTCAACATTAATCCACTATAAGCTAAAAATCTGTATACAGCTCACCTTGTGTTCAAACCTGCCAAATCAAACTGAGCTCCAGAACAACTCAGGTCTGAAAAGATTTCTAGCAGAGAAAAAACAGGTGTAAACAAGAAATGCTAGTGAAACAGGAAGAAAAGGTCCATTTGAAGCTAAAAACAAGACTGTTAAGGCAGGTGGTGTAAAGATCTTCTGGAATAAATGCACACAGGTGAGCCTTCAGGCTGCACTCGGTAGAAGCAGGAGATGCACAAGATGTTCTCTCTTGTGCTCTCTCCTTGAACCCTGTATTCCTACCTCTTGAACACAAGTGCTGTAAACATGTGTAAATGTGCAAGAAGCCTTCCCAGCTTCCAAAGATTCCCATCACTTTTCTCCGCAGGAATACAGCTGTGCATTAGACTTGGAAACACATCTTGATTTGAGGGTCTGTCTCTCTCTGTGCACATCAGGAGGAAGGGGAGGCCAGAGGCACATACTCAAAGCAGGTTTGCATGGTGGGGATTTAATAGTTTGTTTTTTTCCTAACCCCCACCTGCCGTGCAAAACAAAAAAAGTCTCTAGGAAGCATTTTCCACTTACAGTTTCCCAAAGGCTAGCTTCAGGTGAGAAACACTCCAATTTGATTAGGTCTTGTTTAAGATGAAGCAACTTTTAAGTTAGCCCTTTCTGGGCTCACCCTTTTCTGTCACTTACCTGTGAGATCCAAAAGTCCTTTTATCAGAGAACTTCACTCTTTGCATTCTCTGCAGTCCTTGACTGTCCTTTCATCTGACAACTTACCAAAACAGCAACAGGGAGCCCTGCACAATCTGGTTATACAGCTGCTCTGGCCCCTTGTTAAGTCCAAAACAAACAGACTCCAGATATTTAGATTTGATCCAACTCACAGAAATGGGACACAACTCTTTGCTATAGCAGTTGATGCTGTTCTAATTGGCCCTATGTAATACAGGCTTTCCTAGCCAATGGATGCTGTTTCAAGTCAGATGCAAGAAAGGAAGGGAGGCTGATAGGAAAGTGTGTACCAAGAGTCTTCCTAGAAAAACAGATGAAAGAATATCTGACCTTAAAGAGACAGGCATATAAGGTGTCCAGCTCCTCCTCTGCCCTGTCTGAGGATGCCCAGGCTCTCCTGGCAGCTTCCAGTTGAGTCATAGGCATCTTCCTTGCCGGAGGAAAACTCCTCCATCCAAGCTCTGCTGCAGGAGGCAGATGGCTTCTCAGGGAAGCCAGTTTTCCCAGAGAAGAATAACACCCCTTCCAGGACCTTTCCTAGTACTCATGGCCAGCAGCTGCTCCAAAATCAGGTAGGAATGGAGAGAAGAGAGCCATGAAGGAGCCAGCTGCTCCTTGTTTAACCCAGGTCTAGGGTATCCAATAAGTCTGTAATTCAGTTACTCAATTGGTAATTAAAAAAGACCGTACTGTCCTTTCATCCTGTTAAAGGAAGAAGAGAGGAAAATCCTGTTCCAATTCCTACTTTTAGCCTCTCTCCTGCCCCTATTCTTTTTCAACCCAAGGAGCCAAAGCCTGAGCATGGGGCTGCTGCATGGAGAAGGGCAGTTATCCAGATCATAGCTGTGGTGTGGGCTTTAGACAACACAGGGTGCTACTCCTGGCATCTCAGAGCATCTCTGGATGCTGACTCTTGTCTCCCCAAAAGGCTTCTTGATGGAACGGACCTTTTTATAAAAACAGAGTAGCTGTCACCCGAAATCTTCAAGGTTTTAATGTTGTTTTGATCAAAAAGGGAGGAAGCACGCTATCACAATATTGGGGGGAGGAAGATGAAGTAATGTTCTCCTGGATCCTCTCTCAGCAGCTCTCTAACCTCGGTATTTTGGTTAAAATTGCTCCTGTGATATGGAGGCCCCAGTTTCCTGAGCCCCTTGTTTGCTTCAGACCAGCCAGAGAGGAGAAGGTGTAACATGAGCATGAGTGGAAAGGAAGGACCAGACAAGGGTGTTTTGGCATAGGAGGCACCTGCTGAGTGGCTGTTTTTCTGATTCTGACCATGCAATTGTCCCTTACCTTCCATAACACTAATAGGCTACAAATAACCTCACAAAATCTTGCAGTCAGCAGAAGCTAATGCTGTTGCATTTGGCGTTGTTTAGGACTTTCTTTCCATGACAGATAAAATCACTTTAATGTCTTCTTTAAATTGGTTATAGTACAGGTTACTTGAGCCAGCTTTGAGCATTCCCTGGCTTTTGAGTTAATGATCCTGGAGCAAGTTTTCAAGAGCTCAAAGGAATTACTTTGGCTGCCAAGTTTACTTTAAATATGCAAACCTTGAAAACATAGACCTTCTTTTCAACAGGAAACCTAGTGAGCAGTCTTCTGAGCAAGCAGAGCTGGTTTCCCTTGGATTCTTACCTAAAATCCTTCTTTAGCTTCTGGTATCAGCAGCAGAGAGAAGCACCGACTCTGAGAACAACCAAGAACCCTCCCCTGAAAAGCTTCATCAAAAACTATTGGTTTTCCCTGAGCTGCTAAAGAAATAGCCAGGCAAATTATGACCGTGTGCAGATGTGCATGTCTCTCTTAGTCTCTCACATCCACTCAATATCTTGAAATCTATTGACAAATTATTTCCTATCTGCCTTTCACAGTTGCTAGGTTCGTGAGATGAGAAAGCCTTTATTTCTTTTCAAGGCAGAACTGAAGTCAAATAGATTAGAAAAAATTACTTTTCCATAGATTTTTCTTCTTTCATCTGTTCTACAGAATTCTATACTGAGGCACTCTTTAAGAAAAAACTCCATGCCAGAGATATGATTTCCTATTAACCCCCTTGCTCCAAATTTCTTCAGACACATTAATTTTTCTATGAGTTTCTACAGATTTTTCCTGTAAGAGCAGAGGATGCTTGGGCCAAATAAAAAAGCAGAATCAAGACTTTTCTGTAAGTATTTCCTAGTGCTCATGTAATTGTCCATTGTTTTTTGAATGCTGAGGTTTTCTCAAAATATAGAATTAAGTCACAGACCTGGTCTTGAGGGGCTCAGTGCATTACCTTATGGAGCTGCCCAATACCAGGCTGTGGTTAAACTCCAGGACTATGTGTTTCTAGTAAGAGCTTCCAGCAGAAAAGGATTCCAGGAACTCGTATCACGCAGCCCTGTATGGAAAGCTGCCATTTAACGAGAGCTGGCAGGGCAAATAAAACAGTGCGTTGAGGAGTGATCTTCACCAGACCGAGTGAGGTTAGTGCGGCGCTTCCCAGCCGAGTTTGCCAGCAGAGCAGCCGGCCTGTGAAACACTGTGCCCGAAAAAAGCAAGGAAACGGAGATGAAACCTGGGGAAAAAAACAAAAAAAACCCAAAAAAACGATGTGGAAAATGCTCAAGAAATCCCTGCAGCGGATTTTGGCTGCTTGTTCCAAATTGAGGCTTCCCACATTTTGATTGCATGAATACTTAGCAGAACAATATATGGGTCATCACGATCAGAGTCTCAATTGCTATTCCTAATTAAACATGGCTTAATGCAGTTCTGTTTGCTCCTTGGTGGGTTTTTGTTTTTTTTTCCTTGGTATTTTCTCTCACTCTCGCTTTGCTGTTTATTGTGTTCGTTCAGGCATTAATTTCATTGCTGCTGAACATCATTTCCCACTGACTGAGATGGAATGGCAGTCAGGCCTGGGTTTACACTTCCAGTTTAATAAAACCAGAGAGAATGAATTTGTTAAATCGATGCAAGGAAACGCAAGAGGGAAATTTCAAGGAGTTCTGAGCCCATGGGTATGATCATATAGAAAGGAAATAATTTTGATTTGTTTTGATATGAACATTTTTCTTCTGGAGCGTCACATAACGAGAGCAGTGCTTTTTTATAATATTCCTCTTAGTAGGGATAACTTTTCTTACCAGTAAGATTGCATCATAACAGTACTGACCTTCCTTCACTGCCCAAGACATTTCTTTACCTTTTTTTTTCCTGTGCCAAGGTGTTTCCTTCTACAAATTCCAGGTTATTTCAAAGAAAGCTTTTATGGGATATTCAGGTCAGTGGGCAATTGCATTCAGTACAACTCAGAATGATCACACATGAGATGCAAAGTCAGGATCATCAGGGCTGAAAACAAAGCACAGTGAATCTCTAACTCATCTTCCTGCTTTTGCTTTGTGGAACTTAGAGGCCTCCAGCATTTTCCTACGGGAAGCAACTAAAAGTTATTACGGTATTCAGATGATATCATCATGTCATCAAATGTTCATCATCTAGGATTTCACACTGAAGCCAGGAGAACTACCTAATTTCCAGGTAGTTCATATCCACACCCAAATCAAGAGATTCAGGACAGTCTTCAGAAAATGACGAACATAGCAACAACATCATTGAACACTGGGCTCTAATGTGAGAAGCCTGATTTATTTCAGCTAGGCTCCATTCAGAAGGCAACCCCCAAATTATTAGTCTTGATGCGATAATTTAAGATATTGATGCTTGTATCTACGTTTGGTGTTATTAATTATTGTATTAGAAATTCAGACATTCAGAACTATCTCTAGCCGTTCACAACTGCCATGCAGTTAAATGAAATTGTTACCGTCTAGACTAGAACATGATTTTACCAAAGCAGATACGTTTGGCTTTATGCTCACTCTCCTCCCTGGTGCATTGCTTAATAGTGCTCTGTTGCACTTGCTCTCTGCTGCAAAAGGATTCACCAAACAGATTCATTTCTGTCCACCCAGAACTGTGTTGTAAGGCTGTTATTCTTGGCTAAAATATATCCATCATTTTCTCGATCCATTTAGGAACAAGCACAGAGGGGAAAAAAAAAAGGAAGATGCTCCATAGACTTTTCAGTTGTGCTTGAATACAGCAATGGGGCGACTCATGTGCAAAGACTGGGGGCAGATGTGCAAACGAAGCAATGCTTTGACAGATATATGGCTTTCTTACGCCTACACTTCTTTTTAACTTATTCTATTTAAGCATTTGCCACACCCAATCCCATGGCAACTCCGTATACACACAGACGTACACAGATGCACTGTTACCAAGACATCAGCAACACACACGTGCTCTGTTGCTACGGGGACAGCAAATGTTATATGCTTTATATATACACGTGTGTAGACACACACACACACACGTACTTGTGTATTTGTATACCCATCTGTTTTGGCTGCAGGCCTAAATTCAGCAGAGCAGTGGCACACAGGCTGAAGCTGTAGTACGTTAAAACTATGGAGCTTATATTGAATGCCATGAAAGTTAGGCTTGAATTTTGAACCTACTTAAATGCAGGAACTTCAGTGCCCTATTAAGTCTGGGAGCTCAGTACAACCATCTAGGCAAAACTAACCCAACCCTACAGCCTCTGTCACATTTTCCCATACACTTCTCCTACCATATGGAAAAAGAGCCAAATCTCACAATATTAGCACTAAGTAGTTTTGCTGTGCCCTTCTCCAAAGACCTCAGAAATTAATGGGAGTTTCCTCGGCCATCTCTGAGTTATGGGCAGCAGACAATGAAAATACTTCTGAATTTGACCTATAGTCTAAAAGGGAAAAAATGTTGGATTATATTTTAGTCTAAATAGGTAGTGCCCTTTATCATCTGTAAGGCCAGTGTGTTCTCAGATAACTCTGCTGGTCTGCTCTTGGTAGCCATCACAAGCATAGGTCTTTCCAAGTTTACTAGATAAACAAAAGAAATGGCCCTCATAAGGGGAGGTGTCACTAGCCCTTCCTCTTCTTTCCGTCGAATTCCCATGCTGTTGCCCAGCACCAGGTCTCCAACCAAAGCTGGTCTCCTGCAACAGCGCTGACCCCACACAAGAGTCTCATTCTGCCTGCAGAACATCTATTGCTCTTGACCTCAGGCAAATACAATGACAAGTGGAATGCAGAGTGCAGAGATTACCCATGCCAGTGTCAGAAGCCCTGTCCACAGATTTATTTACTCTCTGTACTTTTAATTTTGTCCTTGTTCTGCATGCTATAAAGGCCCCTGTCATGCTGCTATGCCTTCCATGCCTACTATTTATTTTATTTACTGGTGAGCAAGGCAGAGGTGTGTAAATCCATAAATAGCTAATGCAAGATATAAATCCGGGTCTTTCTGTGTCCTGCAGCACATGAAGAGTCCAAAGGGCCAAGCAGGTTCATCCAGGTCTCCTTGGACCTAGTGCCATAAAACTTAGTGTTCAGTGGAAGGGAGGAAGAAGCGAGAAAACCTGAATAAGTTATGAAAATATAAATTAAGCTACACTACTATTGATTCACCACTGTCTGGGTCATGTTAGCCAGTCAACGTGTCTGTTCAGAGAGCTTGTCTTGTTACTTTTACATTTATGTAAACTTATTTCAGTTAAAAAGAGCAAGAAGAAGAAAATCAATTGAAACAGAGGATGGAGATTTAATTTAGCTTGGGGGAAATCTGATCAAGGCAGGAAAATGATGGAGATAAAAGTAACCCCTGTCCAAACGCAGAGAGAAAGGAGCTGTCTGTCTGATGTTCATTAGAATTAATTAACAGTGTTATGCTCTTTGGAGGCCCTGGAGGACGAGAAGGGTGGGATTAGCTGCTGTTTTAAGAATGAATTAGGCACGCAGAGCAAAGGAAAAGGGAGGCAGGGATTCTCACTCTTCTATTTTGGAACAAGACCGTGAGTGCAGAGATCTGGATTCGGAGCAACGCAAGCGAGAGGTTTTAGCTACAAGCGTTCCTCACCACAGCTGCCATGGAAAGGGCAGAGAGAGCTGAAGCTATTGTGGTTCCCTACTAAGAGAGTAGGAGATGTCAGCACATGTAACGGGGAGCACAAAGCCTCTATTACCAGAACACTTGCGGGCCAGGATGGATCTGCAGCCAAACAAAGGAAGATGATTTTGAGCCAATGTACCTAAGAAAATGAGGTTCATACGACCCGCTCTGCACTCTGTTTGTGTGACTCTCTGTCTCTGTCCATGGCTCCCTAAAAAACATTAAGCCCACTGGCTGATCTGAACCAGATACGTGAACAGACTGAAAGGTATTATGTTTCTGGAAGGAAATTGGCCAGAAGAGTGTGTATTTGTGTTCAGACTGATCCTAGGGCTGAATTTATATTTCTTATTAAATGCCAGAAAATCAACATTAGACAGAGCTATTATTAGTCTGTCAGACATGAGAAAAACAGCAATCAAGAGCATACCAGACCCGGGGTAATCCAAACACCAGACACACAGCGGCAGCAAAGAGGTCGCATAAATTCAGCAACTCATATATCAACACGTGGCCTTTTTTTCTCATCCATCCCCAAGACGTGTACTGTCGGGAAGCCCGTCCATGCCAGGCCTAAAAATACTGTGCATGCACCAACTGTGTGCAGGACCAACGCCAGGCAGCCGGGGAGAGCACGAGTGAAGCCACAAACCTGCTTCCCAGAGCTGCTTAAAGGCAGCGGCTTTGTTTGCTTTGGGTTAAAAAGGAAGCTTAGTTTTTGAGAGAGGGAAGAAAAATGGTCTTGACCAAATTCAGGGAAGCGAAAATTTCAAAACCTGGAGGGGATCGGGGCTTAAACAAGCAAGAAACGAAAAAAAAGTCAGGGCAATTAAACCATACAAATGTACTTGATGTATTCCCTGTTCATAACATAGTGCCCGAGAACAGATACCTCTCTGGTTGTTAAAATTAACAGGATGTTGGCAGTCTAAGGAAATAAAAATAATCCCCGGAATAAAGACATTCTGCACAGTCCACATTGCCACATTCCTGCCCTGAGGTGCAAGGACTATCAAGATGGTGATCACTGCATGACTTAGTCCTTAGTCCTTTTTTCCAAAGGACAATTTTATAGGTAGAGGAACAAAACCAATCCCAGCCACAGCTTCAGTCCCTGTAAACTGTTTCCATATGTTGCTTATTCATCACATAAAATTAATGTGGGCTCTCAGTCCATGAAGATGGGTGAAGTAATAGGATGAGAAGAAAGAGAAGATATGGTTGGACTAGATGATCTCTAGTCGTCTGTCCAGACTTGCTGCACCCTCAGACCTGCCCATGCCATTCCTGTATGAAAAGGTTGATTTTTTTTCAGTTTGAAAAGATATTTCTGTGGGAAAAAAGGCTGTTAAAAGTACTTGCCCTGTGGTACAGAATACCAAAGAAATATCAGTGCTGGACTTAGACCTGAGAAGTGGCAAAGGGAAAAGGAGGCAGCAAGAGTCTTCCTGTACTGCACTTAAACAGTCTTAAAATTTGCCAAGTTTTTCAACGAGCTGCCTCAAAATGCACAAGCAGGGTGAAGCACGAGGATAGAACAAGATCTGAACTGAACAGGTCAATCTCTCTTCAATGATTCTATCACACTAAATTCAATCCTTCGATCTTTAAAGATTGGTTTTTTGCCAGCCTTTAGAGAGGTGGCACAGAGCTGAAAATTGAAGCTCAGCAGTAGAAATTGTGTCTCAGGAAGGGGAAAAAAGCAACCAGGCACAGCGGGAAAAGCAAATCATTTCTTAATTATCTCCCCCTTTGGATTTCCAAGCTAAAGTCAGTATTTGACAAGAGATAACCCATGCGTGGCTTTGCTTCCTGCAATCCACTGAGGGGCAGATTGTGAACCTCCAGCAGCAACATGCGAACTTTGTTGCTGACCAGTTTCTTTTATGAATAATCCTGGCTGCTTTGAGAGGAGAAAGAGAAATTCCCTCCTTGAGAGAAAGGAATATTGGTCTATCCTATGATTTGCACATATGAATCACCTTGAGTGCAATGGCTGGCGTATAGTTATTTCATGCCATTGAGATGTCCAGGTATAAGGACTGGGGAGTGTAGCGTTCTCCCATCCTGAGTATGGGATGTGGAGCTGTGAGGAATTCTGCTTTGTCCTATGCAGACATAACAGTTCTCTCACAGGCTTTCCTGCACCAGAACATATTCAAACAGGAGAAACTCTGAATTCCAGCGTTTGTAGGAGTATTGGGATTACTTGGCTTCCCAGCTTGGGCAACTACTTCCAGGCACAGCAGAGGTTATTAGCAGTGCTTACAACAATAGCTGTGCATTGCATTTTAAAACCCCACGCTTGAAGCATTCTGCAAAGACCCCATATTACAGTAATAAGAAACAATTTAGAAATGAACAAGATGGAAAATCAACATAGATAAAAACTTAAAAGCTGAAGGGCATCATTAAAAGGGAAGACTTCCCTTTAGAAGCCAGCCACGATGCAGAAACTGCCTATTCATAGCTAACTTTCACCTATTTCCTTCCCTCTCAAGAAAAATGTGTGTTAGAATTCATGTGCATAACAATTTAAAAAGCAAACAGAGCCACAAACTCCCAATTGTTCTGGGGGCTGTTTAGCTGTAGTTATCACTAGGAGATCTTATACCAATCTAATAGACTGATGAAGGAATACACAGATATTTTGACTGAGCCAGGGTTAAACCCCACAAATGTTTTCTGTTCTAATGCAAGTGGGAGATTAGGATTCTCATGGACATGAGCCAATAGTCATATTACTACTGGCCAGTTTTACTGGGTTTGACTGCCTAGCCCAATATAGTGACACACAGAGAGGAGCAGGGTGGCTCTCAAGTGTTGCAGACACAATTTACCACCCTTCTTAGGTTTCTGTGTCTGTACAGATTCTTACAGCAACAAGGCTTTTCATTAAAAACTAATTTTTAACAGAATGTTCATTTTCACTGAAGTGAAAAACGTTCACGACATTATCTAAGCTTTCCTTCAAGGTTTGGGAATGTTTCTAGAAAATTATTTGAAGTCCTATATTTGCTTGCTAAAAAAGAGAATACTTTAGTCTTCAGATGGAAAACATTAGCCAGTGACTGCCAAAATTTCAGCTTAACACAAAATACAAAAGAACAATTAAAATGGCTCTTCAAGAAAATAAAAATCTAACAATTAAAATACAATTTGGCCAAAAAAAATTTTAAAAAATCTGGTTTTTGCATTTGATGAGATCTTTTCCTCTTCCTACGAGTTATTTTACAAGGTTTCTGATACAACGTATCTTCCTGTCATCCTCCTCCCAGTAAACGTTTTCCCCAGAACCACATGCAAAAACTCAGTGCTTGTTTCCATTCTTCACCTTTTTTTGGTCCTAAAGCACTTGAACATTCCTGACTTTTGGCAGCTATGGATTTTTTTTTTTCCTGAATATTTTCATTCTCCCATCAGTTCTTCAGAGTTCTTCATGTGATGGTTGTCCAGATCCTTATTTTCATGAGTAACACAGTATATATACATTTATATACCTACACATACACACACACACATATATGCATGCTTCATTTCTAACATCTGGTATTGGAGCAGCATGGCGGTTAAACTGAGAAGTCTTTATTCCAGCCTGCTGGATCATGGCCCTGGTCCCATCCATTTGAGGCAGCAGGAGATAAATATAACCCTCAATTTTAGGAGCTGCAACCCTATTTGCATCTGCTGAATTGTATCTCATACTTCTGGGGGTTACACTGGCTGTTTTACTAATATTACAGAGAACCTTAAAGCCATTGGCAACGTCCCTTCTGGAGGTAACTAGTAATGATCCTTCATGAGCCAGCAAGGGCACTTCCAAGCGCAGTGAGAGGCCAGTTTCTCCTGCCCTTATCCGAACGACTGAGTGCATTTCTGCCTTTAATGCCTCGATGCATGAGGTGGAAGAGCTGGCAAGCAGAGCCAGGCTTGTCATGTGGTCCTGGAGACTGCTGACCAACAAGCCACAGGTCCCCAATGCCACATTGTCAAAAGCAATGTTCCCATTTAGTCACTTGCTCTCAGTGTCTTTCAAGCCTCATTGAACGCCAAAAGCGTTAAAAAAAGTCTTGGCAACGAATGTTATCCTCATCTCCAGGATGGAGACGGTTAGAGGATGTCATTGCCATCACTCTGACTCGGGTCATGGTGAATCCATCGCTGTCAATTCCATGATGAAAACAGATCAGAGGAATACTGTTAACAACAGGCAGCCATCAACACTTTGGAAAGTCTCCTCTCCCAACAAGACTGTTAAGTTGGTTCTAAACCTTGTGCCGGGTGTGCTTTCTTGCCTGCGAGCTTCAAATCCCTTGGCGTTAGGAGCTGTAGGAGCAGCGGGTGGTAGAGCAGCCGCCAGGACCCCAGCTGAGGGTGCCAGCTGTGTAGACATCACTACTTCCCACCTCCCGCTGCTCTGCACCAAGTACCGCTCCTAGCTACAAGCGGCTCTTTGTTTAACTTCAGCTTCTATGCAACATAATTTCCCCATGAAGGAGAGCTGATTGTAAATCCAGATGGAAACGGAACAGTCTGCATGAAATGCACTTTAATTAATTAGCTAAATGTTTGCAAAGTGCTTTGGAGATGTAAAACACCATACAAGCGTTAAGCGATAATAATAATAAAATAACAATAATTAATATCCCCAGGAAACATGTGCCTAGAATATTCCTATCCAAGGGGAAGAGAATCCTAGTTTACCTCTGACATTTTATCTAGGACTGCGAGTACTGCAGTAAAATAAATGTATTCATTTATTCATCCATGGAGACTTGAGTTTGGATGTAGTTTAGAATGAAAATAATGGTCTCACTGTCCATTAGTCAGTGTGAAGAACTGAAGGATACTTTAGAGCAATTTAGCATCACTGGGGTTTTAAATGAGGAGGCGTCTGATAAGAGGACTAGGAAACTCATTGTCTTTCTGTTTTCCCTCCCTGGAAAACCAGTACAGCCAGCAATGGTGGCCTTCTAGAAAGATATCATTTATAACCATAAAGTGCTCCTGGCTGCAATCTGGGAAATGTTGCTCCCCTCCTTCAGGAAAGGTGCTTGTTTCAGCGCCTGCATTCATTTGTATTTGCTTTCTGCAGACACAAGTTACAAGTTTCTTTTAGCACAAGTTAGTGAGAAGAGGAAGCCATGGCACAGCTGAATGCAAATATCTGTTTGCCTGAGGATTGTCCTCTGGAAGTACTTGAAGAATGTCCTGATGTCTCGGAGGGAAATCTTCTCAAGTGTCAAGTATCCTTGCACTGTATCACCAGAATTGTATTTGCTGAAGGAAACAAACTGGATGGGCCTCAGT
Source organism: Eudromia elegans (assembly GCA_003342815.1). NCBI lineage: Eukaryota > Metazoa > Chordata > Aves > Tinamiformes > Tinamidae > Eudromia > Eudromia elegans. The sequence continues at coordinate 1,313,362 of PTEX01000213.1, forward strand.
TTTACAGAGAGGGAGATGATGGAGTCTTCCATCAGCTTTGCAACAGATTTTGACTTGAAACTCTCAGGCTTGTTAACCTGCCCATAACTTCTCATCAAGTACATCTGCTTGTTCAGCTCGCAGCAGAGCCTGAAGGGTAGGACAGAGACACTCTGAAGACGGTCAGATTTCACATTTTGCCTTTTCAAGCTTTATACAAGCATATAGCTACACAGATGAGTGGTGAAAGTTTGTTTCATTAATCTGCAGTTTAGACTCAAATCATTGGAGAATTTAAAGCTGAGGATGCAGATTAATGGAAAATAGTAAATTAATGGAAAACTTTTCCCCATGATGTTCATTGACTCATATGGCAAGGGTGCAATTTCAGAGTGGAATCAAACACATTAAGAGGTTTTGTTGGATATGGAAGAGAGAGGAAAGCATCGTTTAACACTTGGACAAACTTCATACAGCACAAGAATTGTTGCCATGTGGAAGTTGAGCTGCAGAAAGTGCTATCACTCCATGGAGCCTGTGTAGTGGTTCTCCCTTCCCACATTGGACATGCACATGCAGCAAGTATTAAACTTCTCTCCAGAGTCTGGGTTCACAAACTTGTTTTTAAATCAATCCCAGGAATATAGATTTGAGAAGGAAGGAGATTCTACTGCCAAATCCACCAAGAAGAGATGTTTTGAGCATAGGTGAGATTCAAAAGTCTAGCAGAAATTCATGATGAAAACATCTTTTTTATTCCAAGTCCTATTGTGTAGGGTATAGTATCATGTAACAAGAGACACTACAATAAAAGATTTTAACAAGGGCAAAGCTGAACCCTATATTTATAAGCAACTGGAGCCTGAACAAATAGTTCTAGATGTGTCTGTAACCTTTCTATGAAAATTGAAAAGATATTCAATCTCCGCCAGAAAAGAAATAACAAAACACTTAAAAGAATTTTTCACATTTTTGAGGACAGTCATCGCCCCTAAGCAAAACCTCAGCTCTGCTCCCCAAACTGATAGAGTACCTGAAAGTCATCCATGAGGATTTTATTGAAGAGGATGTCTGGAGTAAGAAGAAAGAGCTGAAAATTTTGAGCATGCAAAAGCAAGATCACCTTAAGCTAACCCCAAATTCATCCTGGTTTTGCAGAGAAGCAACGGGAAATTTGAAGTCTACAAGCAATCCAGACAGCACTAAGTGAATAAAATGAATAGGATTGACCTGCTGAATTCAACCATGATTTTATTGAAAAATTCCCACGTAAAGACTAAAGGATTTGGCCCTTAGAAATCCAGCTAGATCAAAGGCCTGATGAATGTCTGATGTGAAGAGAAAAGGCTTCAGGCCTTTTCCCTTAGAGACTGATGAACACTCATTTCCAGTTAATTTAATAGGATATATTCTGAAAAGCGACTCACATACACAGTACATTGAACACAATCTCTTGTATTTTCCCTGCCTAAGTGATTGGTCTGTTCTACTGAGTCTCTGTGTTAACAGATACCAAATATTATGTTTGTCAGGTGAACATACCTCTTCAGGAGCTCGTCTGGCAAGGCGCTGAACACGCTGCACTGCGGACATCAGAGACTCTCAACGCACTGCAGATTCAGGACAGATACGTAACCATACTGCCATGCACAGAGACCGGGCTGACCTGAGATGGGCGGACGAGAGGAGATGACCCAAGATTCCAGTGTGATAAAAATCAATGAAATTACACCGATTTCAGTGGAGTAACAGTAACTATGAACTGCACTTCCTTATCTTGCAGTTCCTTGACTTTTCAAGCATGTTTGCATATATCCCTGAAGTGAGACTTTATGACTATAGATCTTTAATTTTATATATTGGTAGGGAGAACTTAAGAGAAGAGCTTACATGCAGTAGATTACAGAATCATAGAATCATTAAGGCTGGAAAGGACCTCTAGAGGTCCTCCAGTCCAACACCCCTGCACACGCAGGGTCACCCAGAGCATGCAGCACAGGGTGCCATCCAAGGGGGTTTTGAAGATCTCCAGAGAAGGAGACTCCACAACCTCTCGTGGCAGCCTAGAAACGTTCCCATGTGTGAGCCTAGTGATATTTCCTAACCCCTCCACAGAGAAGTGAATTTCAGTAAAATAAGTGTGAAGAAACCAACTTCTCTATTATTTTACAAGTGAGAATGAGACAAAAAGCTTTTTAATCTATTCCTATATATAACGACTTTGGAAGAAGTATAATGAAAGGAAAGAGGCGAAAAGTTCATATCATTCAACAAAATCCATTTAGCAAAGCCATGTGTTTGGTCTAGCACTTCATTTTGCATGTGGCAAGTAAGTATAAGAAAATTATATTTCCAGGAGGCGGCAGCCTGTGCTTGAGCCCAGGTAGCTACGTGACTGTGACCACCTTCATTAGGATTCTGTCCACCAGGACAGTATTATGATGATCATCTAAACCTTTCAGCTGTAGATTTCATGCACTTTGCAGCATGGTGATGGAGGCATAATGAAGGGATGAAGTGTTTAGAGAAATTGGGCACTTAACTGCATTTTGCTACAAGTAATTACAGAGTTATATGTCTCAGACAGTCTCCGTTTTTGATGGTTACCTTCAACACACACACAAAAATAAGCTTTGAAACTGCATTACTTCTAAATCAGTAGATAAAGAATCAGGCAATGACGGGAGTCTTTTACTTTCGGATATTCTCTATCTCTACTTTTGTCAAATGCTTGTGTAAAGCTGGAATTTGGGTGATCTGTCCTCTAGACCCACTGAGCAGTCAGCTCCAGAAAGGGGATGATTCTCTGTTCTTTCAGAAGCTTTAAAAAAGCCAGAAAAGCATCATTAATCTTTGGCAATGTACCTGGGGCAGTCAGGGCAATGAAACGGTGCAATGTATCTTTGTGCTATTAAAGCCTTCTCCAGGAGACAGAGTAATGCCAGAAAATCTGTGCATTTACCTCTGCAGCAAATTTGAAAGGAGACATGATCCTAAGAGTGACGTTTGCCAGAGGACGCTGCAGCAGCTCTATGTGCACCAGCAAAGTGCCCCTCTTGCAGACTTGGCCTTGGATCCACGCTCTCTTTTCCCCATGACTCAAGATGTTCCCACACTGAAATCAAATGGATTTAATATGCTACCAGTGTCTGAGCCTGAGAAGTGCTCCAAGGAAATTGTAAAGTATTCCTATAATAGCAGATCCTAATTGCAGGAAGATTAACTAATTTCTTGCCGTGATTAACATCTTCTCCCTTTTCAGTCACATGGATAGCCAAATTTATATGAAAACAAAACTTAAAATCAAATAAACCAAGATCATAAGTCACTGAAAATGAGACTGGCAGTAGGTGTCTTAGCTTTTCTTCCTCTGAGATGAAACAAAAACAGAAAAACATGGAAGTTTACTTTCTTTCCATTCCTGTGTCTGACAGCGATGAGCTCTGCATACACACATACACACACACGTGCGTCTGCATGCAGTGCTGCTCCGTAATAAATGATTTTCTGGCTTGGTCTCAAAGCTGACGTAAATCAGAATACCAGGAGCTTCTCTACTACTAGTTTATGGACTATGAATGAGATTAAAACTACTCTGATGAGCCTTCTATTAAGCTATCACTCATAACCATAAGATAGACTGTCTATGATAGACACAGCCATACAAGCAGATCTCTCAGGAGGAGCCAACGTGTCACTCTGAGCATGCCTGTGACACAACCCATGCCTATTTTTCTCTCTTCTATCTTCAATTTATTCTACTTCATCTCTTTTCTAATTCTTTTTCCTTTTTACCTGCTCACTGAATGGAATCTGTGCTGATAGAAATACAGAGGTACCAGCTGCTCTGCAGCTCTGTCCACTCATCTCTCCTAGGTCCTAAATCAGTCAGGTGCTTATGTGCACGCTGAACAGTGAGCACTCACTTAAATCCATCCTTATTCAATGAAACATTAACAAGTTGTGCTAAGCCCCACTGATACCAAATGGAGTTAAGCACAGCTAATGTCATGCTTAAAATTCAGCTCAGATGAGTAGTGCTTCATCAAATCTTTATATGGCGCTGGATACCTTAGCAACACAGACCTAAACCCTATCCAGAGAGAAGATCATTACAGTTATTCTTAGCAGTTGAGAAAATACCTTAAGGTGCAGTTAAGAAAATATATCTTTGCCACTCACAATCAAAAGTTCAAGGAAACCTAGGGAAGAAGGAGTGATTGACTCTTGTAATCAGAAGAGCTCTGAGGAATAAAGATACAAAGATACTGCTTTCAAAGTTCTCAAGACAGCAGCTGGACCTAGATACTACAAAACTGGGAAGGTTTCCATATATTTCCTTCCATCTGCCTAAAAACAAATTTACAAGTTGCAAGGCCCAAAGGTAACTTGGGGAGAAACCCAGTGAAAACCAATGTCTCCTTTCTGCTCCCGATACAGCACAACCATTGCATTCCAATCAAGACAAAAATCACCTCCCGAGGGCCACAGCGGGCAGAGTTAAAGGGACCTATGTTGAAGTGCAGGGAATGAGGACTCCAAGCTATGCTCATAAGCTATGTATCCTTGGGAACCTAAAATAAATAAAACTGCTTCTGACCTGAAGGAAATTCCCCCGTGGAATCTGTAAAAGCCATCTGTTCCCCCAAAGTTCATCAACCATCGCACAAGTGGAGCGGCGTATCGAATGGGAGGTGTCTAACAGGCAGATGAAGAGAGACAGGGAAACGTCTCAGTCTCTAACTGTTAAAAACTGGCTTTGCTTGAACTGTCTGCCTGACCTGCCAATACTCCACAGCGAGAGGGCTCACACATTTATCTGCAGATAGAGCCACTTCAGCGTGCTGACAACTGATTAAGAGCCCTAAACCTTTCTCACAAGCTATAAATTCAGCCTGGTCTTTGCATTGGCCTGGAGCTTTGGGAAAGCTCAGGCTAACGCATCCAGAATGGAAGGTGTGTGAGAATGATAAGAAAGCAGCAGATCTGGTGGGGGGAAACATTTCAGTCTGTGTTTTCTTCTCTCTCAAACGTAGCTGTAAATACCAATATACCTGAAACTCACCAAAAATTTCTGAAAGGGTTTTCTTAGGGCAGGTATTCTGTAGCTGACCCCAGCCCTCACTGCCCTTTGCAGACAGCAAGCATCAGCACCACTATCCTTTTCATAGAGAAAGAATTCCTACACCCCAAAGGAGTTCCCATGGAGCACCCTTCCATGCCCCACAACACGCTCACCACGAGCTTGCCAGGGATGGCTCTGCATTGCACCATCCCCCTGATTTCAAAATACCTGCTGAGATATTCATGTTTGGCTCTCGCTACGTGTGAAATCTCTCCTCAGCCTGGGCCCTAGTAAAACAGCTTTGCTTCATTGGAACGCACCACAGAAATTCAGGAGGAGTAAATCAAGAGCTCCTCGGTGAGCTCCTCCACCCTGACTTTGCATGTGAAAGCCAGCGAATGGTTGCATGGAAATACAAATGGTAAAACCAAATCAAGCTACAATTCTCCTGCTAGCTTGTAAAGGAGGGTCAGCAAACCATTAGCTCCTGTAAAATTGAGGTGCCAGATAAGAATCTACATAGAAAAGATAAAGCACTATGAGGAAAACAAGCATACCTGGAAAAAAAGACTCATCTGCTTTCCACAGAAGGCGCTGCTATTTCATTTCAATGCCTGCTGAAGCTGCAGATTCCTCCCTTGGTCTCAGCAGTGATTTTCTTTCCTTAATTAATCAATTACACATGTAACTGTGGGCCATTAGCAAGGCAGATGACTGTCTTCAGACACTGATTACTGGTTTTGAAATAGGCCAAAAATATTTCGGAAGGTTGAATAAATTTTCTCGATGACGTTTTAATGAGACCATTTAGTGGGCTTTTTTTCTAAAAAAAAAAAAAAAAGAAAGAAAAACCCAAACTCCACCTGCATCATGGGCACTAGGGAAAAACAACAGGCCCCAGTTTTAGACCTTGTCTGTGCCTAATTGTGCTTGGAAGAGACCATAATGGAGTACTAATGGTACCTATGTGTTTAGTTCACTTAGCACCACAGAGGGGATGATTTCCTACAAGCAATATAGCACTTGGGCTTGCTATTTTATAAGATAATGATCAGGATGAACACATTAGTAATAGACTGCTAGGACTAGGGTGTCCTGGCTTACAGACCCCGGCTGGTCATGATCATAGTTATTAATAATAATAGTGATCTAAATTTCCAAAAGACCTCTGACCACAGAAGCGACCAAAGTAGGTTTATATAATATACATATTACTGTAAGTATAGTTTGGTTTGCTTATGCATGTGCAATATTTTTCAGTATGGGGGCACATTTTCACCAAAGTCAAAAGCTTGGTTCTCAGAGCAACTCAATATACAGTACTGGACACAAAAATCTTACTTTTCTGATACATTTCCATATGGTGTGTTTTATGTGTGTTCATTTCATTAACACATTATTGACAAGAAGAAATTAGGAACTTATTTTTAAATCTCTTATGAATATCTGAAAGCTACTATTCTATGCTGATTTGCATTTAGATATTTTATTTTGAGGTTGCATTGCAATTGACTTCTTCTATTCACTTTTTATCCTGATACTGAGAATGCAAAAAGCCATCAGCATTAGATGTCAAAAAGGGCTCACAATTCTCCAAATCCCTGTTACCTTCCCTCAGCCTTTCTTGAATTTTTTTTTCAGACTCTTTGTAAACTTGAGAGGCTTAAAGTCAGAAAGTTCCTGAAAAACTGATTCTGGATCCAGGTGCTAAAGATATACATTTTACATGCACTGCTGAAAAGAAGTCTCTTCTACCACAGCATCTTTGAAATACAAAGATGTTAAACAGTATTTTTTTCCATCAGATTGCCCAGGAGGTGGATACCAGCATTTTGTTCTCCCCCTGTAGTGAGTATTAGATGACAAGCAAATTAGACATTATGGGAGTCGTTCTATCCTTTATTTTAGCAACAGTAAAGAGACACTGGTTTCTGAATCCGTGCCAGAGCAGAGTATCCTACATCCCTGCTGCAACATCTCCAAGAGCTTCTGGTGCCGTCCCAAGGGATGAAGTCTTGGGTAGCACAGCTGGGCTTTTACTCCTCTCTCCTCTAAGGATATTCAGACCATTGAGAAGTGAGATGTCAAGAATAAACAGGTAAAATGGAACAAAGGGAGCTCAGTAAGAAGTAATTTGCATTGTAAAAAAGTCTTAGAAATATTCAGCCTATTAATAACTGCCTCCATTTGTGACAAGTGTCACCAGGTTGATTCGAGTTGTTTTGGAGGCGGAGCACATAGCAATTATATATATATATAATATATAGACTAATATATACTAATATATATACTAATATATATACTATATATATTATATATATAATACATATTATATATATAAAATATATAGTATATATATACGATATATATACTAATACGAGATATATATCGTGATTAGTAATTTCAGCTTTAAGTCCTGGCTTTCAAGGGCGTCGGACCTTAGATCACTTCTGTTGACTATCTGCATGTTGCCAGCCCATCAGACCTATTGCAATTTGTCTTTGCTCAAACTTGAACCTGAAAAGGATGAAACCCGCAGAGGATGAAAAGGCGATGGAGAAGATTAAGCCTTTGGGTATTTCACCTAGCTCTGGAGCTACGATGGCTGAGAAGCCTGCTGAAACAGTGGAAGTGGCAGCACTCAGCAGGTAGCCTGCTCCTGAGGTCATTGGTTTGACACTAATGCTGGAGTTGGAAAACAGCCCATGTTACCACTGACTCCTCACAGAAGCATTGCTTAAGTGTCCATTCAGGCCCATCCTGGCATAGATAGTATCAGGGTAATAAAAGAAATACAGACAGCAGCGTAGTCTACACAGGTATTGCAGAAGTGTTCAGCTACTTGACCCTCACTGCACTGTCATTTTTGAGCCATTTACCATAAAAAAAAATAAATGCCCTAATGAACCCAAGTGTCTCAACTGGTATTTACAACGTTATGGGAAAGAACCAAACTTCAACAGAGGCCCAAAAAAATCGTTCTGATTCCCCTGGTCTACTCTTAAAAAGGAGCTTGCAAAACAGATCAACTGCCCTGTTCCCTGAATCTGAGACAGCAGGAGCAGAATCGGTCCTAAAGGTGGCTCTTGATGAGAGACAGGCTGTTGGTCCTTGAGAGCACGAATCACAGGAGACACAGAGCAAGGACAGCTGCAAAGGTTTCAGCTTCTTCCATCTGCCACAGCGTTTACATCCTAAGCTGGAATGATTGATCCCATTTCCCACCTGCCTGTGGCTGAACCTCCAAACCTCCAGTGGGATGCTGCAGCAGGCTGAGCTATTGCTGAAGCCAGTGGACTCAGCACTTTGTAGTACTGGGCTCTCTGCTGACAAAATGATCACGCAGGATAGCGTGACAAGCTAGACCCACATTACACATACATGTCATCCAGGCAGACACTGACTACAGACTTGGGCTGGGTGAATTGTTTTATATCCTATTCTAAAGGTACCAGTTTCTCACCGCCATCCCGTCCTCACATTTCTCAGGCAGTTTAAGAGACAATAATGGCAAAGTTATCAACACCTTCACACTTTCTCTTTTGTTACCTCCAGTGCAAATATCAATTACACAGTCTGACAAGAAGAAAATGGAATTGCAAGGTGTTAGGCTGCAGGTATTTAGTTTAATGATTGGAACTGTCTTTAAAACACTATAATGACACAAGCTGAGCCAGATAACAGAGAGATGGGGCATTATGGGCATTCCTACGCTTTGAATTTAAATTAAAATTTGCTGTGATTTAAGATGTTATCTCCTTTGAAGGTTTGGGCTTTCCTTGGAGAAAATAATTATTCTCAGTTAATAATGTGAGTTGCTAGGCTGGCAATTAGTGTTTTTGCAACAATGTGATTTTGCTTCCTTTTCTTGAAGGCTTGGGTGCGTTATTTACAGCATGATAAACTTGAGCTGAAATGAATCCTTGATTTGAAAGGACAGGTAGTCTTTAGAGCTCATCATCACATTGCTCTGCTTTCTGCTTATGCTTCAGATTGGAAGATGCATTTCTCTTTGTGATTTGCAGAAGTCATTGCCAAAATACTTAAAAGTCCTTCAGCCTGGTTGCCTTGATAACCTTTTAATGAAAAGTAATAACAAAAATGATAACAGTGAAGCTAAGTTATGTCCAAAGAGAAATTACATAGTCACTTGTGGGATGCCACTGCAAAGATAGATGGAAAGACAGAGACCAGAATATAGGTACAAGCAACATTGTCCCTTATGTCTTGTTTTGAAATCCAAGAAATCAGTCTCCCAATCAAGGACTTTACTCTTAGGTCTAAGATAAGGCAACAGACATTTGTTCCAGAGGGCAAGGGGAACACAAAAAAATGGTAAACTAGAGATATGCAGCTCAGGACAGAAGTTTCTACTGCTTTATCCCTATCCCTAAGCCAGCGCAAGGGCAGATAACAAGTTAATACAAAAGTTTGTATTAGATTTGCATAATCATATGTAAAAAATCAGTATTGTGCTTGGACCATGTTGCCAGATTTCAGTTGTATCAAGCATGACTAGACTCATGGGGTTGTCATATTTCAAGATAAAGATATAAAATGGAGAGAAAGAAAAAAGAGACAGATGATATTTTCCCAGATTTGCTGTGTTGTGAATCATCTCAGCAGAAATCCAGATCAGATATTCTTCTAAAGTGAGAAAGAACTGTCACCCTTCCAGATAGCTACAGCATGAGCCCTTTTCCATTCAGAGAATCGTTGTCCACAGCTAGGGTGGGTTTGGAGTTTGCCTGAATGGCACAGATTCACTCTGAGGCTTTTGAGTTTGGTTTGCATCACAACCAGTATTGCACTGGGGGACAAGCCAAAAGCCTTTGGAAAACTCCATTGCAGTGCTTAATATCAAACAGATGCCAGAAGTTAGAAAAAGGTTATTGCCCTATGATGAGCTAAATAATAGCTCTAATTTTAGTCCCTTCTTCTTCGAGTGTAAGAGCATTTGGGCAAAGACTTTGTCAAAAATAACCACTCTGCTTATGCTTGCAAGCTTGCTTAATTCAAACCAGCCAGCTTGTGCACCCAAACTTTTGCTCTGCATTGCTTCTCTGTCTCAGAAATTATTTGCAATTGCCTTGTTTCTTTTGCAAGTTCAGCATTGTACCAGAAGGACAATCTTGGAGAACAAAATGTTTTGCACATCCAAAAAGGTCAACAGACAACACCAAATTAAACTTCCTCAGAAAACCTGACTCTGGATATTAAGCCTGCCTTAAGAAAGGAAGGGCAGGAGAGAGAAGGTATTGACATAGCATAGCTCATTCATACTCTGAATTTCCCCTCAGTTAGGGGTTGAGTGGAGCCAGTGCTCAAGCCATTCCTTCTGTCAATAAATTGATTCCTTTTGCCAAAACATTCGCTCCATGTGAACAAGATCTCCAGCAAAAGGCTGAGTTCTCCCTACACACTCAGTGTGAGCTTCACAGAGCCTTTCAACCTGCCTGTGACTCAATGCATCCATGGAACAGTTGATAGCAGCTTCCCAGTTTGTCTCCCTCAGAGGGTATAAGAGGTTTAGTGCTGTTTATGGAGCAGTATCAGACAAGCATCATTAGTGTGTTTAGACTATCTGTGTGTTGCCATGGAGCTGAGTGTGATGTTAAAGTTTCCACACCATATTTCTTCCAGGGTTTAAAATGGGATGACCATGACAACGTTATATGTCCATCTGTGACCATGGAATACACCAAGACACATTTGCAAGGAGCCATTATCACCAGTGGGTTGTACCAGGCCCTAGACTAACTCTAAATATTCAAGATCTGAAAATGAGGCCTATTCCCAAGCCTGTCTAGTACAGAGGGCTGTGCTGAACTCGTTACAGTAAGGCCCAGCACTACATGCTGTGCCAGGTCATCCGAGAGAAGAGGAGAGAGCAACTGAGAAGGTAGGGGCAAGTCTGGGCCCAAGGACGTCAAGCATCCAGTTAATGTCTGATGGGGCAAGTGAGGGGGAACTCCATAAGGAAATGAGCAGTGGAAAGATGCAGAGCCTCTGTCAGAGGAGCTGGATGCAGCATTCACCCAAAGTTACTGTTTTTTTTTTCTCCTTGAACAGCTTTGTGCACCCTCAAATTTTCTAATGACCTAAAGAGAAAGGGAAGTTGGTTATGTTGAGTTAATTTGGCACCACATAAAAGAGAAAGCTGCTATAATCGATCTGCGAAAGGGAAATGTTGAAATTCCAGAGATGAATTCCAGCCAAGTAAGAGAGCATCATTAAATTGTAACTGGCACACCAAATACAAAACCTGTAAAAAATTGTCTAAGAAGGTTTCCCAGGCCCTTAGTGCAAAAATATCAACTATGCCGAGTAGCAATGACATACAGAGCAGGAGATCTGGCTCCACCCAGGGCAAAGCACACAGGTGGTTCTTCACCTCTTACAGATGGGATGGAGAAAGGAGACTGTGACTCAACCAGGGTCCTAGAGCTGGTCTGAGTGAGACCTGGGCACTGCCTGTGATCTCTTTGGATAAGGACACAGTGAGACTGGAAAAAAAATAAAAACTGTTCTGAAATATTTATAGACTTAGCAGCTCAGTATGTGGTTGATTTTGTGGAGCAGTTTGTTGCTAAGAAGGGTAAGAGAAGGAACAGTGCTGCTGGGAAGTTTTCAAAGCGCTTCTATGCTGCTTATTGTGAACTTTCAATAAAGCAGGATAAAAGTAGCTGAATTTGTTGTTCAAAGAAATGTTTTGAAAGGCCAAGAGCAATATTCTCTTCCCCATCTGAAGCATAATATTTAAAAGCTAAGAAAGGGCTCCCTCTAGAGAAATATCATCAGCCTCTGCTGAAATCCTTCAGCCGCTCTCCTGCCTCAGGCAGTCTGCCACAGAGTGGCTGAGACCTTATGAAAAATATTTAATTCCCTGGCATAATTCTCTTTACTTTGCTGGGGCTTCAAAATAGAGGAACGAAGCCAGCAGAGGACTGACTTTGATCTCCTTGTAATTAGGTTTGTTTGTATTTACCGGATCACTTTTTGTGTTTGTTTCCTAGGGCAAAGCAAAGGCGTTTCAGGGAAATGTTATCCAGAGCATCAACGGCAGCACCTCAGCAGGCTTCCCTAGGAGTCCCTGCTGAAGCTGACCTGTTCCAAGACCCACTTTTTTTAAAGCATCATCCAACACAGAGCTTTTCTTCTCTAACTGGCATCTCAGACACATTATGACAAGCAATTTGCATCTCCACTGCAAAATACTTAAGAGTTGCAAGTCAGGAAAGTTTGAAAAGCATTGCACTAGATTACTGAAGCAGAAGCCCTCCTATCCCCCTCACCATAATTACATTTGCTTTGCTTCAAAATCTGCACAACTCTATTTCAAAACCCTTGGCAGTGAACAGCAGTATTTCCATTCCCTTTCTAGCCTTTCTCACCAGTGCTGTTTTTAGCTCCTTTAGTTCCTCCATATGTTTAGGAGCCAGATCCCCAAAGGTGCAAAACCACATCTGGACCTTCATTGCACCACGTCTGACACAAGGTCCTGCCCTGGCTCAGCCATGTGCAAGCAGCAGGACAAATACAGATGTGCAGAGACCGTGGTCCTTCCTGTGTGTAACTGCTGCCATCTTCTGGCACTGCTGAGACTGGATTAGAGACCCAAAACAGAAAGTTGATTCATGAAAGAGCATTTGGGTGCGTAAATGCACATGTGTTATAGGTATAGACAAAAAATACATTTGTTTCAACCTTTTTTTCCCCTCTCTTTTTGCATTGTAGACCTCTGCGTACAACCAATTTATATGTGAAATACAGAATCACTTGATACCAGTCACAAGGCTGTACTGGGATGGTATATAAACAGTGTCCTAATTCCAGCAGTTTCTGGAAAAACAGATCTTGTCCTCCCAGTATGAAGTGCCTGGGCCAAGTTGTCTCTATTCTCATGGCTTTTGATTGATCATGAAATCATATTGCCAAATTTGATCTCAAATTTAGCCCAAAGCTAATGAAGATTTGAAATATAGGACCACTGATAAAAGTGTAAGGGCCAGTTTGCCCTAACCTGATTCAAATCATATTCCCAGTGTTCGACCATTTCGAAATCCAAAAGCATCACCCAGGCCTCCGGCTGGATTCGGTGGCTCATGGAAGTGCTTTGGTTGCCATCTCTCCCATCAGGAAAAATTATCACTATGAAGATAATGCAACATCTAAAGGGATCTAAAAGGGACTTTCTGATTGTCTGTCCCATTCCACTTCAGGCACCCGTATAAGGCAATACCTTTCCTAAACTCCCTAAGCCTTACCTTAAAATAAGGTCTTTTTTAAATTACGTAGAGATTCTGTCAAAAAAAAAAAAGAAAAAGAAAAGAAACAAATCTGCACATGCAAATGTGGAATTTTCTTACTTACTGAGACTTCAGCCTTATGTGAAAGCTCAGCTAGCCTGAAGTAAGGACCAATTGAAAGCACCTGCAAGGCTTTCAGTGAAAATCTTTCTGACCTTTATTTAAAATCTCATCTTTCTAAGCAAATGTTCTTTGTTAGCGATTGCTAATACAGAGATTCTTGTATAAAGGCAGGATGCACAGAAGGGGCTTCTGAACTGTTGACGCTGTAGCTCTGTTCTCTGCAGTCAGAACAGGCTCTTGTAGGATGCATGACAAGCAGTTCCCCTGAGATCAACCCCCTCCAGCTCCCCCAGATTGCTGCTGGATTTCCTTCACCTGCTGAGACTGCAGCTTGGATGGGTCCTATGGGACCTGGCTGGATCAAAACTGAGGAAAACTCTCTAATTCAGTCTCCTAATGGCTCAGTTATCAGTGTGATTCTTTAAATAAATTTCCAATATGTTGTGATTCCTTATATCTGGCTTGAATATCACACTTAGTATTTCACATATATAGTGAAGAGTATAAAGTATGTGAAGAGGAGACTAAACACTCACTGAATTAACAACCTTGTTCCAACTACGTCTTACCAACAAGCCAGAGTTGACTAAGAGTTGGAACCATGCTGGCTTTCAGTGAGTCAGGGTCAAGGAAGGCCAGTGCATTTTATGGAACACGTGAAGTTGAAATTCACGCATAAACCTCAGAGGTCAGCGTAGATATCTGCCAAACTGTCCTCCACTGTTTGCACCACGAGCTCTTCTCCCACTTAATTTATGTCACACAAGTCTCAAGCATCCTGCTCCAAAAGCATGAAATAGAAAGCTGGATTTGTACACAGAACTGCAAATGAGAAAAGCAGACACATACCCAGAAAAACATCCAGACGAGGTTGCATGTTCTGTTCAAATGGTGCACCTAGCTACAACAAGAAATGTTTTTACTGGGCATATTCTTGTTGCAAGGTAGAATTTGGCTCTCCAGTTTTACATGACATTTAAATATATTCCATGCTTTCTCTTTCAGAAAACTTTTCAGGCTACAGTGTTTCTTAGGGCATATATTAGGAAATAAACAGTGTGATAAAACTGTGGTGAAAAGGACACTTAATAGAGGTGGGATTGTTGGAGAGCGCTCGGATGTACAGGTAGCAAACATCAGAGGACATCTCCACGTCGTCAAAGCTCAAAGTCACTGGTCACAGCCCGTGTAAAAGGACCCAAAGTGCATATTAAACCATGAACACTGCAAGCAGCAGTCCTTTTTTCTTCCAGCCTTTTAATGTGACAGACAGAACAAAAACAAAATCCATTGGAACAGCTGCACTTTCCAGCGACAACCAGACACAGATTAAATCAAAAGAAAATAAAAAGGTTTCAAATGAAAAAAAAAAAGGAAACAAGGAATTGAAACTGGTATTTCACATACACAGCTGGCAGAACATCTAAATGAAACATTTGATTAATACACGACACTGGGTATTATTTACAGTGGAACTTACAAAGCGAACACATTTAGACAGCGCAAGCATTACATACAGCAAAGAAGATTCTTTTGTTTAGTTTCCTTCACAGTTTCCTGGCTTGATTCTTTCTAAAAGCAGCATTTTCTAAAATGAGGGTGACAGACAGAGGGAGAAACTTGGGGGTAATGTAATGTACAGGTCTCAAATATACAGAAGGAGATGGTCTGAGGTTTCGTGTGTACTCTGAAAAGTCAGAGAACATAAATTGGGTCATGAATGGACCTGGAATATCATTAGCAGTAAAAGTAAAGGATGATGTTGCTGAAAATCTTAAAGCAGGACCTAGAAGAAACCTTTACCTCTGCAGAAAGCTCAGTTCCATGTGACTGGAGCCTGTGCCAGTCCCTGAGCCCCTCCTTGGGTTTGGAATCCTCTCCAGAGTGGAGAATGTTGGGCTCTGGACTCATAGTTCCTAACAGTGACCATTTCATGGTCTATGAGCTCCATAAACTGCCATGTATAAACTGCAAAGCATTTTGAGAGACACAGATCAAGTGTTCATGAAGAAGGTCTCCCACCCAATCCTCATCTGCACCTGCAGGAGGACACAGCAGAACCAAATGCAATAGCAAAAGCAGTCCTGAACACCTCGATGGGGACACAAAAGACAGGCAAACTCTCAGGGCCTATAAAGAGGCAGAACTCTTGTCGTAACACATTTGGCCTTTTATAACAACAATAATGTTTCCCATTCCTCCAATGGCTGTTTCTGCATGCTTGGAAGCCCAGTGTCAAACTGCTCCTGTGACCCTCTATAAATCCGTACAGACAAAGATGTTAAGACACCTTTTTTATGCCACAAAGTCCCTGTCAGAGTGGGGGGACAGATGTGCCATGGATGAATGAAGAAGTCCAGCTGTTCTCTAGAAGAGATCTTTGAGGTTTAAGGCAGGTCTCTGTCTTCATCCTTTGAGACATTCTTACTGCAATATTCATGAATCCAAGGAAATAGTGCTCTGCAGGCATTGTCAGCGAAGTGGGCCTTTGGCTGGCAGGAGTTTTCCTCTTCTCTATGGACAGTCTATTATATCAGACCTCCAAGACAGGAAAAGTATTCGCTGTGACGAAAGCAGACGGGGGAACCACCAGGCATTGCCGGTCCTTGCAGGGCAGGTGCAGTGCTGATTTGTCAGCAAGGGTGGTGCCCAACGAGAAATATCCTGTGCAATGCGTGGGACTCTGCAGCTTGGGCTCAGTCCACACTCAAAATACAGTCAGTGCTGAAGGGACCGCGCCCAACATTTTGTACTTGAGGGTAACATGAGACCCAGACAGAACCGGGATCGTTGCAGAACAACAAGCAAACGTATTTGGGGTACTGGCCACTTCTTGCTTACACTTAAGGTGAGCAGAAATTATCACCCGTAGCACAAATATCACAAATGTAAATGCATGAGCCTGAGTTATTCTGGATATTTCTGTTAACGAAGAACAGGAAAAGGGACATCTTGGGCAACCTATCTCCTTCCAGGCATATATTTTGGCTCTTTCTGTCCACTAAGAAAATGAAAACCAAGGTGACTAGTTCAGATTCAGATCCAAAGTAGGTTACAGAGTTTCTCCTTAGGTTTTATGTTCTGCCTTCTCTGTTTTTATTGGATTTTCCCAGGCCTTTGTGCTATCCGCTGCAATGTATACTTGCATTTTGTAGCTGGTCATGAACTCACTAGTCAAATATCAGGGATAGAAGCATTGTCAAGATAACATCCTCTGCCCTTGAAGCATGCATTTTAAGAGGTGCAAAGAGCTTATTTATTCATGTAGGTAACCAGGGTGACATAGACAGCAAGTTCCTATCACTCTTTACCATTGTCCCAGCTAAGATCCTGAACACAAAGTTCTCTGTGAAACTAGACTCTGTGAAAGAGTGATTCTGTAGACAAAAAAGGCGTGTAAGTTTGGGCAGCCTTTCCTATTATTGCCTTATTTCTCTCTCCTTAAGAGATTTCCTCCATCTCAGAAAATTAATTTTGAAGTTTGCAAAATAATGCCATTAAAGTCATTGAACAATGTCACCAGAAAACACAAATAGTCAGGTTTGCTGTCTCAGCATCGGATATATATCTAACTAATACCAATTGATAAAACAAGTAAGGATGAGTTATGGCATCACAGAGCAGCACGCCACAATAATCTAGGAGATGAAACAATTATTTTTTCCCTTCAGTAGTGTGGTAACTGCCATGAGCAGCCCAATGGAAACATTAAGACTATAAGGATCTTCGTAGTGTTGAAATATTGAGCCATTCAAAAGACCAGGCATTCTTTGAGGAAAAACACACATTCTGGGATGTTATTCTCAACAGAAGCTGTGAACTGCTGCCAGAAAGAGAGGGCATCGTTGTACTTACTCCTACCTTAGGGAAGGAACCTTGCTGTCTTGAAGGCAAATCAAACAAAGCCATAAGTTACCCATAAAATGATGAAATGAGGCATCAGTCCAGTTATTACAACAGCTCATGATTTTACCAATTGTATAAATCTTTAAAATCCCAAATAGTCTTTTGTAGCTTAGCTGTTCTGTAACTGTATCAACGATGGAGGTGACAGCAGAAGAGTGATGCTTACTAGAGTTGGTGTCATTGGCAAGGACTTGCTTCTTGAGATCTAATGGCACTCTGGACCCTTCTGTTTCCTACAGTGATGCTTCCACAGCAGTCCAGGGCTGGTCCCCTAAGGAATTAGGGTATATATGACTGCCTCTCTGCAGCTAAGGGCAGGTGTTAGGCTTCAGACCTGCAGCATTTCAGTCTTGGAAGATCACTAGCAAAATTCTAAACCTTTTCACATCTCAAAATATTTCAGTCAGATAAATTCCCTGCATTATGTGACAGTTTCTGGTCAATTCTAGTCTATCACTGAGTTTGCTAGGAGGGTATAATTAGAATGATCTGGGCAATTGTGAGCCTTGGTATTTTGTTTAATAGTATGCATTTTGCTCTTGCTTTTCAATCAAATATATCAAAAATGCATGATTCATTTTGCTTCTAGACGCAACAGAACTGAAATCACACGATGAAAAGGTCAAAATTTCAAAAACAATCTTTACAGGGTATCAACTTAACTATCACACTTAATAGAGATTTAATGCTCTGTACAGTGAACGCTTGCCGTGTGCATTCTCTACATAACAAGTTAAATGGCTGTAAGTAACTGTGCTCAGAGTGCTTCAATGAGACCCAAATATATAAGAAAATCAAAATATCATATCCTTTAGCTAATATGGCTAAAATGCTGGTAAATTCTCAATTAGCATATTCTAGATATTAGACAAAATCTCCCCTATTTACATGAGATAATATGTACACATTTGGTTTGCTGAATGCTCCAACATCATATCAATTTCTCCGCCATGAAAGTTGGTAGGAAAAAAACCTTAACTATCATAGAAATATAAACTCCCAGTGATCATCACAGTTATATATTTGGTGTCTGGCTATGAAGAATGTGTCTCTAAATTAGTCATCATTCCAAGTAATCTTGATTCTGTAAGATTAGCTCTTAGTGTCTCTTTTTAAGGTCTTCTTAAAGATGCAAAAGTGAAAAATTACATATTTCAATGGCTGATCACTACAGTGTGCATACGTATGCAAGTATGTGTAAAAACACATATATAGATATATAAAATTATGTGTGTATCTCTCTTCTAGACTTGGAAAGTGCCTAGTGATTCTGCATGCCCAAGTGAAGACAAAAAAGCGCTTTGGGAGCTGGCTTCTTCCTAGAGAGCTGAGCAAACATCCCTACAGCCCCCGGGTACCAGGACTTACTGGTGGGTTTGGACAGTAACCAAAAAACCACGAGTGCTACGGTCACCATTTGGAGCTCTCGTCCCTGTTGCTGGGTTTGTTCGCTGCCTCCCCTGCTGCCACTCGTGACCAAGCAGGGCTCTACGCACTGCCAGGGAGAGCGTGGCAAGGCGGGCAGCATCTCATAGCTCGGCCGAGGCGCACGGGCTCCAGGATCTGTTCTCCCACCCGGAACACTCACCAAGCTGTTCGCATCCTCTGTCATTACACTGGGATGGAGAGGGAAGAGACAGAAGTACTTCCCAGTGTAGGCAAGATTAAACACGAACAGCCAAGCTCGGCGTGTGCCGTAGCTGCATGCACCCGTCGCAGCTCGAAAAGGATCAGAAATCAGGGGTTAGGTTTTATCCCTCCAGGTTCTTCTTTCCCCCTGCCCTCTCTCTTTGAGGTATTGGCAGAGCACTGTACAACTGGATGTTTTGATGTTTCTAAACGTGGCTCTCTGTTGTTGTTCTGCTTTACCCCCCTCGTCCCCCTGGCCTCGGCTGCTCACATCAGGACCTGGTCTCGAGTCTCTGGTAGGCGCAAAGCCAGCAGGCCACCTCCAACCAGGGCAGAGGAAGCCAGAAGAATGGGAACCACCTTGGTTATCCCAACAAAGGAGGCAAAGATCGAGTTCCCCAGGATGGCTCCGAACTTGCAGAGCCCATTGAGGATGCCAAAGGCTGTTGCCCTGTGGAGAAGAAAAGCAGGAAGCACAGGTTAGGAGCGAGGTTCTCAGCATAATTACATGAGATTTCAGTAGGTTGTTCTGCAAATGCTGTTATGTTGTTCAGTCTACACTCCTGGCAAAAAAAACCACCCAGAATAACTAAATACATCTCTTAGGTCTGTGTGAATGAGAGGAATGTCTGTGTGCACTTGCTTTTTATCTCAACCTCTCCCTAGCCTCCCATGAGTTGCCCACTAGGAGAGCTTTTTCCTTCCACAAAGCAGGATACAGCCTGCTCTGGAACTTGTCAGAGCCCTTCCAGGAACTGTTTAGAGTGGGTTGTCATCAGACAAACAACCTGCCTGCTTCCCCAAGCCCTGCTTCACCCACCAGCAGAAAGCGTGTTGGGCTCTCCTGTGAAAAAGGCAGAACTGTCTCCTAGTGAAGCTGCCAGAAAGGATGTTATCTCCAGTGAACGCTCCCAAAGGTTTCTGCACTGCCTCTTCTCTCAAAGCATTCTGTGCATGTGGTTGTCCCCAGGATGTGGAGGGGAAGGCTGACACAGTGACGAGCTATGCCAAGAGGCTGGGGGATAGTCTGAAGGGACAAATTTCCATGCTTCTTTGTGGAAATTTGAGACTGCCCATATTTTATCTGCTCATAATTTACATATAACCACATAACTTCCTAAACACAAACTACCTTGCATTGAGATTTACATTTGCAAATGTATAAGATCAAATCCACCTACAGCACTACCAAACCCTTAAGGATTTGTTTAAAAAAAGAAACACACACCGCCCGCATATACTTGCATATCACCCCTTTCTGCTAGGTAGCAAATGGTCCAAGCCAGAGGATAGGGACTGAAAAGGAAGGATACCCTTAGTACCTTTTGTCGGTGGGATAGAGCTCAACGGTGATCACATCCAGGGCGTTCCAGGCAGCAATGCTGGCCCCGCAGAACAGGCACTGCCAGCCAATCATTGCTGACTCGCTGTTGCCAAAGAAGAGAAAGAAGCAGCACACTGCGGAGATCAGCATGGAGCCACCTGCAGCAGGGAGCCGAGGGAAAACAAACAAGTCAGCATCAGCTCCCCCCCCCATCTGTGGTCGTTCAACCTCCCCACTGATACGGACGACCTTCAGGTGGCAGTGTTTCACCTGCAAAATGAGCAAAATTCTCCAAAAAAAGCCAAAACCTTTATGCACTCTCTCTATCTGTCATTCTCTGATGTTGGAAACCAGCCTGAAAATGTTCTCAGTCCATCTGACCATCTGATCTCCTGCTTAATAGTGACTCTGAAGAGAGGCTTTTCCAGGCAGGTTTCCAGCATCGCAGACTTCCAGATGGACCCAGAAAGAGCAGAGGCAAGAAAACATCCAAGGCTTGGAGGAAGAAGAATCATGTGAAGGTTTTTCTACTTGAGCTTTGACTGAGGAACTGCAATTCATATCATTCAAATCACGTGGCACATTTCTAATCTCAAATAGGATAATTTACAGTCAATTGTATAAAGCACTTAAAGTCTCTTTTGATTCTAAGAACATCATTAGATTTCATGGCACATTTGCTCAGGAGCCATAATTTTTTGAATACCATTGAGGGAGAAAGTGTTCATGCTCAGTTAGCCACAGTTCAGATCCAGATATATTAGTGGCTATGGCATTACCTTCTTCCCTAGCTGGAAATTTTCATCTATAAGGTAAAGGTGCAATTTTTGCAGAATCAAAAGATCTTTCCCTGCAAAGTTCTACAGTTGCTGAAATATTTTCATTTTCTATTTTTTTCTTATTTGTTTGATTTTTGAATTTGACACAGACCAAGATAACTTGTACATTAACCTAGAATAAAGGTGTTTCATTTCGCCCCTGCAGAGCACATATTTTCCATATTTTCTCCTGCTCTTTATTACCTGGCCAGACTATATCTTGCACTAGACTTTATGTTTAAGAGGCACTAGGGAGGATCACAGGATTACCAGAAGATCTGACCTTTGGCACAGAAGAAAGTTTAATGGAACGTGAGGAACCTGAACTGAAGCCCCAGTGAAGCACATACCACAAAAGAGAAAATCAGTTTTCATGTTAAGCTGGCCAGAAATAACGTGTTCAGCAGACTGATATGGGTGGGATGCCAGAAGGCTTCACGTCAATTAAAAATTCCATAGTGAAACGTTCCTTCATGTCTTTACCAATTTTTGTCATGTACTTTTTATCTCACAGAAGGAGCACTTAGGATTTCAGCTATCATCTCAGTTCCAAACGAAAATACTGAAATGTTGACATGTTTGCTGGGTGGATAATCTGATTCTAATTCATCGCTTTTCTCTTCCTCATAGATCATCTGCTTTATTTTTCCCTGTATCTTTTCCAGATTCATTACATGAACCTCACTTTTTCCCCCCACAACAGTGGACATGGCTGACATACATGGATCATCTTACTTGCCTTTTTATCTGACTAACAACGAGGTCACCAGGCTAAGTTAATTAAACTCTTGGAAGAGAAGGATGGGGGAGCTCAAGAGAGTCTTTCATTCTTTACACCCTCACCACATTATTCCTCATTTTACCAGATTCACTTGTCTGTCTCCCCAGGCAGGATCTCCACTGTGCCTAGACAGCAAGGTTTGAACCTTGGAAAAAAGGGCCACCAGAAGTAACCCTGAAGTTTATGAGGTGATACCTTAGTCCTGTAAGACAGAAGGGTGAGTCTACCCCCAAGCTGTAAAGTGGTCATGTAATTTACTCTACAAGCTCTCAAGCCGTATTTCATATCGGAAATAATCTTCATAAATATTTACTGCAACAAGCAAAATTCTTACATTTAATTGGATGCTGAATGCTATGGACATCAACATTAACCCAGCAGTACCAAAAAGTCCCATATCAGCCCAAAGCCTGTCATGGTAAACTCTGGATAAAATGTGGTCTTTTGCAAAAGGGTCAAAAGTGAAAAAAAGCAAGATTATACAGATGCATGGGAAAAGGGTATGGGAGAAGCAGATACCTTGCCCAGTGTCACAGAGTACATTGCTTCCAGAAACAGACCCAAATTGTGCTCAGCTGCTGCCTAGTGCTTCACCCTTGGGACATTTTAACCTTTCCGCTCCACCTGATATGGGAATGACTCATCTCCATCTGAGTCTGCTCTGCGTGCATTAAATACATGTAGATCCAGAGAGATCTTCACCCTGACCTCCACTATTTGCCCATACTCACGAATCGTGCCATGCAGTTGCCATCCCAACTCACCAATCATTTTGATCCTCCCGATTTTATCCATGAGAAGGGCAGAGATGATGTTCCCCGGCAGCACGGACAGACTGCCCAGAAAGCTGACCAGGTAAATGAGGAAGTCATTGTCCTCCTCGAAGTCCAGGTGACAGCCCTCCTTCTGCTTCAGAAAAGTGTTGTTAATAAGCCTGCAGTTGATGAATTTGTGTTCGTAGAGATCTGCGAGGGAAAGAGGCAGAGACTTGGGTCCTGCTTATCTCATATTCCTTCACTGCAGCAACAGACAGGATCAAAAGCTGATTGAAATCTGAGGGATGGTCTCCATCAAAAGGAAACCACCTTTTCTAGTTGGTATTTAAGGGGCAAGCTACAGCCACGTGCTATGCATCCACTGGGCATGAGCTCATGCTCTTCCTTATATTTATGGAATTGCCTGGTCCAGCATGCCCATCACACAAGGACTGGGGCACAGCAGGATGTCACTGTCACGGTACTACATGTTGTCCTCTGCCAGAGGAGACAGGAAAAGGATTTTCAGAATAAATTAATGAATATTTTATTGCTTAGGATCATCAAGCACAAGTTGGATATGAACTAAAGGGGAAAACAAAAATTGTATTTTAAGCCAAATTTGCTGAATTGAGAGCTAGTAAACTGCTGGGCATTTTGCCACTGCTTTAGAAACCTGCCAAAGTCCAAGCGCAGCTTTCAGCATTTCTCCCTGCATCAACAAACATCATCAGAAGCCATGTGGTTAAAACCACTGATGGAGCAGCTTGAAACCTCCTTTCAGATCATTGTTAGAAGCATGGAATTAAGCAATAACCAAAACCCAAGCAACAAAAGAGAACACCCTCAACCTATGGGGCAATGCTAGTGACAGCAAGAATTTTTTGATAGGTTCAACATCTCCATAGACAATTAAGCTCAGCTTGTGGGAAAAGAAAAGTATCTGGTCATATTATAAGCCATGACTTTCTTCCAACAACCAAATGGCCATAAAGCTAAGACAGCAGCTGGTCCATTCACCCTTTTATTCCTGTCATCACTGTCATTGCCCACAACATATACAAACACAAAAATCTCTCTCACCTTTTTTCCCCAAGTCTGATATAATATTTAATAATTATAGAGACTATACCCTGTTAGGAATGTCTTTACCTGTGTTATAAAAGACAGTGGACACAATGGTGCAGTTTTCAAAGAAGGTCTCACTGGATGTCACGTCTTCAAAATAGCAATCCTCAAACAAGGAGTCCTCAAATCTCACTTCCTTGAATTTCATGCCGATAAATCTGTGGGGCAGGAAACAGAGTTCCATTCCATGTTCTGAACTATTTCTATATTATACAGTGTGCAATGGCCATTTCAAGAGACAAAGCAGTAAGATCAGTTCCTAAAGTCATTTACAGAAAAGGTGTTGCTCGAGTGTATAACGACTCTCCCTGAAAATTCCAATCTAGTGCTTGCATATTTCATATTTTATTAGGAGAGATGAATTTAAACAAGTTTTTAAAGATATGGGGAACTTCTAGAATTTCAAGCAGCTTTTCCATTCCTCAAAATAGTCACATCAAAAAGATTGCTGTTTAGACAGAGTGAACACAAATCCTCTCACTTTCAGTACTAATCCTTGCGCAGACGACATCATTTTCCTCAGTGCCTGACATTCTCTTTGTGAACTGACCTTGCAGCCTTCCATATCCTGCCCCTTCCTCAAGCATAAATAAAAACAGCCGTTATCAGCTGTCTATTGAGCCATTTGGTGAAAAGCTTCTGACAGTTGTTCAAACTAGAGGCAAAAATTCACGATGACTTTTAGAAGGAGTAGGGAGATAATCTGTATACCACTTGTACTCATCTCTGCTCAAGGACTGCCTATAATGCAAAGAAAATAAATCATGCTAAAAGTAATCATTGTCACCAGGTGACTGATTTCTTCTCCGATGGGAAGCCTGACATTTCTTCCTCATTTGCCAGAAGCGTGACCCAATATTGATTTACCAGTGAGGTTTTGTAGAGATGCTGGGGAGATGTATTAGTTAATTCACAGGCATGTTTTGAAGACATGAAAAGCTATTTAATGCATGTCTTATTGCTCTATAAGCTAAGGAGAGCACAACTGTCATCAAACAAAAAGGCTTCTAACATACCCAGAAATTTAATTGAACCAAGCATTTACACAAGTCCAGAGCAATGGATATTTACACCATCATATGAACACTAGCTTCTAACAGATATTATTAGTGTTCCAAATGCAACATGAAGGCTACTTGAGTCTTTCACTCCATTTAGAAGGTCTCTCAAGTTACAGCAAAGCTTAAGATGATCAGGCATTTGGTCAGTAATAGCCTGCAATATATTTACTCTAAAAGACAGTTAAAAGTCCTATTATTTCCTTTCTTAAGATGGAGCTATGAGAGTCACATAGCAATGCCTTGAGTGTTTTAACTCAGTCAATGGCTGGGGGAGGAACACAGAATTATTAATCATAATGAGATATCTGCTAAGCATGACTAGAATGTAATTTGATCAGGTTTTGAGTTATTGGAGAGAGCAAAATAAGAAGTATAGAAATATAGAGGACAATTTTCGGTCTCTGTCCCATATTGTGCTGAGTGTTTATTATCAAGGAGGTTAGTGAAATCCGAGCACTTTCTCTGGGTGCAAGATAAGGGTCCTTGGCCCATAAATCCATATCTCATCATGCTTTAACTGCTCCACATATAGGAAAGTAGAACTTATGACCCTAGGTTTGGACAGTCAAGGACAGCTTCCTTACTGCAGTGATGGTTTCTGTCAGGGTGTGGGAGCACATGCCAGGGGAGACCTTTATCAGTCTCCATCTGATAAACATCAAAGAAAAGTAGACAAGTAGTTCCTAAGGCAAAAAACACAGCCCGGATAGGCAATGGGGTCTAGCTTCAGCTGAAGAGCAAAACCACGAGCAGGTTGTGTAACACTGAACATCCAGTGGGTCTTCCACACACAGCACAAGAGAGCTTGAGTAACACAGTGTCTAGTCTATGGGATCTCCATGGAGTTTAATAGGACTAAATTTTCATCCATTACTTTAGGATTTAGAAAAGCACAAATGGTCTGCTACAAATCACCAGGATTTCTACTGTGTGGAGTTCAGAGCAGTTATGCAGGTCCAGAAAAATAGCATAAGGGAACAAAACCAATCGCCTGCCAGAAGAACATCATTTCCTTCAAGCAGGAAAAGAGGGGGGCAGAGAAGTGGGCAGAGGCAGACCCAGTTGTGAGAAAACACCACCAGAAGAGCTGAGGGCCTTGACACAACTTGCACAGAGGGACTGCAGAATGGGGTGGGTTGTCTCAAAGATTTGAGGCAAACAACTTTGACTTTTCTTTTGTTACTGGAGATGGTCCCTGCTATCCCAAACCAGTAGATGTCAGTGTATCCCAAGGATAGAGAAGCCACTTTTGCATCCAGAGATATTCAACATACCCAGGCGTGCACCCGTTGCCTGATCACTGCTCTGAGCAGGGAGCTGCCATGGGGCTCTACTGAGAGACTGACTCTGCAAAAGCTTCTCAGATACATTTCCTTGAGGCTGAAGGTTCAGGTGTCAGAGGCAGGTGTGAAAAGCAGGATAAAAAGAATATTTGCCTGTGGAAAAAGTGCTATTGGAATTTGAGTTATAGACTGTGTGTTCAAAAGAACAACCAAGATCCTCTGTTTTGTGAAAAGTGAAGGAGTTTCCTAGAAATGTATTTTACTTCCTTCGAAACCGGTTACTTATCCAAATGTGTCATCTCCACTCCAGTACTAATCAAGCCAAATTCTATTCACTTACTTGTCATTTTTATATTCCCCATTTCTGTGGATTTGGTTTTCCAGGGTGAAGTTAAAGGTGAAGTGTGACACTTCTTCCTCTTCGAAGATTTTCACACGGGATTCATAGGCTTCTTCTTGGAAATACCGAATCATGTCAGGGAACCAGACGATAAGGCCATAGTAACTGCAGCCAGAGGGGAGAAACATGTTAGGCAAACAGGATCCTGCACGAATGTCACAGTGCTTTTCCCAAGATCTACTGCATAACATGCAGACCTGTCAGGTTCCTAAGGTAAATGCATTTCTGATGCAAATTCTTGCTCAGCTCTGACACTCTGGGGCCAATTGATGTGTTTTTCTAGCGTAAGCACTTGCCCTGTATGGCATAAACACCTAACTGCTCTCAGAAGCACATCGATCCATTTTAGCTAACCTAAAGCAGGATGACTCATCTAGTTTTCACTGACATTGGCTCCTTGACTAGGAAATCCATCAGGGTGCTATACTTGCCCCCAGGAAATATACAGAGCTGCCAAAACTAAGGGAGCTCCTCTTGAACTGCAGATTTCTACAGGAGTGGGGCTTAGACTCTTGTGTAGCTGAAACACATATAGATATTTGGAGATACAGTACACGTGGGACTGGATCAAATGAAAGGTCTAGCGGTGACAAACTCTGCATACCAGTATATACCAGTAACTGCCCATCAAGTCCTGGCCTGTCCAGAGCACATTTTGTTCTCATAGAAGCCCCCAGATCAGTATTTCATAGGAGAGCAAGGTTTAACACAAAGACTTTAAAATAAGAGCAGGATTCATTTTGTGACTCTTTATTTAAACATGCACAGTAATTACTCTAACTGAGAGCCCTCAGACAACCGTAGTTTCCTGAAAAGGCTGGACAAGTACCTTACCTTAAGGCCATTGTAAACCAAACCACAGCCAGAATCAGTGTGTTCATCCTGTACTGGGCTGTTAAACAATATAGCACATTGTCCCAGACCTGCAAATCCATAAGAAGGAGTTAGTTGCAAGAAAAATCCTAGCAGAGATTTGCAAGGTTAATTTTTGAGTTAATTTTTGATGTTTTTAATTCTCACCTGTTTGAAAGTAGTCGTGAATCTGACCAGCCACCGCTGGTACCAGGTACCTGTCGAGCTCTGGATTTCAATAAATTCATCTACTTGCTTTGGAGTTTTGATATAGGAAACCTGAAAAGAAATGATGAAGTAAAAAGAACAAATTTATCAGGGTTGATCTGGGGCAGATTCTATATTTCGCTGTCTTGTGGGTAATATTTGCCTTCAGGTATCTATCTTTTCTTTGATTTTCTTTTTGCTGGAATGTGAGTTGATTGTTCCTATTATAGCAAAAGATTTTGTTATGGAAAGTTGTCTTCCTTCCTGCTTCCTTCCTTTCTCTCTCTGCCTTCATATCTCCTCCTCTGAAACATTTCAGATGCATCACATCCTCTTCAATCGTTCATTTATTGGCTATTGTCTGTGCACTAGGTGATTTCTGTAGCTGTTATATTCTCCAAGAGAGATCTAGGCTGGGCAATTACCATAAAAAGTATCTCCATGATTAACCAGCTGCATCTAAGGAAACCGCCCTCAGGATCTTTCTTCGAACACAACTATAAGGAATATTCCCCAGTTTCGTACATTTTAAGTACCACTAGCAGAACTTCTATGACAAACAAATGTCACAAACTAAAATCACACCATGGAGTCAATTGACTCCATCATTCTGAATTTGCTTCTTAACTGGACTGCTCATGAAGCCTCAACATGAATCCCAGGGAAAACGTGCTGAGTAAAGGACACAATCAAGGAAGGCACAATCTATTTGTAAACATAAAAAGTCAGTGAAAACTCCCTGCATGAATTACTGAGTGGGAAAGATGAGCTTGGCTTGACTGTACTGTCAATGTTCTTCTTGCTGGCACCATTCAAATGTCAGATCTGGGAACTGTCCCTGTAACATCTGATTCATGACAAACTGGCAACTTCTGGCCTATCAGAAAGACACAGAATCTGACAGTTTGTACTACGCCAGCCAAACTGAACCCCTACTCATGCCAAGGGATGTCAGTAAATCTCCATTCAGCAGACACCCGGCTCCCAAGGTGCAATATTTAACTCCGTGCATCGCGTAGCAGTCGTGTCCCCACTGGCTGCAGTAACAAGCCCTAACGGGTGCTCCACGGCCTCTTCCAGATTCCTGCAGCCAGCACAGGTGCTTACACTGTCCTGCTTGAAGATACATGTTCTTGAATCACATAGGTGAATTCAAAGCGACTCCTCCTTGCGTTAGAAGCAGACCCAGCCCCATCCAGACATGACAGCACACGTTCCCACGCAGCCCACAGGCTGGTCCCCGAGAGGTGTCCCAGAAGCCTGTTCACGTCCACCAGACGAGCACGTGTGACTCAGCTCAGCACACACGGCCCCCGTGCACGTACAGCTACCATGGCACAGCTTGCAGTCTCCCTGCACAGCGGGTTGGGTCCTTCAAGGACACGCCAGGCTCTGCATCAGACCTGGCCCAACATTACAGAAAACACCAGTAGGGACTTCAGAGAGATGCTGGTTTTGGTAACCTTTGTCATCAAAGTTTACATTAATTGAATGGCCTGAATGGCCCCGGAAACAACACATACTCATTAAATTCCTACCTGAACCTTCACACAGCTGTCATCTACATAAATTAATCTTTTATATTCTGGAAGGATCATTCCTGAGGGACCCTGTCTCATGATAGCATCTGTGTGCAGGGAAACTTGCTCTCTTCTTTGCCTTAAAAGACATGTTTTACACACAGGTATACCTCCTTTCCTCCCTTCTCAGCATCCTTCAAGAACATGTGTCCTCTCATCTTTAAAACCATAAATCAAGAGCGATTCCTTGTCTCGCTCACTGACAGTTTACAACTGAATTATAGTAATTTGCCACTCACCTCAGCACACACCTTTTACATGATTTTATTACTAACCTAGACCCCTGGTGTGACCTTTTTCACAAGCAGCAGCAGACTGGTGAGTAATAACCACTCACTCACTCTCCTTGGAGAGATTAAAGGCTGGGTATGAGGCAGATAGGTAGAGTTTGGGAAGCTCATTAGGAGGTACATGAAGTTTAATCAGAATTTGATTAGAAGGCTGAGCAGAGAAAGGAGTGATTCAGATCTCCCACATGACTAATCTCTCTCCTGTTTGTTTTTAGTCTCCCAGAGCAGATTAATCAGGTGTATGTGTAATTGGAAAACCCCTGGCCTGCATGCTAGAGTTTAACACCAGGAATGAAATGTATTCACTGCAACGGAGCACCACTGACCAAGTCTTGGAAAAATAGGCTGGAATATGCTTTTAAATGTTAACCTCAGGCTTCTGACCTCTGAGGGAGGTCACATTGTGAGGTGGATGCTCAAGTGCCCAGAAAAAGAAATAATACTGGTGCTGTGCTGCACCAGGGAACGTATATCCAGCTTCTCCTTCTGCCTGCCAGGGACTTGACTGATAACTCACCGTAAACACCCTCTCCGGCTCGCCCTTGGCCCGCATGTTGGTGTCATGAACTTGCTTGAGGATCATCCAGGCTTCGTCATGTTTACCTATCTGGAAACACCAAGGAAAGGGAGAATAAGCGCTGCTCTTCCCAGCTTTGCAATTTGTTCAACCACACAGACAAACTACTACTAGATGCCCAGTAAAGTGGAGGTAAGGGCAAAGAGCTGAGAACATGAATTATATTCATGGGGAGTGCAGTATTTTTGCGGCTGGAGAAAGGAGCTATCCTAAAATCATTCGAGGCAGAAGAGGAATCAGGGATGAAGTTATATCCAGACAGGACTAGAGGAGATGTTTCAGCAGACCTGAGCTCTACCACCATCTCTGCTAAGGACTTGCAGTGCAAGTGTGAATTAGACATTGCTGTAGTGACAGCATATGTGAAAGGGAATTAAATAACACTTGTTTCAGAGCTCTGAGGTTTATGCATTTTATCCCACTCATTCTGCTTGCTCTTCACTCTTCTTCCAGGATTCACTAGCTGCAATCTCAAACTGGGAGATGTTTTCAAAATGCTGGACTTAGAAAATCCCCAGCCCTTGCCACCTTCCTCTTGTGCTGCATTCAGAAGTGAAACACTCACCATTTTTACTTAACTCTACATTTCGTATCTCTAGGTTTTAAGTGATCTGCAGAGTTGGCATGCGTAGGTTTGAAGGAGTCCTTTTGTTCTGAACTTGTGTCACGTGTTTTTCACGGGGCCAAGAGAGACAGATGGGGACACAAAAGGGGCCATCCATCCTCTTGAACAGTGTTCAGATGAATCATCTTACCTCCAGCAAAAACCGCGGGCTTTCAGGCATGAATTTCAGTGCCACCAGAGAGGCGATGCAGGGCAGAGAGCAGACAAGCACGAAGACTCTCCAGCTGTGGAAGTGGTACTTGGTTCCCATACTGAAACCCCAGCCTGGAAACAGTGAAAGCCAAAAGTTACAATACCGACCAGGCACTTGGATTTTTCTCTCCCAAGCAGCTCTAAACAGGACTGTACAGCTCTGCACAACACAAGGACAGGCGGAAAGCTTGCTATACTTAGGAATGACCTCTTACAGAGGCTCAATAGTATGTTCAGTAGAGAATAGCATGTGAGTTCATGTTTGTAACAGAAAACAGCACGCATTCTTGCTCAGGATCTGTCTTTTAAAAACTTCTTTTATCTTTAGGATTAGCAGTCGTCTAGAAAGAAGAATAGCTCCTTGGAGCTATGGACTAGTAACACGGGGAAGGAGGATAGGGGCTGTAATTTATTGCTTTCCACTGATGTTACAAAGAGCTTGCAATGGTTAAATCTTCTCTGATTTGAAAAGCATGTTAGAGACAGCTCCCGCAAGTCTCATGCACACTTAAACAGGTATTTTCTTTTTTGCAGAAGTACACTAGGAAAGTAGGATTTTTTTTTCCACATCTACGAACTCAGAAGAATCAAGATCCTATTCCTGCATGTGGGGTCCCATGAGCCCTGCCTGCTCCCTGCCACCCTGCAAGGTCAGATAGTCCCTGCCATGGAGCAACAAGGGCAGGGCCCTTCCCGTGCTGCTCCTTTAGGGACCTGCACCACAGACACTTCCTTGTAACACACAGAGGCAACTACAAACAAACACCAGATGCAATCTTGAAAAAAAAGCTTCCCCCTCCAGCCCCCCAAGGTTTACTTTTCCTAGACTCAGATCTCAAGAGAAATATTTTCTCTCTCATCTTTTTCCTAAAGACATTTTCATTTGCATAACAACAAAATAAAATTTAAAAGAAAAATGTTTTTTTGCAAAAGTCTCCTTTCGCCTGGTCATGGTGTTGCTCTCTTATCACCAATTTCCAAAATAATAGGGAACCATGGCACATCCAAAAGAAAAGTTACAGCACACAAAATGTAAAAAAACCCCAAGTTATACAATATCAAAAGTCATCAAGATAATAAGTATAATTTAAACACATAAAGGTAAGGTAAATATTATACCTTAAGGTCATTTTAAAGCAAACGCATTTGCAGATAATGACAGATTATTTCAACATGACATCATTAGGCTGTAAATTTAAATATTTGTTCCAATAATCTGTGCCTTTTTGATGAAAACCAGGAACATTCCTTTATACTGAATGCATTTTAAGCATATTAAAGCAGAGATCATAGATAGATAGATGGATTTCCACGCTTTTCTTTAGGGTCTTTGTGGCCTGCCCTACTTTGCTCAGGCAGGATTCTGCAAACAGCTGGTGCCAGTGGATACTGAGGGAATTAATCTTTCCCAGTAGATGTTTGCTGTCTGGTGCTTTCCTAGGAATACGCACATGAGTTACCAGGAAGACCACGTGACATGCAGATTTTTGCTCCTCGGGCCACTCACACGTTTCTGGCCTCCTGTCTACTGTTTCTCTGCCACTTCCAGCGTTACACAGGGAACCCATTCCGTTTCTGAACCAGATCAGGTAAAATCAGATGTGCTCCCCAGCACATTGCATGCCCAAGAGATATATCTCAAAAAACACACAAAAGGATACTATCATCTGGCTAAGGGAAAGAATATGTGTTGTCCTTGCTACTACCGTTCTTAGCACTAGCACTACTAATATTCTGAGTCTCAAAGTTGTTATAAATTCTACTGTATAACTGTTCTGGTTAAAAAAGAAAAGTTTGGTATAAGTTTGGTTTAATTCTTGAAGAAGTTAAAGATATGAATTACAACACTATTGTATTAGGAATATATGTCTAACCTCAAGCCCTGTGCATTTAAGATATCTATGATTTTCAGTGTTGTTTATGCTGGGACTAATGTTACATGTGTGGGCTTGAGGGAGTGTCGTGATACAGGAATGTAGTGCTGCCAAAAACGGAAAGCAAAAAGCAATTACCATAATGTGGAATGATGCTCCAAGCCATCGCTGAAGCAAAAATGCCACCAATCATCCAGAACATGCACAGCCAGCTCAGGTGTTCCCCCCGCTTCTCCCGAGACAGGAATTCAGAGAAATAGGCAAACACGATGGGGAGAGATCCCCCAATACTGAGGAGAAAAAAACAACATGTGAGAAGATCAAGAGTCTTTTTTTCATGTCTTTGTATGAATGACTTACGATTGCTCATATTAAAAGGGAGAAAGTCACACCCACAGATTCACTTCACACATGGAGGAAAAGTTCAAAGTTCTCTCTGCTTGGACTCAGATATCAGAGAGAAACAAGATCCCTGTTATGCTCTGAAAGCTGATTTTATTACACAGTTTATACAAAGGCAGCAAAACGCCCCATTCTTCATGTAGATATCTCCTCTGCTGTTCTTTGAAAGTTCTCATTTCAGAGAGGTCAAAACCAGCTAAGCAAAGGGAACAGGGGCTCATTGGAGGGCCTGGAGATCAGATAAACTGAAGTAGACATTTATGAGTCTCCCTAGCCTGCACCTGCAATCTGGGCAGTTCAAGAAAAACATCAATGACCCAACTCCTCATTGGCAATGCCTTCATTGACACGACCAAGGTACCTCCACCACGCTGGACAAAGAGCCCGACTGTCCCAGCTGGGACATTTCCAGAGCAGTCCAGCCAATCCTTCCTTTACACAGCCCAATGTTTGCACAGCTCCAGCTGAGCACTGACAGGCCCTTCATGGAAAAAGGGAGTGCCTGGCTCATAGACCAGCAAGAGTTACCCACCCGAGGCCAGAGATAAGGCGGCAGAAGAGAAAGAATCCGTATCCCTGGACGAAGGAGGAAAGGAACGCGAAGGCAGCATTGATAGCAAGTGATATGATGAGGCATTTCTTCCTTCCCAGTTTATCAGCTAGGCCACCCAATATGACAGCACCCACCATCATTCCTAGGTAGACTATCAGGCCTAGAAGAGAGAAAGGGAGAGATACAGTGAGTTCAGCAGCAACTACTCTCCTGATTGCTGAGTGGAAATGGTTGGCCCATACACAGTCAACATCAACCATTGCTCCTCCAATTTATAGGAAACTGCTGCCCATGACCTTCCTAACAGAGGAAAATGGAGGTACCACTGAGGGCCTGTCTTCACCTTGCACATACCCTAACAATTTCAGTGAAAACCCATTTTGTTACAAACCAGCACGTAGGATGCAGAAATAGATACGACCTGCCTATGCTTCTGACAACTTCTCACTTTCCCTAGAGCTGTGAGTCAAAGCACAGACTTTGGAGAGCTGCTTTCAGGCATATCTAAAAAACACTTTGGGTTCTGTGAGTGACCTCAGGAGACACTGTTACTGTTCAAATGATAATCATTAGTATTCCTCAATTATCCAAACAAGATAGAAGCTGTTCTAAAATCTAAAATGCTAGTGACTGGTTATCCATTCCTTCTCAGTTTTGCACCTTGGGAATGGACATAGCCTGTTCTGAACACAAGGTGGATGCCATAAAGAGACTAAAAAGTTTCCTCTACACTGCACATGCAAGTAGAAATACCTTCGTTCACCCAAAATGAACCATCTCAGGTACCAAATCCTCTCTGTTCACTCAACTCCTGCCCTTTAGCCTGGATCACTGCCTACTGCATTGCACTGCAGTACAGACATATCCATGTTCAGCCAGACCCACATCTTCCCTTCCCCAGCCTCACTGCTATATATCCCCTGCACGTAAGCAATGGCCAAACATAAGCAGCTTAGCATGCACGTGGCCCAGCTATGTGCCATCAACTACGGAACAGAAGCCTGGTGTCTTAACTCCACTCAACCCTCTGAACACAAAGGGACAGGGTGTGGAGAGAAGAGGCTCTCTCTGGTTGCTATTTACACAGCAAAAACCACGAGAGGAGAAAGACTATATTGATATACCTCTTTGCAAATTGCCTATTCTACCCACCTTTCCTTTGGAGCATATAATCTCTTTCACTTTCGACAGCAATACCTGGAATGATGAGGCTATAAACTCTATCTGACCTGTGCAGTACAGACACACTTGCTCTGTTACTGAGACAAGATCATATGTCTATCTAAAGGACAACTTACAAAAAAAAGGTAAAGCCTTGATCTGAAAATCTCAGGGTAAGGGAAATTCCACTGCTCGTCTTGACAGCTCGCACTATAGATCAATCAGCTTGACTTTGTTAAAAAGAAAAAGAAACATTTATTACATGATTTCACTAGATCTTTCACCATGGAGTCTCGAAAGGACAACTTCACTAAATACATTAATATATTTAGTGGTAGGCTGAATAGGAGAGAATGGTTCTCTTACACAAGTATGCTTTCTGTATCCAGTTCCATGTGTGCCTGCAACCCTAGACATGCAGCATGGTGTCCTTGGCTCCTCTACCCAGACTACCACTAGGAGGGCCACCTATTATATTTTTACCTTTTCTCGGAGTAGCAGTGTGAGTAGAACTAATTAATTACTTTCCTACCTCCAGGGATTTTGTTTTTCGTTTATTTAATTAGCTTTCAAGATTGAAAGACTTCAGTGAATAAGTATATTCACAGAAAGGCCCACAAATTTTGGTCCTTTTGCTAACAAAATTTGTTAAAGACTTCAAGACTTATAGTATAAAAAATTGCAGGAGCAGATATTGAGCATTTAAAATATCATAGCATAAACTGCAAGTCAGTACTGGAGAGAAGAACAAGGGAGATCTTAGAAAGCAAACATATTAACCCAAAATCTTAAAGGAAATCTTCAAATCATGCTTTTAGCTTGGCTTGAGCCAAATCTGATGGAGAAGTCCTGATCTTGGCCAGCAGACAAAAGTGGTGGTGCAGCCTGTATCTGTCACTGGTTATTTCACCAGCACCTACCCTGCAGGTGAGCTCTGCCAGCACAGATGGGTAGTTCTCAGCATGGCTCAGCTGACACAGCCAAACTGATGAAAAATGAATTGTTAGCAAAAAGATTCCCTCTTTCCCATCCCCACCAGAGAAAATCCCTGGATGGCAGGTATTCATCTAAAGCTTCTTAATAGCAGGAAGCATCCTAGGTTAGGAGGAGGAGAAGGTTGCTACTGTGTTCTAGCCTGTGATTTATTATAACTGAGTACCCTAGTACCTCTACTGTCAATCATGTCTAGCCCAGGAAATGGAAAGAATTAGTCCTAGCACTTTGCATTATCATGGAGGCACATTTATAGGGTACAGGAGCATCTCACCTTTGTTAACAGGTTTACCCAGAACCCATTACAGAGGTGTGTGTTTTCTTACCTGCTCTCAAAGTACAGGATGCTAACAGGACATAAAGAGAAGGCTTTTGATGGAGGAAGAAGCATCCTGACAACCCAAAAGGATTATGATTCTATCTATTCGTCAGGTCCTACTGTAATGCAAGCCAAATCCAAGCAGCATCTGTCATATAAGAATGCCCTTCATAGGCATAAAAAAATTTTTCAAGTTAGGTCTGCACTGTTGAGACATGGATGAGACAAGGCGCAGGATCAGATCACACGAGTGATTTCAAGGGAGAGCAATAAAATGCAGTAGCCTAGACAGATTTGCTCTCTAACAACAGTCAGCATTTCTCAGAGCAAGAAATGGCCTCAGCAGAGGATTAGTTGAGGGATGAGTAGCTCTTTTCCCTCCTTTTTTGAAATTCTTTCTATTTTGCTTGTAAGCCTTTTAGTGCATTACCCATGAACCTCACTGACTTCACAAATGGAAATCAAATCAAAGAGTCTGCACTTGCATATTGATTAGATATAAGCAGAGATGTTTCACCTACTGCTAATAATCCTATTACCAAGAAGCAGGTCATGCAATTAAAACAAGACTTTATTTCCAGACGTCAGGGGCAGACACCAGGCAAATCCAAATGAATTCTGCTCATTTGAGCAAAAGGTAGATGTGTGAAGCTGCAAGGTCTTTGATGTCACGCTGGAAATGGCTGTCAAGGACTTCTGCAAGCCCTGCCAGCACAGCATGAGTGGGTGTTTATGTTCAGGTCATTTCACAGTCATCTCCTCCAGGACTTGTCTATAAGTACAATATTCATAGGACCATTTGATTGCCTACATCCAGCCCCTGAGCTGTGTCTGCAAAGCAGGACTCAACCACCCCCAAAAGGGATCTGCACAGCACTTCTTCCATCTCAAGGTGTCCCCATGTCACAAAAGAACCTTTTTGCTTCCTAACATCCAACACACGCCACTGTCACTGCTCAGGATGACACCTCTTCTCACAGCAGCATTTCTGCCAAGAGCAGCTTGCTATGGCAGTGGGAGGCAGCTCATTCTGGGCTCCCAAACATGTATCCAAAGAAAAAAAAAAAAGTGGAAAAAAGCTACTGAGCTTTGCTGAGGGGATTAGGATTTATTGTAATATCAGGTAAATTTGGGTCAATGAGAAACTGAGGCTAAATTTTATCCCAGCTGATAAAACAGCCTCTTCACAGAAGAGCAGGAACATTTCTGCACACCCTGTTTAACTCAAGTCACTCAGCCAAGCTTGAGCTTTGCAATAAATGTAATTACTAATAGGATTTTTTCTTTTTTTTATACTTTGAGCTAACATCCCAAAGCCAAAAGTCTGTTGGATGATCTTCTCCTTAAAATCTTATTACTAAATCATAAAGAGGAAGGAACCTATGTACCCCAAACCCTGAGATCTTATTCTCACATTCATGTGGCTGCTTTGCAGTCAAGGACAAAGTGCTTAAATTTTCCTTGTCTCAGTCTCCTGGGCTATGAAATGGTAGTAAGAGACTTGCATCTCTGGTGATCTGGAAAGTCTAATGTTTAAACTGTCTTGAGGTTTTATATGCAGGATATTAAGAAGTTTAAGACATGATTATGACACTATCTTTTACATGAGCTTTGTACTTCTCTACACTCATAGATACAGCATTAAGTCGCCTGAGAAACAACTGATAGCATTTAAAGATGTATATTTACATATAATCTTGTTGTTCTCAGTATATAAGTGAATATAATGTTTATGACTCTTCATTTGATTATCCTTAACAAACCAAAACCATGAATATTCCATTTTAACAAATTTAATAGGCACCTTATTGTTATCACTGGAAAAAGCTCAGCAAAAGCAGGTCGATTGCCACAAAATGACTATATATATGAAAATTAACTTTTTACAAGTTAACAAGACTATTTTTATCAACTAGCTTTAAAAATCAATAAAATCAAAGTGCTAAAATATGCACAGTTGTTGCTTTTTTTTTTTTTTTTCCTTCTCCTCTTTCCTGGGCTTTTCTTCAAAGGAGCATTTCACAGCATAGAAAAACTCAGAATGTGTCTTGTCCCACTAGGGATAGTCAGGGCTAAAATAGCTGGCAATTTGCATGAGAGGAGAGGTTTATTTTCAGAATAAAAATGTAAACATTTTCGAAGACGTGTCACATTCGTTTCACACATTTCACGAAACACTGTAGGCATCTATTTGTAATTTTTGCATAATTTAGCCATAATTTGCTTGATATTTTTCTACTCCTGCTTTCAGAGGGAGGAAAAATGTGCAATACACAGAGTGCTTAATGCAAAATGGCCTTTTAGCAAAAGCCCAACTCCTCTAAATTGGTCTTCAGGGGGCATCTATTCTAGCTCTTATTTGTCTGTTCACTTACCTGATTTATCTCTCATTTGTTCCTTCCCAGTGTCACTTGTTACAGCTGGGACATTCTCACGTGTTTAACATCAGCAGTTGCTCAGAGGCAACCCTCAGTCCATCTGGGATAACCTGATTATATTTCCTTAGCAAAAGGCAATGAGACGAGCAGTCACTTGGGGACTAACATGAGCTCCTCTGCCAAAATCTGTTGGTACATGGCAGTAAGGTAAGACACTAACTTGTGTCTGGATAACAACCCCATGCTGCCCCATGATAGTCTGAGGGAAAAGCTCTGCCCTCTAGCCAACCCACCAGTCACTCCATGGAGATGTTCTCTTGCAAGGTCGTCACTGCACGGGGCAGAAATTGAGGCAAAGAGCTCTGGTTGATGCTCATTATTTGGGTAAATCAGCCCATAAGTTTCATTGAAACTTGACTATTAACAGAATTCATTTGCAATAGCACAAGCTCATGGAAACCAAGGAAATGGAAAGCCCAGGGGACAAGCATATGGTAGAGGCTCTGTGCCGTGCTATGAGATGTATTTCTAGTCAGTGGTGCATGGGCGCTGAAGCTAATCCAGGAACGGTTTTGAGGAAGATTATGTTCTTGTTTCCATCAATAGCACTTTCCCAGCCTCCCTCGCCAGTAGCTGATGTGTGACTGTCCTTATCATGCAGCATGCCCAAAGCTGCTCAGAGGAGGGAAGAAACCCTCTTGCAGGGTGCAGTACATGGGGCACCAGGGGGTGCAGTACATGGGGCACCAGGGGGTGCAGTACATGGGGCACCAGGCTGTGCTGGAGGTTCCTCTGACAGCAAACTTGCTGTCTGCTGCAACCTGCAGTGTCAAACCACCCACACCCTCCCCTCTGATGCTGCCCTGCTGTTAGCACAGCAGAAACCTGCCCTTCTGTCCAGGCCAGACCCAGAAATCCACACTTTGCCCCAGCAGCTCCATGCCTACACCAGCCTCCTCACGGCCTCACTGGGCAGCATGCTTCTTGGTGCCCTTGAGTATTCATTATTCATATCAGTGCACTACTCTGCAATCTAATGCTTCCTAAGTCATTCTTAATCCCTTTTCACAAGGGATCGACTCGTAGATCTCAGGTCCAAAAGGAAACCTCCCACATGTGTTTAACTTGCTGCAGCAGAGAAATATCCAGACCCAGAAAAGGTATCTTCAAACTGAACCAGAGCCCTACCTCTGATACAGTACCAACAGAGTATTACCCTAAATATCCACTTTCCTTTCTGCCTTCCAAATTTCTTTCCATCTGATGAGAATCAACTCTTATTCTTCAGAGTATATATATTTTAAATTTAAGCCACAAGATGGCATGCATGCAAGCTCCAAGAGCAGACTCCCCAAAACAACCAGGCCAACAAAACCAGAAGTTGTTCTGCAAAACCAGGTTCTCAGAAGGGCTTGTCAAAAGAAGGCAAAAAAGGTAGGAAGAATTAAGATCCCTAAATCAAGAATTCAGGGCTAGGCTTATTAACCTACAGTGGGCTAGAGCTAGGGATGGATACAGACCCAAATGTCTCCTTCCTTATCCAGAGCTTATCAGAACACTCCAAACTTTAAGCCTTGCAGCTACTGAACTGGAAATGGCAAGAGAATGAGTTCTCATGAGATTCCCTTTTTTTTCCCCCCCTATTCTTTTTTTTTTTTTAACCTGTGGTTCAACCAGAAATACCTCAAAGAGATTTTCCTGTGACATTTGAAGTTTTTGGATCCTCGTGCATGCTAGAAACAGAAATAGAATTTTTACAGAGATAGAAATATGTAGGGTCAGAGTTTCAAACAAGCTTTTATTTCATTTAATCACTAAAATAAATGACCTGATTTTTTTTAAAAAAAAAAAAAAAAAAGGCTTTGTCCCTGAAGAGGCACCCAACCAGGTACCCCATAGGGAGGTGATGAATTGCAAAGTTTCTTTGAAACCAGGATCCAATTGTGAGCAATTCACATTTAAAAATCAGACCTGAGCTCTATCAAGTTGGGAATTTTAAGTCTTTTTTAAAAGCAAACATATTACCAAATCCTTTATGGCACAAGAGTTTATAGAAAATGAGCCAAACTGTCACTAAACATTTTGATCTTCATACTCAGAGAAGAAATAGAAGAACAGAACACTGTCTTAGGTACACCGAGATGAGCGTGCTATATAAGAATAATTGTCCATACCACAAGAAAGTAATACAAATCAAACTGAGCTGAGGCCCAAAATCTAATCCAAAAATTTGCCTTTATAAGTCAAGCAGGTCTTCTAGGCCAGAATGCATCAACTACTGATGATTTCCCTATGAACCTTGCACACATCCATCCAGACACACTATTAACCTCCTAAAATGTTCTTCCAAGAGCTGCTTTGTTTGCTTTCCAGAAGCACTGCATGGCTTGCTCTCACTACGAGACATGCTGGATGCCTTCCTGACCCTTTGATATCTGGGAGACTTCATACCATATTTAGTTTATAATGTGACAAGAAAAAAAAAAAGAATCATTCTTCCAAACTGTCCCACCCAGTCTCCATCACAATAATTAAGCCTTTGTATTTTGACCACAGGAAGGTGTCAACAGTGATGCAAAGTGGATGCTGGAAGTAGCCTGGCCCTTTAGTACTCATGCAAAACATCAATTTCATTCCACAGACCTAAGAAGAAATCTCCATAGGCTACTTCTAACCCAGCACACATTAGCAAATATCTCTGGCTGAGAATTCAGCATGCAAAAAACCCTATCTGGCTGCACAGCTGATCTGCTGATTTGCTCTTTGAACTAAAGAAAAGAGAAGCCTAGACAAAGTGAGAAACTTTGGAGAATGGGGAAGCACTGGCAGCTGCAAAGCAACAGTCAAATGATCCAGAGCAAGCAGACCTTTAGCTGCTATATCTATTACATTTGGGCAGTACTGTTGTTGGACCTCTCATTAAGTTAGCCTTTAAAAGCACTGAAGTTCTAGTCACTAGATGCTCTGATAGGACATGCCACCTTCAGCCTTCCACATGTGTCTGACACCTTTAAAATTTGTCTTGGGTAATTGCTGACTACAAATTGCCCAAATCATTTAGGTACTGCTTGCAGTTGCCAGTGCTGGAGCCATAACAGTTTCAGAAGGTGGGTTGAGACATGGTACGAGTCTTTTGCTTTGAGTAGCTGCCTTCTCAACACCCTCCTCGTATCAGATCCACCCAGTCTTGGCTATATTTGCACATAAACCAGAAAAAGGGTCACCAGAAGATGCTGAAATCAGTCAGCCACTAGATTAAGATATTTTAGGTACTGCCTGTTGCATAAGGACAACTGTTTGCAAGCAGCACTTACCGAGCATCCCCTTGTTTGAACTGGATAAGCACATGTCCTTCTCCGCACTGGGCAGCACAAACCCAACCACAAACACCTCCACTCCATCTGCCATCAGCGCCAGCCCTAAGACAAAGAAAAGTGTCCACTGGAAGCGTCCGTGGCCACACTCCTCAATTATGTTCTCATACTGGTGGGCAAGCTGCTCCTCATCCTCCATCCTCTCCGCCATGAGATCGGCACGGTCTCTGTACTCATCATCCCCGGCTGCAGGGGCTCTCTTCTGCTTGGCTTTAATGTCATCTGGGTGTGGGATTCCCTGGTACTCCCCCTCATAGACCTCGTCGTCTTCATCATGGCCTTCTGTAACATCACTCTGGGCATCTTCCTCATGAGCAGGTTCATCCCCACCATGGTAGTAGCCATCATTGGGTACGTACCCTTCGTAGTTACCATCCTGGTACCTATAGTCATCCGAGACTTGATTTGTCTCCCTGCCCCCTTGATAGAGGTTTGTATTTCTGTATCCATCATCCATTCTGAATGGAGATTTCTAAATGCTGTAGATCAGTAGATCAGATTCTCTAATGTACGTCTATTTATTTGTGCAATATCTGGTATTGGTTACTTGAACATATCTGGTCTCTGTTCTTTGGAATTGACATACACAGTCTCCCAGGCTCAGAGGGGAAGTACTGTATCTTTTTTCCCTTGGGGAGTGTCTCACACAGCTTTTGATGTTTCACTTTTCAGCTCTCATTTGTGACTTTCTGGCTCCTCCTTCCTTCCTTTGGTGGGAAGAGATGAGGCTGCTGTCTGGTGAGCCGTGAGGGAGCAGCAAGTAGCACAGCCAGGGAGCTAGGGGGATTTAACAGGTTTTTCCCGATTCATCCTGGTGGTGAAGATCACGTCCTGAGAAAAGAGAAACAGCAATAAGTGGTAAAGTTAAAATGAATGCCTAGCATTCTGAAAACACACTTCTCAAAAAAACGGCAATACCATATTTGGGGAACTTTTCTGCAACAAGAGAACCAAAAGTCTCACTGCACTGAATGGCATTAAAGATGGCTAAGTAATAAAAGCAGAAACCAAAAGTATCATCTAAAATAATGTCTGATCTCAGACTGCCATCCCTAGAAACCCCATCTCCCAGATGAGACTCTGGTTTTGACTGAGAACAGAATAATAGCAAGTAAGGCTGCTTGAACAGAGCTTTCAGGTACTACAGATATTTGTCTGCTCCAAATGCACTCATCCTTGTTACTGATGACTGCCTAACATCATAATCACACAGTATGGGCTTGGAGTTTTTAATCTAGATCTCCAGGTTAGTTTTATTTATTGGAGAGTTTTTGCCCCACCAGTGTATCCCTGTCTGTGCAACAGATGCAGAGTCTCAATCTGCCAAAATAAAGTCACCAAAAGTTACACATTGGAAGCATTGTTCCTCCATCAGTGCAGGATGATTTTCACAGAGTAAAAAACATTAAGTTAATATGGAACCACTGCTCTCTGCAGGGAAAACCTCGGGAAGCCAAGTCACATCCAAACACATTCCCATTTTGGACACCTGACTCCCATTATCTTTCAAGTGATTTGCAGCCAGCTGGCTCGCCAGTGCTCTACTGCAGTTGTTGCTGCACATCGCTGTTGACAAGGGTTTTGAAAGACTTGTGTGCAAAACTGAGCAGAGTCATGCCAGAAAAACCAATTCTGTAGGCATGCACAAAAAGATGGACTTCACTTAAAATTAAGCTAGCTGCCTAAATAAAGTGTAAGAAAGTGCAAACAAGAATGCCCGCATGTAATCATACACATACCTATCCAGCTTGTTTCAAACCTTATCTATACAGTCAGGCGACCTACAGAAGCCCTACACAGATGCTGGCATTGAAATTAGTGCTGCAGATAACTGCTAGGTAGTAGAGTGCTTCAGGTTGTTAACTCCAAGGTATACAGAATGGATTTAAAAGTCAGACAGTTAAAATTGCTTCAGAGGAAAAACTCTGTAGACAAAATCCTCAGAAGGGCATTGCTCCTTCTGCAAATGTTGCAGACTTTGTGGCAACCATAAAGTTCTGCATAAAAGAACCCCTGATCTCTTGCGTGTGAAGTTTCCTCTGCCTGCTGGGGTCGTAGCCCTACCTGCTCCAAACTGCTCAGGGGAGCTTCATAAAATCTGCTCTTCTGCATTTCTGCCTAGCTATGTATAGATTTACAGCACATAACTATGACATTGCCATAATTATGACATTGCCCCTGCAGGTCCTGACAGAGCATCTTCCCGCATGCTGG
Organism: Eudromia elegans; assembly: GCA_003342815.1. Taxonomy (NCBI): domain Eukaryota; kingdom Metazoa; phylum Chordata; class Aves; order Tinamiformes; family Tinamidae; genus Eudromia; species Eudromia elegans. Next base: position 1,357,454 of record PTEX01000213.1, read on the forward strand.
CCACTCTGTCATTCCTTACTGCATTCAATGTGTTTCCTGTTCCCCTTTCTTTTGCTGAATCACGCAATACATTTTGCATGAAGTTAAAGAGGCAGCAAGGAATTTTTCAAGGACTGAAAATAAAAGAAATCAATACATAAAAAATGATGAGAACAAGAGACTCTAGTGCATGTAATAATAAAGAACATTCATATGAAGGACAAAGTATTAATTAAGAGAGTTAATTCATTTGTCAGATATCAGGATTTAAATGGTTTTTACAGATATTGTTTCAATGCTGGAGTGTTATCATTAATATTTAAAAGAATACCTCTGCCTAAAAACTTTTAAGAGTCAAGGATTTCTGAGTCTTAAGCTCCATTTTCTGATGTAACTTTCTTAATTACACAAGGATTTGTGCCATGAGCAAATATATGTTCTCCAAGGCAATAAAAATGTAGTCCCACAGAGAGATATATTCTTTTGAAAAGTAAGGGAAAGGCTTGAAAAAGAACCATCTGTACTAAGGAACATTACCCCTTAGTTTGGAAGTCCTCAAGTATCATTTATTGGTAGATTATGTTTCAAAGTGCCCTCAAATAACAGACCTGAAAATATAGTGACCTCACTCTTCTTGCCCTACTCTGGTTGTTACAAAAGCAAATTGAAAACCAGTTTTAGGATACAATAATAATAATAATGAATAATCTACAGGTCTCAAAACTCCCAAGTCACCTGCAGGACTTAGACTTTTTAAAAGGTAAAAAGCATACCAACTGTTAGAAAGATCTCTCCTTCTCCAAATGCCAAGGCTAGAGGCTGTGCTATCTGCTTCCTACACCAGCAGGACCACAGACTATGACAAACTGAGAGATCTCTTTAAGCACCTGTGCTCTTGCATTGATTCACCAAGATTATTTCCACTGTAAGGCATCACTTGCATCATGGATGTCAGAGGAAAGAAGAGAATAACCTGATGAGCTTCATAGACCTGGAACATCCAGGTCTTCTGTGTCAGGAAGAACATGCCACACTGAAAGCAAACCCTGGCAAATAACAGCCATTGGTTACCATTCACTCTGTAGGAAGGATGTTTGTGGGGTGCCCCTAGGAGAAGTGGACAGTGAGGAGCAAGGCACCCAAAAGGAGGCTCCAACTTAGTGCTCCTAAATACTTCAGTTAGACATTTCACCCTACTTGCCTGCTTTTAGTACCACATATGCACAGGCTGATTCACTCTAAACTTGATTCTTTAACACCCTTTCACTCAAGCTGAGGTGCACTTACTCATATTAGCAGTCTCATTTAGCATTCAGATGAGAAAACATGACATCTTGTAAGGATGCAAGGTCTAGATCTCTATAATTATACTTCATAGTGATGCATGAGAGCCTGAGAAAAACATACACATCATATTGAGCCTGTTACAGCCTTGGGTCCTTTAAAACCTACAGCTCCTGCTTCAAGCCTGGCAAGCAAAGCTTAAGCAAAACACAAATGCAAGGTTTCACAAGGCAAAAAGAATACAGAGAGGGGAAGAGAAGCAGGAAAGGCTCTCTAAAGTAACACTTTCAAGGGAGTGTTAAAGATCTATCCTGCTCAAAAAAGCATAGGAGACAAATCTGAAGCAAAGAGAAATACAGTTCCCTTTCCAACATGCAATTTTTTTTCTTTATATTTTACTCCAGTATTTCCTTCAATTTTATTTCCCCCCCACCCAACAACTCATCTCAGCAACAAATCTGACCCTAGTAAGCACCCAGCCTTCACTTAGGCCCCTATTTCACATACTATAGTTTGACCTGCATCAGGTCTTTAATACACACTACTCACCATGCAGCTTGCTTACACCCATTAGCTGTTTAGTCAGTTCAGATGGTGCACACTCACTCAGGCATTAATACTCTATAACTTAAAATAGGAGCCCACAGCCTTGCATACAACCTCAGCAAAATCCCTACCCACATTAAGGGAGAAGAGGGAGCAGAAGGGACCTTTAAGAAGAACTGCTAAGCACCTGCACCTGTGAAAACGCAGATAAGGAAGGGGCCAGGAAAGCTTTGCTGATGAGCTGCTTGTTAAAGGGTAGCAGAGCTTTATAGGGCAGTTTCTTGCAAGCAGTTTGATGACAAATTATAGTGCAGAAGGAACCTGGAGGTTGCTGGAGAGCTGAGCGCTGTCAGAGCAGTCCCTAGTGCAAGTCAGTGAGCAGGTCAGCTATGGAGAGATGCTTTTCTACCCATTCAGCCTTGCTGCAGTGAAGGAGTTTCTAGGAAAGAGAATTAATTTGTGGGAGCTAGGGCTGAATGCAGCTGTGGGTGAACATCTGTGTGTGGATGAGAGAGCCACCGTTAGGAGTTGACATCCACACATTTTCATCTTCTCACATTTAAAAGGGGAAAACTTTCCAAGACAAAAGCTGAAGAGAGGTCATGTGAATGCTAGTGTAAAGGAAGTGGTGTTAAGGAGTCATGGTAAAAACGTTTTCAAGAGATCTCTAATATCCACTAGAATCATCCCCATAAAGCAGATGGCAGAGCAGTTTATCAACCTTCTTTAAGGACACCTTCTCTGGCAAAACATCCTCACCCCCAGAGCTGCTTTCTGCCAGCAGCAATGGGAAGGTGCCCAAATTCTGCAGTCGGAAAGCTGCCTGCTAAAAAAAAAAAAAGGCCTGGAAGGAATTTTCCCTTGGCTGTTAGGAGAGGGGAAATTGTGCATAGAGGGTTTTGTGATGCTCTAATCTCAGACTATTAATGAGGATACAATAATGGATCCATTTGTATGCACAAAGGGCCAGACTTGGAGATGCTCAAGTAGTTAAGGCTCCCGAGGGAGCAGTACCCTGGATTTCAGACAACTTACAGTTACACAAACGCTATTAGACAGAGTAAGGGCTGCAGCAAGGGCTGAAGGCTCTTCTGCTAGTTGGGGGACATAGCACTGTGCTGCAGACTGAGCAGCCTCGGGAAGGCTGCTTGGCTGCTTGCTGTTTTTCCAGCTCCCTCCCTTCCCTGCTGCTTTTGCAAATGGGAATGGCAGCCTCCAGTGTGAACTGCAAAGTCTTTGCAATTCTGACTATATGAGGAGATGGAAACTCAGGCTGCAAAAAGCCTAAATAAACCATCCATGGGATAAGAGGGCCATGTAGTCCCTGTTTCATGAATGAGGGCCATCAAAATTAATTTCCCCAGAGATCTCATCAGGTGTTCACTGACTCCAGGGATCTTCCAGCCCAAACTTACATCTTTTCTAACCAAGAAAAATTATATTTTCCCCAACTTTGGAAGGATAACAGCTTCAGGGAAAAGCTCTGAAGTAGACTTCTCCATAAAGCAACATCTAAAGCATAACTTGGGTAGCACTTGTTCCATAGCTTTTGCAAAAAGGCTGTTTCTAGCCTCACCTCTCCATTTTCCTCAATCCAGATGCAATTCTGTCCTGTTTTGGAGGCTATGTTCACATTGCTAAACTCAGAATTCCTGAGTACCCTTGAAAATGCATGTGAATATTTTGTAGTCACTCTTTTCATTATTCCATATGGACTTTTATTGATTTGCTCAGGAATATTTCCATTGTAAGCAAATTAAGGACCTCCATTACCTCTGTTTCACGAGAAGAGACAGCAGGCAATTCATTGCTGGAAAGGACTCCAAACCCACAAACTCCGCATAATTTTCATTAGCCTCTTGCCCTCCAACAGAGAAGTGAAGAAGGAACAGTCCTAGTGTCATTAGTGTCATTAGATCTTGTTTGAAAAGCCTAATATTAGGGAGTTTCCTGGATCTTTCAGATCATTCAATCCATTTTGTTAGATTGAAGAGCAATAGGGTCATTTCCCTCCTGTTCAGGCTGCTGTGTGTTTTCCCATGTAAACACCAAGTACATGTTTTGAAATTCTGTCCCTCCATCTTTCCCCTCTGCCCTGATGACTCTCAAATATATTGATATCAGGGACTAAAAATGCACAAGCTGAGAGTTTTTGCACAGGAGAGTATTTCCTGGGAGAAGCTGGGGGCATAGCCTTAATTCTAGGAAAGGTTTTGCTCCATACGTGTAGCATGTTGAAACCACCTGTTTGTTACACAGTAAGAGATTATGAATTATAACTGCTGACATAACCACATGTAGTATGTGGCTACCATTGTACAGGAGATTTGAAGAAAGGCTGAAATTTCTCTTCTTTTTTTTTTTCCCCCGTAAGTGTATTAAAAAAAAATCTCAAAAATCAGTCTGCAATCCTATGATCCACAAATTTATTTTCAGGTCAGGTCCTCAGGTCCACTAAAATGACTTCTCACTTGCTGCAAAAAGATTGTCCTTTTCATCACAGCCAGAGCTGTTCCTGCAGCTCTATCCTTCCTTAAGGACAGGGAATGCATGGAAAGGCCAGGGAAGGATGGAAGCCCTGAGACTTTATTGATCCACAAAATATAGAAAAGCAGCAGTTTGATACTGTTGCTTAGTAATAACAGCAGCTCTCACCTTCACATCCGAGCATTATAAACCAGTCTCAGGCCATCTCTGCTAGGGCTTAGCCCTAATCCTTACTAATTCCTGCTTGACTTTTGAAACCTTATTTCTCTGCCAAAATAATAACCAGGCAGAGGGAAAGTCTTAGAGCAAATGATTCTGAAACCCGTTCATGCAGAGCTGACTCTGGGGAGCATCACCTGGGCTAAAATATCATTGATCACTAATTATGTGGGCTGAGGGGGAGAATTATATGGGGATTCATATCAAAAATAGGTCACACTTCTGCAGTTTAACAGTCACTTTCTTTTCTTTCTCCGTCAAATATCCTAATCACATGATGGTGAGGACAACTGAGTCCCTGGGGAGTTTCCGATAGGATGTTCTCAGCTCTAAATCAGAATTATTGAATAGCAGTCAGTGAATCAGTGGCATAGAACTAGCTGAAGACCTGGTCTCTGTTTTGGAATAACAAGTCAGTGTTTGGGATGAAAGATGATGGTGGTAGACAGAGAATTCAAAATATACATCACTAAATAAAATCCCTTTTGATTCCTCCTCTTCTCTCTCTAGTTCACAAGGTTTGAAAGGAAATCTTTCCTTGTGATAAATTCAGACCTGGGTTCATTTCAAAAGGAAACCATGGTCCAGATCTAATTTCTTAGACTTGTTTTCTGCTACGTTTGCTGTTCTTGCTCAGAAAACTCCAGGAAAGTGCATCAATTTTCTCAGTTTCTTAATCACCGGCATAGTAACTAGAAGAAATGGGGAGCTACTTTGCCACAAACACACCATTTCTATGTCTATGGACATGTTAAAATCCAACTTTCATGAGCAAAGATTTATGTTAACGGCTACAACAATCAACTGAGGCTGCAAATATTTAAGAGAGGATAACAGGGCCTATGCAATAGGGTATTAAGGATCAAAGCTGCATCATCCATGGCTATAACAGGCCTGCCCTAAGAAAGATTCTGCTCTGAACTCTGGATAAAGAGGTGTCTTTCTTGCTAGAGCTTCAGAGAAAAGCACTGCATTAAGTGAAACCTAAAAATAAAAACAAGTTTCTCCTGAGACTTTTTTTGTTATTAAGCAGTTATTTTGATAGAAGCACAGGTTCAAAAACTCTCCATGGGGCTTATTAAGCACACTAGCTGCATTCTGTATGAGTAGGTGTAAGTTAAAAGAAGAGCAAGGTATTTGAAAGTCATTGACTTGCTATTACCTGGTTCACCGAGTCGGCTCTCGGTGCTACAGAGGACACCTAATGATTGCTATCCTATAACACAGGTAAGACACGTAAAGTCAAAGTCCTCCATTCAGTGTAAAATGGTTGGTTCTCCCTGAGATGCTGCTGGGATCTCTGGAATGAGACTCATTTATTCACTTCAACCATGGGAGGGAAAGGAAGGAGACTGGTCCTGATGCAGCACTGATATACTGAGAAACCTAGGGAAAACAGCCCAAGGAATTCAGTGTGCTACCAGCAGACCAGATTAATTATTAAAAAGGAAAACACTCTAGTTTAAAATTAACTGCTACAGAGTCTATTGAACTTAAGTCATCTAACGGTTTCTGGATAATCTCTATTGATCCGTGGTGGTTTTTACACATTTCTGTGCCAGCTCACACTGCACCATGGCACAAACCTGCTGCAATGTAGCCTGGTGATGGACTCATGAGCTACTTTGCTACAGCAACACAGTTTCTATGAAAGCAAATATAAAGTTCCAAAATAAGGCTTTTAAAATAGCTCACAAACTTGGGGACAGAACTGAGTGTGTGATATAAACACCCCTAGTTTGGTTATTTTTTGACTGAGCTATCCTGATTTACATTAAGTAAGAATCTGGCCGTACTGCTCTAGTGGTGTTCCATCCTGGGCAGCACAGTGCAAGCTTCTGTTCAGCAAAAATGAAAATGGCAAAGCAGGACTATAAGGGGTAAATAGAAGGTAATGCTTTCTGATATGGGGAACAAGAGTGGCAGGCATTTTTAAAAGAAATATTACAATTGAATCTTGATTCAATACTGATGATTCTGGAAATGTGGCTGAGAAGCAGAGATTCTCAATATTCATTGCTCCTTGTCATCAGCAGAAGTAATTTTTCAATATACACATTAAACTTGAAGTTTTGATGCATTGTTCCTGTCAGAGGCATGATCTGATCAAAGCATCTCAAAGAAATAAGCACAGAAAGATACAATTTGTCCTTGGTTCTTGCTGTAGCCTTCTGTATTAAGGGCAAAATGTAATGTCTAAGATAGCTAGAGGATGAGATGGCCTCCTGAGCTCTGCAGGGACATGCATCAGAAACCCCAGCAGCAGATGTTTTGCTTTCCCTATCCACAGAGCATCACGACAGATTTCTAGTTTCCATCACATCGGACTAAAACACCGTTACCTTATGCCGTGATGACTTTTGCAGCACTGTGGGATGAAGTTAACTGGTAATCCACATTTATGTTTAGAACCGAGTGACAGAAAGTCCCTCCGATCAGAAAAGAGAGACTGTGTTCCAAAGTCTGCAATTCTCTCGGTGCAGATGCTTTAAAGGGCACATCTAAGACGGTATGTGCTGCAGCAAGCTGGCACTGTAAATATGCAGCAGATGAAACAAGGAACAAGCATCAGTCAAGCAGACTAAACAGCTTTCCTGAAGTTAAGGGCACAAAATAGTAAGCTGAATGTTTGAGAGATGCACAGAAGAGTGTTTAGCTGTAGTATTTAGCTGGGATGGAATGGCTTAGCAGCACAAGGCTGTCTCAGGAGGGACAGACTACACACTAGGATTCTACAGAAAGGCCATAAAAGGTCAATTTGACAAGCTGAATATGGATAATGAGTGGAGACAGATGGTATGAAAGTATGGCAACTAATAAATAATGAACAGACTTGCTTGGAGAAGCAAAAGGAGGGGAAAATCACAGCTGAGAGCTTAGTCAGAAGGGAGGAGGTGAAGGGGAAAAGAACAAAATCATGGATGATGGGGAGAGAATCACAGCAGGAAGACTGGTGGGAGAAAAGAGTGTCTGCCTTCAAATGCCAGTTTTGTAGAGATGATAATTTACCCAAAGGCAATATAGAAAATGCATATGCCTGCAGTGGAATTTGGCCAGCTTAGTGGGGTTGAGAATCTTCAACACGAGTAAAAACTCCTGGTCTCTGAAAGCCCCTACATCTCCTTCTCCCATCACTATAACATCTAGGCAGAGCTCACAGTTCCCCTTCTTAAAGCTCAACCTTAAACCTTTGCACTCAGCCGTCTTCCATATAAAGATCAAAATATAAAGCTGGGGACCAGCACATCACTGATGTTCTCCCCATGAGGAGCTGAGCTGGAGCTGAGGCACTGGATGCTGAGGCTTCCTGACCTGGATACTGATGTCCCAACACAGCTGTTGTTGTTCTTACCCAAGTATCTTTGAGATCATCCACGTTAAACAAATAGTTAACCCATGTTTGTCTACTGTCCTCTTGTCTATTGTCATTTAAAAGATCAGAGAGATCTAGAACCTCCAAAGCTTTAATTCTTATTAAAAAAACATCTGATTGAATCTGTCAGTATTAACCAGTAGGAAATTTAGTGTAGGTTCAGAAACAGCAGTTCCCTGGTGCCCTCCAACAAGTTTTGGAAGCCTGCTTGCCCTTGGACAGACAGTTTATTAGGCCTAAGCTTTTTGTGCCTGGAGATCCTGGCAGGCTCCTGGAGACGTGTTAGCTGTAACCTCTGAAACAAGCTGCCTGCAAGTCAGCAAATTCTGCCCGTGTCAGACAGCAACTGTGCCTGATTAACAGTGAACTCTGTATCTCATCAGCAAAGATGTGCCTCTAGCTATAAAGGGGACTTTTTTTTTTCCATCACATTTGCAATCTGGGTTATTAAATAATGAGCCACTTAATTAACTAATTCATTAATACATGGCTGTGATGAATAGATTTGCTCCCATGACAGAGGCATCAAAGCAAACTCAACCCTGAGTGATTTTTAAATTTTGCTTTCTTTCAGAAGGAATTTTATTTGAGCAAGCATCTTCATTAAAATACTTCATTCTTTCTATTGCCTCTTGTTAATAGAGCAGTCTTCTGTTTCCCTTTCTCCAAGCACCACCTGCTCCCATCCTTCCCATCTTCCTGTCCTTCCAGGCTCATGCTGACACTGGAAGCTCCCCCGCCTCCTTTGGCTGCATAAAGCTAATGTGTTTCTAGTGTAGCTGTCCCACAAATTCACTCCTTGTCTAAAGATGCCACCCATGTGCCTAGGATGAAATTTCTCTTGGTTCCTATCTATATCAAATGAGAAACAAGTGCAGTGCTTTAGATACTGAACACTATTGCCAGCTATGGTCCAAGGTAAACTTCCAATTCCCTCAAACCTGCCTGTGAACCAGACACAGGACAAAATCATACTATGCATCTCACAACAGCTGCTGCAGGATTGCTTTATTTTCTGCTAGAGCATCAGCACATGCTGGGGATGACTTTGGCACAGAGATTTCTGCAGGCTGAGAGCTCCCTGTAAGAAATGGTCCTGCCAGGAACAGACTTTCCCTAGCCCAAGGTGCTCAGGCACTGGTCTCTAGAGACAGTTGCTTGCCAGTTTGCCAATGAAGTGTGCCAAGGAACCAGCTACCCCAGAATTAAAACTCATTCCAAGAAACCCCTTGTGCCTCAGCCTGCCACAGTTACAACCGACCTTATGCTTCCATAATACTCTTTAGTGTATTTGTTATTTACGTTTCCCTGTAGGGCTGCTCAACACTAAAGTCTTATGAAGCAGAGTTATTACACGGGTAAGATTTAGATCAAATAAGAGGGCTGATTCTCAGCCTAAATTCAGTCTCTTTCCTTTTTACGTAAGACCTCCAACACATTTTTTTCTGTAAACACAAGCGTTTTCAAAATTGCAAATACACTGTTCATTATGCACCTTGGCTGTGGAGAAATACCAGCGCAAGCAGCAGCAGATTTGGAGAAATGTTCATTCTGAGACTCCCTTCAAGGTTACGTAGCAGGGAAAGTACTGGAGCAAGTGATTTTTCTACCGAGGATATCCATAGGATTTTGAATGATCTGATCATTTTAGGATATAATGACAGTGCTGGATGGTACAAAGTTCAGATCTTCCCAGGATCATTTAATAGATCTTAGCTAGTTATCAAATTCAGCATGTGCTTTACATACATCCCTGCAGCATAAAAAAAATACTTAGAAAGTGATTTTTTTTTTGGTCATTAAGTGATTTCCAGAGTCTATCCTAGCTGGGAACTGCTTCTGTATCTCAGCCACATCTTTGACAAATCTACTTTTGACACAAACATCTCGCAGAAAATCACAAAAATACTTTTTTTTTCTCCACAGACTAGACATGCAAACTAGAATTGCCATAAGGTCTGGAATACATTGGCACTGACTGAAAGGATAACACAAGACCTCACATACAGCAATGTTAAAATTACACTCAGATTTTATATCCATATGGAGGCTTTCAACTCAGAAGGGCCCCTGGCACTTTCTGTACACCATGCAGCAGAGACAGAGCGCAGTTACTTTAAGGACACATATTAGGCTGCCCAAAAGCATGGAAAAGTGGATTACTTGGGGTGTTTGTCCCACATGCCTTTCTTACTATAGTAGACTTTATAATATATAGTAGCTCTTTGCCAGACAATCTAATTTAAGTAAGAACTTAAACCTGGCCACGTCTTGACTGCCCAAAGTCCTGTGATTCTGCACCTTGCTACAGGTGGTCTACAGTGACACAATCTTCTTCCAAAACAAAATTCATTGCTTTGTTGAAAGGATGAAGAAGAGAAAAGAAAGAAACCACTGAAACAAGCAGAATATGCTGCAGGATCCAAAAAGCAAGAGAAAAACAACCACAGGATAAAACATGTGGGAAAGGAGCCAAGATGAAGAGGTACATGAAGGAGAAAGGAAGGGAAAGGAAAAAGCTAATGGCAGCTACTCTACTCAGGCTTGGAAATTAATGTTGCCTTTAGCTGGTAAAATTTCCCAAATAAGCATAATTAAGCAAGCTACTACAAAGCAGCAAGAAGGTTGTGCACTTTACTCTCAAACAGCCTAATAAATTTGTGTATTCATGCTGCACATTAATGATGAAAAATCTTTAGCTCCAAAAAGTAATAGCAGCATATGCCACCACAGTTCCTGTGTACGCAGGGAGAAAATCCTCAGAATCACCTATCGAAGCAGGAGATGGATTTAGCTATTACTTATTGCTTAGTATGACTCATGCTTGTGGGTAGGGCGCAACGGTACAGTCAGGAGTTAAAGTCAAATTGCCATCAGGGTAATTTATGCCGTGAGAGTTGAAGTCTGAATATTTCTGCTTATGTTTTACCAACATTTCTTCTGCAGAAGATGAAAAGCCTAAGAAAATTGTTGGAAAATATATACCCACGTAGCCATTCATCAGGACTCAGGTAGATTTAGTCAGAGGGATGGCTGAATGTCATCGGTGGAAGGGAAGGCTTGTGAAGGAAGCCCCATGCAGAATCATATATTGTGTGGGCTCTGTTTTCAGGCTTGATCTGTGACATGGAAGGTATTTACTGCCATAGGGAATAGAAAATAAAGGATTGTCCCTTTGTTCCAAGACAGTAAATGGGGTGGATTTATTTGATTTCTCAGAACAGGAGACAAAAGGACATTCAGAAAATTGGAAAGGCAAGGCATCCAAATGCCACACAGGACAAACTGCCCACACACTAACCCAGGGAACAACTCATCTTATAGCTAAGGCCATAGCAGGGCTGCCAGTGGGAACTGATATGCCTGAGGGGAATGGAAATTTGACCACATAATCTACTAAGACAAACCAGCTCTTCTGCTCCAAGACATCAGCCAAACATCATAAAGAAGTTTCACCCTGGTCTAGGCTATCCTGTGCACCAAGGAGTTTCTTGGTGGTGCTGACTGTTCCCTACTGTCAGGGTAGGGATGGCCTGCTGTGCTGATACAGATGGCTGAGACACTGCTCACTTGCTCTGCTGGAAGATGGCAAAGCTTTTCTGCCCTTGTTTTCTTTTGAGGCCAGTCATTATGGATTTTTTTTTTTTTTTTCCTATTTTTAAGACACATTCAGTAAGATTTTAGCAATTTGTTAGCAGTGTTGTGTTATGCTCAGCCCAAGGATACTGATGATCACTATTTGGTACTTCTTAAGAAAAACATCCGTGTTTTCCTTGCCCAATATGACTGCACAGGAGGTGAGAGATGGAGAATCCAAACCAGCCTCCTGAGCTGATCAGCTGTGTGTGAATGGAAAGATCAGACCATATTTAATTAGGTTCCTAATTAGAGTGGTTATTAGCAGTCATAAAATCACTGGGGTTTGGATCCCAGAGCAATGGGAGCTGCCTATTTCATAGATATGCATTGCATAGATAAACATTATTATTCCTTTGGCTTGATCCCAACTGGAAGAATATCATGCTGCGCTATAACTGGCTGAAGAATTACCTCTGATGGGTCATTTGTTCTTTTCACAATAAAAGTCATATAAACCACATACACCTAGCTGGGTTCAAATATCAGTCAAGTCTCACAGCATCTCATACATAAATTAGATGGAAAATAAATGAAAAAGGTGAGCACCATCATAAAACCCACAGATTACTAAAACCAAAAAACTTATATCCGTATTCTGCATCCTTTCTAAAAATACAGCTCTGCTGATATAGACAGACATTATTTTTCCCACATGATTCTGACTAAGAGCCCAGCAAATGGACAGCCTACTGAAAACTAGCAGAACAACCCTGAATTTGAAAAAATCTGAAATGTTTTCTCCTTTTTGCTTTTTTCACTCAGGCAGATAAAGCAGGGAGAAGGCCAGAAAACAGACTAGTTCTCTACAAAAGAATGCAAGTAATTATTTTCTTCATATTAGCCAATATTTTTCTTCAAGATTTGTCAAGCTTTTTCCAGAGATTTAGAATTCTGAAGTGGTTTAAGTCTTCTTCAATTAAAACGCTGCTCCACTGACAAAAAGGAACATTTTCTTCTCGAGCATTTCCAATTTGTCAAGAACACACCATTTGAATAAAATATCTGGATGCAAATTTTTTGACCAGAGGGAAAGAGCTTGTCCAGAAAGACATGGGCCATTAATATATTGGCTTCATTTGATGGTGTAAATTGACTGTCCACACAGTCCTGCTGGACCCAGCTGCACTGAGAGCACTGGAAGAAAAAATGGAGGAGAAATTGCTACTTGATCCAAAGTGAGCAGAAGAACAAAGCGATGCATGACCTGGCCAGAGAGACATTACAGCTGGGAATAAAAAGAAAGTTTCTCAGTACTCAGTGAGTCAAAGAAAATCCTGTCTGCTTCTCAAGTAAAGCTGGCTGGATTTACATGGAAGAGCAAGCTTTGCCATGACAGATAGCAGGGGAAAAAGATGGAGCGCTACCTTCCTGCTCATCTGTTTGGGCTTACATCAAATCACCCTGGTCATCTGCTGGGGCTCTTGCAGCAGATGTGAAAACCTGAAATTCAGACCGAGGCTAAAGTTTAAACAAAGTGTCCTGGCAACAAAAGCTCAGGAGCCAAAGGACACATTCCCAGGAGGAAACACAAAACTCGCCATTGAGGCTGCTGAAGATCAGACAAGACTAACTGCTCGAAGTGCCCCATAAACACAAGCCCCACATGGACTGCACAACCGAGCTGAAAGATGTAACAAGCCTTGTTTTAACCACACTATGAATAAAAGATGGAAAATACACCAGAGCATGGTGCAAGGCAAGCAGTATTTGCATTTGGTGTGAGGACCAGGTTCTTTGGTAGCTTAGTCTAATGGCAGGTCGATGGAGCATCCGCCGACCAGCTACCCATGGATGTCTGACTGCTGATGGGTTATGCAAGACCATGCAGAGGCCTCCTAACACCAGGGGGACAAGGCCAAGGCAGTCAGGACAGGTAAATCCAGGCAGCTTCATTTGTCTATGTGGTTTTCATAAGTCCCTGGTGCTTTTGCAGTTGAAGGGCTGCTCATTGCAGGAAGAGCAGAGTGTGGCAAGCCTCAGGGAGAGCTCAGATTCATGAAATATAGATAGGAGCTAGGCAGGCTCCCTAGAACTCGATAAATACATGCACGGTAATTGGCTCCATCTTCAAGCAAGAAGTGTTTCACATCAAGATGCAGAAAGGGCTCGTTCAGTAAACGCTGATACACATACTTGACTTGGCAAATGCCAGACAAAAAGATGCCCCTCTGTGCTGAAGACTGCCCAGTAACTGAATAAGCAGAAACCCCTGTGGACTGGTACACACTGGTGTGAAAAAGCAATCCACTTTTACACCCTCACTCCCTTCCCACTCTGCTTTTGTCTCTCCACTCATCTCCCATGTCCTTCAGAAAGAGCAGATGATGAAAGCAGATGTGGCATGGACACCATACCCAGATCCAAACCCCTAACAGCCTTCATAACCCTCCCAGAACATCTGTCTACCTGGAACAGACAGGAAACAGCAGTAACTGATGCAAAGACCTTACTATGGAGACAAGCCAATGGCTAAATGGCTGCTGTTGTAATGAGCAAGGTTAACAGCTTCTTTCCAGCTTAAGGCAGGGACACTGTTGCTTGCACACTCCAAGTTCCTGCAAGCCTCATTTCCTACCTGAGGAACTACTGAAAGGTCTCATGAATCTCTTCTGACCTTTGCAAATCAGCTGAATCCTGAGTAATCTCTGCCTTTACGTGCTTTAAACACCCATGGCTGACCAGAGCAAGCCTCTCCTTCCCCAGGCACATTCAGTGTGTTATTCCTACAGACCTTTCAGTGGCCTCTCAGCAGGATACTTGTTCTGATCTCCCTCTCTTGGAGCAGGCGAGATTCCCCCTCCTGGTGGGGAGATGAAGTCAGAAGGACCATCTCCAGCCAGCACACAGTGATCCAAGCATGAGCAAACGGGGCCAGATGGATGCAAAATAAAGCCCCGTAGAAAGGCTCCTCACTGAAATCTTCCCCAGTCACGCAATGCAAACAACCGTGGCATTCCCTGCTCCAATGTTCATTTTAAAATACATCTTGAAACTGACTTTTTTCTAATAGAGGGAGAAAAATTCACCCCACACCTTCCCAGCTCTGGGCTGTATCTGTGGTCAAATTAGTAACACCTTTGTTCCAGCATCCTCCATTCTATTACTAATTAACTCAGCAGCCGCTGCCAGAGTTAATTACAGAGCAGCTCTGTTATCCTCTAACACCACAAGGCAGAAATCCCCCAGCTCCTGCTCACTGGTGTGAAGGCAGGAGCGAGGAGCTGCTCCTTTTGCTGATGCTCAAAGGGCTCTGCAGCACCTACCAGCTCCAGGGGATATCCCTCCCTGACACATCCCTACCGTGCACATTAAACTGGAAGAAATGAGGACTGAAAGCAAGAAAAGCTGAGCACCTTGACAGACTATATCAGAACAAAGGGAAAAAGGCTGTCTTATCATTCATGTGCAATGGTAAGTTAGAGAGATGGAGGTCTCTCCTGGAGTTAAGAGCTCCTTTGGGGGAAAAACATTAGGATTCATGCAGCTTCTGCCCTGAGCTGCTAACCCTCACATCCCAAAGCAGCCACAGATGAAAACCCTCTCAGCTAGTTATGAGTAAGGAAGGTATAGAAGAGGTTTGGCCCTGTGAAGCATCCATGTAGCAAGCTGAACTGAGAGCAGTAGAAGACAACAGGGGTAAAAAGGCTGTTTCACCTATTGCTACTCAAACTGTTGACCCAAGCACCTTGTTGCAGCTTTTGGGGGTGCTGTGAACCCAACATTATTTCCACTCATGTGGAACACAGATTTAATAGCCTAGTTATTTTCTCTCACATCATATACTTGTGCAGAGCTGCATCTCTGATACTGCAAGCCTGGCAAAGTCATACTATTATTCCATAGCAGACAAGAAAAAAAACAAGCAATCAGTTAATTAAATAATTCCCTTAGGAATGGAAACTGCCAGGTCATTGTCAGGTCCTGCTGTTGACAGTTCACTACTTGGAGCTGAAAATTCTGGATCATTTTTAATCAAATGGTGTATCAATCTAATAAGAATAAAAATCTGTTTCAGGATTTTCATTTTTAAATGTCAAAGAAAATATTTTAGTTTGGAAGCCTTCTAACTGGAATACTTCCCAGCGCAAAGACAACAAGTTTTTTATATAAAAATGGAAGAATTGAAGCTGAACAGCTATATTAAAACGTCTGAAAAGAAAAAAGGACGACAAAATCATATCAAATGACTTTCATCATGAACATACATCATATTCTAGTAACATCAGCCCAGATTTTTAATTTGGTTTTAAATACGTTATGGATCAGAGCCTCAGGGCTGCAGACTAATCCCAATGTGATCGGCTGAGAATACATCCATCAACCCTGTTGTGACTACATTCTTCCAATCAAGTATGACTACTGATGACCATGCAACGCCATTAAAAAACACTTAGGAATTGACTGATAGCTAGTATAGGCAGAGCTGGTTAATGTTATTTTTGAAATTGAGTTTCAGGATTTTTTAAATGGCTCTGAAAAATAACAGAAATGTGTAGAGAATAGCAAATTCTGCTGAGGACTTACCACCTTAATCTGAACAACCATGACAGATACGGTCCCTTCTCTCTGCATGCTTCCTTGCTGGGCTGGGGGAACGCTAGAGTAAATATTCTTTATCAGCACTGGGGCTGTGAGCAATCAAAGCTTTGCTTGTGAATTTACTCACAGGCATTAGCACAGGATGCATCAGCCTCTAGAAGCATTACTTTAATATAGCAAATCTGACTGTGCCAAGTATATATTAAAAAAACAGTCCTATGAAAGGACATCCATCCAGTCCAAATTCCCCCTGTAGGACCTATGGAAACACTACCTCTGGGAAAGATTTTTTCTAACAGAACCGTCTACTTTCTATCTGACCCAGTAGCAAGCACTAACTCAGGCATATCATGTGAGTTTTTAGTGGTCCAGCCTTACTCCCCGGGTAGATGTCCTGTCTTGTGTCAGCTCAATTGTCCAGTACTTTGATTCCAGACTATCCACAATCTCAACAGAATACATTAAAATCAGGCAGATAGCTGTTCTCTGGATATTTTTATCCAGAAACAAGATCAGAGGGATTTTTCCAAAGTTTTCTTTTGTTCACAAGGCAGACTTGACATCTATTTTGGAGACTTAGACAACAAAGGGAACCTTATTTTTCAAGTCAGACTTCATTTCTTTGGTTTCTCAAAGTGTCTGAAAGCTCAAGAGGTTCCAGGCCACTACCAACGAGCTGGGAAATGCCCATAGCAGCCTCTGCATCCTCCCTAAAGGTGCATGTGCAATATAGGGCAGCAGAAGGCAAGGTCAATTTTTCTCTTTCCAGCTTTTCTTCTCTAACTCTTAAATTTGGATACCGTGCTAGTTGGATAGGGGCTTGGGTAGGGGTTGAAGGACTTATTCCCCACCCGTGATTGGGGTACCATTTCCATCACTTCATCTCTTCAAGGTCTACAATGCTGATTCTTTGTAGAGCCCCTTTTACCTCTCCCTCCCCTTCTGGCCACTGCCCTAATCCCAGCTCGCCTCCTGCATCCACCTAATCCTATAACCCCCAGCAAATCCCTCCTCCCTCCTCTCTGTGCCCGCGTCTCCATCCTCTCCCACAGCTGCTGCGTGGGAGCTGAATCCAGCCTGCAGCTCCAGGGGCCTCAGGCACTGGCTCCCACCAGAACTCACCTTTGGGCACCCACAACAGCCTTCAAGCACCACTGCAAGCTCAATACCACCCTCATCACAATACTTTGAGCTCCTCGGCATCGCAGCTCTACAGAGGGAAAAAACACAACCTCGTCCCACATCCTAATGGGCCCTTTATGTTAAAATCCACCAAGCTATTTCTGGCCTGTGTACGGTCAGCCCTGGTCAGGCAGGGACAAACTGCACCAGCACAAACTTGTCCTCACGTAACTTCGTTCTCATCCAGACAGCAGCTTTCAAGCAACAGCAACCAGAACCCTCTCAATATTTAATCAGCTGCAAGGCCTGGGCGAGATCTCTCCCACCTCTTTCTGGTCTTAAGGTAACTGAGGTGTCTATCTCAGCATCAAGTAGTCACTTGGCTTTGAAGAACACAGGGCATGCAGCAACTCGAGAGTTTTCCCAATGTTTCCCCTTCAGAACCTGGTCTGCTTGTTCCAGAGCTGTTAAAGGGCTGGAGGACAGTCCTCTCCTTTCCTTTCCTTGGGAAGCACTGGGCCAGAGGCACCTGCTCCCTTTCACACCAGCCCCTGCAGTAGGAAAAGCAGCATCCAGAGCACTGCAGCATCTCAACTCTGAGGAACAAGTGATCATATCTCATTGGCTTCAAAATAGATACTAATAACCAACACTAAACTAAATATCCTTATCTGAAAGGAAAAACACCAAAAACAAATTCAATTAACAACA
Organism: Eudromia elegans; assembly: GCA_003342815.1. Lineage (NCBI taxonomy): Eukaryota > Metazoa > Chordata > Aves > Tinamiformes > Tinamidae > Eudromia > Eudromia elegans. The sequence goes on from PTEX01000213.1 coordinate 1,375,353, forward strand.
AATAATAAATACAAGTTTCATTGCAATTACTCCACTCCTATTTGCTGCTCACAGCCTCTGTGAACCCAGAAGGCATCTCCTGGGATCCCCAGGAAGATGAGACATCAGAGCCTTCCCATGGTCACCAGGATGTCTAACTAATGGCAGAAGAATTGACATGATTTGTCATACACTCCCATCCCTCTGGAAACAGGCTCCACACTCTTCCCACATGGGTCACAACCAGTCTTTGCTCACCAAAATGTTTGCAGGAGCCACACAACCTTTGGTCCCTGTCCTTTGGTCCCCTCAAAGGAAATGGAAACACCCAGAGAAGAAACCACCATCATTCTCCATCTGGGCCCACATATAAATCATTAACTCCCCATCTACAAGTGTTCTTGATTAAAGTAGACTAGATCCCAGCAGTGAGACAGTCTTGCTAAAATATACATGCAGAGCTGGCCCCATTCAGGCTATAAATATTTGTGGCATGGGGTCCAGAGGACAGAGGTTCTTGCCCCCAAAGGGGCTGATCTCCCTAGTGCCTGCTTTGAAATTAGTAGATGAAATTCTGTGTTTCAGTGAAATTCAGTGGAAGGAATTGTGGATATATTTCCTTGCTCATATGGGCTGAAAGCATTTAAGAATCAGCTCCTTGTTGCAGGTATTTGGGAAAAAAATGCTCACATATTTTCAGATCCCAAATCTTAGTGTAAAACAATCAAAGAGAGCATCCTGTGCTTAGAGGCCCAGTGGACAGAGAACCCTGCAGCCCTCCTAATAGTCCATATATTTGCTATTCTGATATAAATGCTATTCTTATATAAATCCAGATGAATTGTGCTTATTTTACTGAAATTACAGCCCCGGAAGAAAAATCAGGATCCACCCACACAAGAACAGCTTGTAAATCCAAGGGAGCTTTTATCCATGAGTAGGAGTGTCCGGTGCCACAGACCCACTGTGCCAAGCACAGCAGGAAAGGAAATGGGCAGCCCCAAAGCAAAACATCACCAGGCATTTGAGAAAACCCCCACCATTTGGTAGGGCTGCTGATAAGAGGGGTCCCTCCCCACCACCTGCACAGGGGTTTAGGTCTTGGAGGCCCACCAGGAGCATAGCAAGAGCCCCAGCCTCACCCAGGCGAGTTCAGGAGGTTAGTAACCTGTAAACTGCAATAATTAGAGCAGTTAAAGCTGGCAGCAGTCTGACCAGCTGTCCCCAAGGGCAAGAACCACCTCCTGCAGATGAGGCAGGTTTGGTTCTGCTTGGAGGGGTTGGGGATGGAAGAAGGATTGTGGTAGGAGCAGTCCCCAAGACCTCACTTTAGCAACCCATCTCTTGGCAAAGGACCTGCATTCATCTCTCCATTGCAGAGCAGGAGATTGCTTCCCAATAGTAGGAGGGATGTAACACACACACATCACACACAGGAGCAGCCTTCTTTAGCACTTTCCTCACAGTCAGCAACTCCTGCAGGGTTTTTCCCTCACCCTCTTGCATTTTGTGAAGAAAACACAAGGCCTCGAGATGATTTTCAGAAACGTCTCTGTGTTGCAATGGTGCTGAGGGTCCTCCTGGGTGGAAATGCCATGGCTGCCTTCTCCTCAGGATCACCCACTCGTGATCTCATCTGCTGCTGGCTTGGGAGGAATGGGGGCGAGGGAAGCAGCTGCTGCACCCTCAGCGTGGTGGGAACCAAAGCTTGAAGGAATCCATCCATCACCAGTCCAAAGCAGATGAATTCCAGCCTCCTCCAAGCCCATATCCCACAAGAGCTGCCATGAATCAGAGCAAAACATGGAGTTTAACTGGAAACACTGATTCATCGAGAAGCAGATGCTGCACATGCTCTTCTCTTTTGTGACAGGTTCTTCCCTCTCTTCCTAATCCAGGCTCCCTTTCTAATATATTCTCTTTAAGGGAGGCCATAAAGCTACCTTGGGCCCCTTTCTCCTGCTCCTGACACCAGTATGTTTCTATTGACATAAACATGATCACAAAATCATGACAGCACTGGAAGAACAAACAGGCTGAACAGATGGGCTGTGCGGGAGGAAGCCCTCATTTAAAACACAAATAGCTGGTGATAATTTAGCAGATGTGGCAAGAAAAACCTGGAGAGTCAAAAATGAGGTGACTGGATTCCAATTTCAAATAATGTAGAAGTTTTTCTGGTTAGGAAAGTTTTCGCTTCCCATTTCTTTGATTACCTTGATAGCTCATCTTGAAGAGGTGACAACACTGACGCTTAAGTGTCTTCACAGACGTGGTCTAGAGTATTCTTCTTTTAGGGCCTCATACGAGTCCCTATACTCACTAACTGCATTTTTCACAAGGAAATATCTATCCTTTATAATCCAGATGTCCACCGGATTATTCATTAATTTTGTAGTGCATTCAATTCTGTTTCCATCCAGAGACAATGACTTTAAGGTGAGTCATTCACTTCCCTAATATTAAATCAGCACTTCTCAAGAAGTATCTTGAGGATGCTATACATCCAGCAAGCTGTAATGTTCATTTGACCCATATAATTTCACTTTGGCAGTGGCACTAAAATTTTTGGAGATGAGAACGATGATTTGCTCTTTGTAAATATTACAAAATCATTAATTACAGCAATGGAAATTAACTTTTCTATAAAGCACTGCAGCAAAGACTTGGATAACAAGTCACCCCTGGCCAACACAGCAAAGATACTCTGGCATCAACATACCTTTGGGTTTTAGAACATAATGCATCAAGCAAAGCAATGTAGAGAAATCTCTGGAGTGCAAGAGTGTTTTTCCAGAAAATACAGGGAGGATTTTCCATCACCAAAAGCATCCCCTACAATACAGTTGTCCTCTCAGATTCTCTCCCAGATGCAACTATCAATCCCACAGAACAAAAAACCCAGGGGTTCCTGCACCTCTCTCTCTTACATACCATGATTTTGGATTCAGATACACACAAAAAGCCCCTTCTACTTCCCTGTATTCACTTCACTAACTGTTCACACGATACACGTTGTATACAAAAGCTTGTCACCCTGAAACACACGTGAAACAAAAATCCAGATTTTCTACCTGAGGAGGGTCTTTACCCTAGATTTAGTGTAACTGGTGTTCAAAACCCCAAGGCTGCTGTGGAGTCAGCACTGCAGCCAGAGCATCTTAGTCTGAGCATCACCACGTCCAACACCAAGGAACAGCTGGAGGTTTCTCCTCATGTACTTCCGAAAATGAGCATGTTTATAAACAAATCACCTCTATATTCTTCTCCAGTAGTTTAACTCTGCCTAGCCAGAATTAAGAATGTGTTAGTATTGCCAAACTGACTGTTTACAAAAGCTTTCTCTTACTGAGTAATCTCAGGGACTACAGACCAAAGCACCAGTTCTGAGGTGGAATAGAGGTCTATCAAAAAGGCCACCACTTCATACCTATCAGTAAAATCTTCTGCTGATTTCTGTCACCAGAAGCACCTTCTGCACAGACATTTGTGGATTCAATGCAGCCAGGTTGCTAAGGCTGCTTTTAGGTTTAATATCCACTGTTGCTCTTTAAAGAAGGGGCCTGAGTTCCTCCCTGGTGTAACTGCTTTGTCATCACTGCAAAGAGAAGCAGGGCACCTTTGGCCCATTTTGCAAATCCTATGCATTAAACTATTTCACAAGCCTTACATGAAGGCAAAATCTAAGCCAGGACTAAGATAGCCCATGGTCCAAACAGTTTTCCAGACCCACTCTCATCCTTACACTTCTTTACGTACCCCTGTATACATGAGAGCTGTTTGCAGTGCCCAGGGGACTAGTTTCAGGGAACGATGCAGTTAAACATTCCTCACTGGTGAAATCTATTGCCTATAAAAGTTGAGGCGCTTCGTTAATCAGAGAGGCAAGAATCCACGGATCCCCTTGCAAAACTCCTGCAGCAAAGAGCATGGACCAGAAACAGCAGTTTTCCCACAGCTGCCAAGCCAGGACCTCCACCAATTGCAGCTGCTTGCTCTGAACATAGCCCAGGCTAGAAAGGAAAGAGCATGGAATAAAACCTGCAGAGCAGACAACAGGGCTGAGTTAAAGCTGCCTCCTTTGCCTAGTTCATGCAGTGCCTGATCCGCTCTGCTCCCAGCCACTTGCTAATAGCCATTAAACTGCTTTGATGAGGACTGATGCCTTGCAAAGCTTCTGTACCAATCAAATTCACTTCACTGCCTTTTTCTCCTCTCTGCCCTCTTTTTCATCTCCCCTCCCTTTGCCTTTTACCTTGTTAAGCCCTGAAAGCTCCTCTTACATCCCACCTGCCTGCCCAGGAAGTGGGGAAGAGAGAAAAGCATCTCTTACCAGAACTAGGGAATATCTCATCGCATCCATTCACCAGCCACTTCCCGCTCTTTCCAGCCCCCGGAGGGGCTCCTGAAAGGGGTCGCCCCTTCCTGCTAGGATGCCGCACACAGGAGACAAGAAGCAGAGGCTCTGCAGGGCGAGCAGCTCGTGCTGCCGCGAGCGCACCCAGGTACCGAAGCGCCGGCAGTGGAAAAGTCCATCCGGCAGCAGCAAACACAGGGGCACCCCCCCCCTTCACCACCGTCACCGCAGCACAAGGAGCACGGGGCTGGAGGCTGCCGCAAGAGCAGATGGAGGGGGCGGCCCGGGGGAGCCGGGCAGCACGAGATGCTGCCGTGACAGATGCGCTGACTTGGAGCTGAACAGGAAATTGAGCGTGTTCCGCACCCGGAATGGCACTAACGTTCAAGGCAACAACTTTCCACGGTCCTTCCCATCTTTGGTGCCTCTCTTCGGGCTTTCTCTGTCGCTTTCTGGCTCTAACCTCGCTCACAGAAGAAAGGGAGACTCTGCACAGACTCTGCCTGAGCAAGGCTGGTGTTTCCCTTCCTGACCTGAGCATTTATTCCCTGCTCAGCTAAATGGCATCCTCTACATGAGGTGGGGAAAAACAGGAATGGCAAACAGCTTTCAGTCTGTTTTTAAGGACAAGAAAATACAATAGGGTCCGAATCCCTATTTGCATGACAAAGAATAAGCAGCAGAGAGTAGAATGAACTGACTTAAATGCAGGTACCCCTGTTTAAAAACAGGTACACTTTGCTCCCCCATAAGCAGACCCACCAGTTTAAGATAAGAATGGTGTAGAGGACATAGGATAAAAGTCTGCCCTATGTATGGGCACTTGTACAACTTGAGAACACTGTTTTGGGTGCAATACAGTCTGTCCCACTCTTTGCATCACCTTCTCCCCCTACACATCCTTTGCCCTGAGCTGCATATTGAAGTATTGGTAGTGATTTGTTCATGTTCCTGGCAGATGAAGCTGACTTGTGTGCCCAGAATTTCACTTCTGGAGCCAGCCCAAACAGAAGCATCTTCCGAGATCAAGAAGCTTCCCTTCTGACCTGAGGAACCAGCTCAAAGAAGTCTGGTGAGGATATTATGCTATGGGAAAATGCTGCTTTGGGCCTCCTGTCCCTCCTCCTGCCTGCTGCTGAACTCGCTCATCTCTCCAATTATTTATGAGGATCCATGTTCTCTCCTAATTGGAGCGCCATAACGCTCCCTTCCGCGCTGCACGTCACACGTGTGTCACTGTCTGGGCCCTTGGCAGCCTCTTGCAGCACTTTGCAAAGCTGCCAGCAGCAATATGAGTCACCAACAACCTGCCCTGCACCTCCTCCCTCCCTGCACCTGCCGTGCCTGCTCCTGCTCCCCCGAGCCCTCTAATCCCTGGGCTGGATAATTCAGGGAAAGAGGATTACCCCTTCTGAATAGGGCCCATCCCTAAATATAGACCGGCCCTCCCTTCATCTCATGCAGCACAGAGATGGGTTCCCTGCTCTGCTTTTTTGTCCCTTAGGGGTTTGTTCTGCTCTTCAGACCTGGGGGACCCTGAGGATTTACAGTGCAAGGAACCTGGGCCAGCAAAGCAGTGACAAGACTAGTTCTGCAAAAGCCAAAGGGATGGGGCAGACTCATCCCAGAGGTGCATTTTTTCCTTAGGACCTGCCGAGTTCTTTAGGTGGGACAGACCAGATACTATTCTCCTGCTCACATGAAGGCACTGCAAAATGTGCTGGCAATGTGTCAGATGCCAAGACCACCCTTCCACAGACTGCTGCAATGCCCACAGCCACCCCAGCAGGCTCTGCATCCCCACCTGATGCTGCAGCCTGACCTTGCTGCTCTCCCAGCAACAACTGGGCTCCAAGTTATCCTCTACCACCCACTGGATGGATGTTTGCCAGCTAGTTAATGAAAAGGGAAAGAAAGAGCTGGTGTGTTATCTTCCCGGCTAGATCCACACAGAAAGAGGGATAAAGACCCTAAAGCCCAGTTGCTCAGATGATCACCACCACACAGAGCATGATTTTCTCCTCCTATCATTTTGCAGGGTGCACCTTGTTCATGTTCCTCCTCTCCTCTTTCCCTCCAGCAGTTAAGATTACTCACAGGCTCCCTTTTCCTACAGGGTCTTTATTTGGCTCTTAGAGTTCCCTTATATAGCATGCTCTCTTTTTTCTTATGGGACTTTTAGTCACCGTAATGTTAAAGTGCTCATTAGCACAGGAGTAATTCCATAATCTTTTCAGAACAGAATGCTTTTGGAGCTTCAGCGCACGAGCTGGAAAAATTCATTTGCAGACCTGACAGTGCATGAAGCTGATTTTCTTTGGCTTCCCCAGCAGGACTGCTGGCATTCCCAGGATTTCACAGCAAGGCCAGCACTGCAGCTCTGTGCTGTGGGTATCAGCATAGGGACAGCTCGTGCTGCAGCACAGCACCGCAGATCACGGGGGACATGCCTGCCTTGGTCACCCCTCCTGCTCCTCCTCCTCACCAAAAGCAATGCTCCCCACTCAGAGGACGTCATGGGATAGATAAGAACACTTTGTCAGCACGATGTCTTTCCACCTGCAGATACAGACTGGATCGATTCTTGCTTTGAAACTAAATCCATGTATCCTCGGTATCAAATACCAGGTCATATGCTATCGTTCTCACCACGGGATTTCTCACATTCATTATTATTATTCTTTTTTTATGAGTTTATAACTGTGCCTCCAAAAGTTGATGCTCAGGTCCTGAAAGGCAAAGCATTTTGGAGAGTGTGTCCTCATACATAGGGCTGCCTTTAGGGGAGCACCCAGTTGTGCCCTTCCTGATGGGTCAATCTCACCAGAGTATAGTGCAAGAACACAATTCTGACCCCAGCTCAGCTCCTTGAAAACACAGTATATAGATGGGTGAAAAAAACATATCTCCATCATGCAGAGCCCTCTGGACTGAACAAGCTGGACAGGAATGCTGATGAGCACCCTGTCTCCTGCCTACTCTCCTTTTGTCCAGTTTTGATGCTCTAGCAGAGCACCCCAAGTACTACATGTTCACACAGTCATGCCAGGAAGGCCAAAGGTATCCCTGCAGATCTGCATCCGCATCTGCATTCATCTAATAGCAGTGGACTTGCCTGGCCCAGCATGGCCCCAAAGACAAGGAGTAACATCAGGACCTAACTAGAACCTCCCAGGATGGAGTGCTAGGGCTGCACATCAGTTATGGCAGGGGTGCTAAGGTGTATTTTCAGAAGTATGGCTCCATGCTTTCACCCCAATATGATCAGGACAGCATTATTCCATGTGCTGTATGTGGCCAATCAAGCCAGATAATTAACTATTCTGCTCTCTGTTCCCCCACATGATAACACTAGGGACCCTGAGGAGTTGTAAAACAGCAATTTTCATGCCATGTCAGGCACATGGGTTATCCTCATCCTGCTGGTAATTTCTGCCTAAACTTTTCACAGCCACAGATGCTGCTAAGCTGTAGTACTGTGCTTGAAATACGCAATCTAAACGCAGCCTGGTCCCCCTTAGCACACACAGAGAGCACTGTAGTCCTCCTCACCTGCACACTATAATCACTGGATTACCACAGTTCTTCTTTTCCTGAGGCAAGGTCATCCATGGAAAGTAACCTCCTTGCGGATCCAATTTCTACCTATGGTTTACAAATGGATCTGGACATAAGGGGTTGTATTTCTGCAGTCTCATGCATATAATGAAAGTCTCTTGGACACCAGTTGTCAGCTCACATGCAAGCAGCACCCTGAGATGTGCGTGCCTGGATGTGCCATAGGGAATACAGGGACACACACACAGGCTCCAGAGCTTTTATCGGGAGCCCTAGGAAATCCATGTGTCCCCCCCGCAGCCTCTGTTGGGGCAGCTTGGGTCACTCTCAGACTTTGCACTTCACTTTGTGCGTGTGTTTAGCCCCCAGCCCTGCATACAGAGCAGCCCCTGTGGGTACCCCAGTTCACCGTGGTTGGACACACACCACAAGCCCCCTCTAAAGACACCCTGGGACCACACAGCCCCATGCAGCAGCTCCTCTCCCTAGAGAAGCAGCAGCAGGAGGGCATTTCCCCACTGCCTATAACTGCTCCGACACCTCCGATCTCACTAAAATAATAGTCCCTGCATTCCCATCAATTCATCCCTCCGACAGGGAGCCCGCGTCCTCGGGCTCACTCCTCAGCAGCACCTTTGTCCTGCTTCATTCTTTGCAGAGAGCATTTCCCTGCCCCTCTGCTGCCCGCAATCCCGGCGGCTCTCAGCATCCACCCCCAGCCCTTCCCTCTCCTACCTGGTGCCGGGTCCCGGCGGGCAGTGCAGGGAGGAAGGCTCCGCGCCGGGATCTCCTCTAGCAGTGATGCAGCCCTGCCAGGCGCCGCATCCTAATGCTGCAGCCGAGGGGATCCCGGCAGAGGCGGCACCGGGCTGCGCATCCCGCCCGCTGTGCCGCGGCCCCCCCGGCTGCGCGGGGGCAGCCGGCACAGACACAGGGAGAGGCCAAGTTCGTGACACTGCGTCACGGCACTAAACCCAGTCCATTGCAGGGACAACACAGCTCTCCAGAAGCACTCCATCACGCGGGATTTTTTTTTTCCCTCCACTGAATACAGACATGTTTCTAGCTGCAAGTAGAAGCAAATCAAAGCACGTCTGGTTTTCCTTTTTTCCATCTTTTTTTCCCCATTTCTCATGTCTCTACTTTACATATTAGATGCCCACTACATTCAAGACCTTCTCCCTCAGTTGGTTAGAGGAGAAAGCTAGGAAAGCCCTTTGGATCTTTGGAAAGGTGTTGTGGATGCCACATTTCAGGGATAACCCTCTTCTGGAACCCTGTTCTGCTGAAAGCCAGAGCAGCAACAAGGAAAATCCCAGTGTCCGTGTAATTATGTGCTTGCTTTGCTGCCAACTGGTCAGGAGGCAAGTTCTCCAGTCTGCAGGAAGAAAAGGCTGAATAGGAGTCCTGGGTGCAGAGAAGAGGCAGGGAGATGGCCCTGCTTACTGCAATGATAGGACACAGAGCACCATGTGCTCTTCACCTAAGGCACCAGCATAAGGAGATGTCCACTCCATCCCCTGGAGAAGAGCAGCTCCCTGACTGCTCTGACACAGGGCACTGTGTCATTAGTCTTGTACCATCCTGCTGGAAAATTTCAGCTGAACAAGACTCCAGGAAGACACCCTTTAGAATTAGGCCCTGTGTGAGGACCTAACTCTATCACAGAAATCCACCCCAAAGCACTTGGTGTTGTTGGAAGAGAGGAACAGATAACCTAAGGAAGTATCTTAGAGGTTGTGCACACTGCAGTCTCGTTGCAGAGTGGTTATGCAGGTGGACAGCCCCATGCCAGCTTCATGAGGTGTCTTGATCCTTAGTGCAGCTGCATACATCTGAGACTGAGCTCATTCACAAGTACTTCAACATTTCCATGCAGGGAGACCAGAAATACTTGCTTAAATCAAAACAGAGTGATAGCTAGTCTGCTCCTGCAAAGGAAACAGAGCTATGGGTAGATTCTCCTTGTCCCTTGCAAGCTCTTAACTACCAGGAAAGAAACATCAGTGCTCCAGGGAGCTGCCCACACTGCACAATATCTCCCCATGCCAAGGGGCCCACATTGGTCTGGATAACAGGAGCAGCAAAGACTTTCCTTGCAGACTTCCATTGCTGCAAGGGGATCAAGGAGCTAGAGACTTCTCAGGAGAGACCCAGGGACTGGATTTGCACTGCGGAAAATAAGTATTGATTATTGCATTGAGCAAATAACTTATGCTGAAAGCCTGGCCTCTCATCCTGACTTTGCTGACAGGTGACATCTAATAAACCATTTCATTGCTCCATGCCTCACTTTCCCCTGTGAAATGGTGCTGACACTTCCAGTCTCCTCAGAGCTGCAGATACCCCCATGAGCAGTGCTGTGTGAACTCCCTCCGTGGTTTCATCATCTCCTCCTGACTCCACCTTCTTCCTCTAACCTATATTTTACAGCCTGTTTGCTCACCCTCAGCTCACCTGATTTGACTCTCAGGCTCAGACAACAATATAAACCAAGCCTGCAAATTCTCTCCCCCTTTCACTCTTTGCTGGTATTTTTTTTGTGCTTACATCAGTGCTGCCATTTCCATATACAAACTGTAGGTAATTTATTCTTTTTCACACCCACTCATTGAAAAACTGGGGCTCCAAGCTGAAGTTCAGCTTGATTCTCCCTAGTGCAATCCATTAGTTTAATTGCATTTTGCCTTTGGTGCAGTGCGCTGATTGCTATGATGTTGGAGCCTTTCAAAAGTCAAATTATTACCACTGTTACTCCTGCATGTTAAAGGCCTTGACAAAGCTAAAGGCAAGTCAATCTATCAGACCCACCGAGCATAACTCTGTAGGCCACTATTCGCTGGAGTTCTCCAGCTCATTAATTCTTCCTATCACAGTTATCCCACTTACATGTGACAGATCCACTGCTCCTTGGGCAAGTCAGGCACAGAAAGGGCAGCACCTTTTACAGCTGTATTTCCCTGGGGAGGGCTTTGGGGCAACCCCAGAGATATTTCAGCAATTCCTCTTCAGTCCCCTTTCAATAAAGGCTGCCCAGGCTCCCAGGCCATGGACAACGTGGCCAGAGGAGTAACCCAATGTCCCCGCTGGGCTCTCAGCACCCAGCAAAGCCTCTACATCTGCATCGCTTATCACCACCTGCCCAGGCTACATCCAGCTCGGTTTGTATTATATCTCGTTGTAGGACCAACAGGGAAAGGAATAATAAATCTGGGGGTAGTTCTCCACCACTGCGCTGCGCTCCTCAGTGTTTCTAATTACATCTGCACCCCAGGCAGAGCTGTGAATCTTCCTGTTAATCACTGCCAGCAGGAGACAGGTATCTCAAAGAGAAAAGAGCTATTTTCTCCAATGCCATATGGTGCTGGAGGGAAGCTGAGCCTCGCCACCTTCCTGACATCAAAGGCAGCAAGATGGGGGGACCTAAAATCATTCTATTCAAAAGAGCACGTTGACAAAACCCACAGCAATGCAAGTGCCACAAAGCTGCAAAGTTTAAATAGGAAACAAAGCTGAGCTGAAATGAACAGGCAGCAGAAATGAAGATAGATGAATGATACAGGGTCTTCCAGCACAGGCAAATACCTGCCAGTGTCAGGCTTGAGGATTCAGGCTGCTCTGTGCCTCATGGAAGGTGCATGGGGGACACTGGAGCAAAGCAGGACACTGAGCAGTGACAATGCCCCCTCTCCAACAGCTGCCAGGTGGAAGGAAGGTAATTAGAGGAGAAGCCAGGCTCCAGGAGCATACAAGCAATGCATATTTCATGGCTCTGGAGCAGCTACTGCTTGCACACAGAGCACTTGCTGGGAGAAGCCCTCAATATTGCATAATGCTGAAGCAGGTGGATGAACTGGGCAACACTTCCCAGCCTGGTTTGCAGTGATGCTAATGTATACACACACTCACATGCACATATAATGTACATTAACAGCAACAAACACATATGGGTGTACATCAAGACATGCATTCATTCACTAGGACACACTTTTCAGTGCTGGTCAGAAACAGAAAAAGCCACCACTAGGTGCTACAACCATATAAGTTTACTGTTTCATACCATCAAACTGCTAACAACATCACAAAGGATAAAATAATACCTGAAAGACTTTTTTTTTTTTTTTAAAAAATGCATTTTATATTTTGGCGTTGACACATTGAGCTTGTCTGATTCACTCTACTTCCAAAATACAAGGCACATTTTTCCCTTAAAGTAGCCCCCCATTTCCAGGACCCACATACCTGGCTCTAGTAGCATGCCCAGATGCTGCACACCACTGGGCGGGAGCACAAAACCCACCCTCTCCTCTGCTCCCATAAATCAGCTGCCTCAGGAGGTGGGCCAGGTGAAAAAGGGCTACAAAAGGCCATCAGGATGAGTGTTTTCAGCTGTGTTGCACTTCTTAGCGTCACCAAAGCTGTAAGTTCAAGGAAAAGACAGTCTTGATTTGTCCAAATTGTAATTAATTCTCTAGGAAATAATAGCTGGGTAGTGCAATTAACAGGAGATGAGTTTGCAGCTTAGATGCAAAATAAAATCTTTGTATAGGGAACTTTGCTTTCTTGAAGGGTCACTGTTCCTAAAGGCTATGGTGGTATGTGCTGCAGCTGCACACGGAAGTGCAAAGGAAGGAGCTTTTCCTCAGCGGCATCTGATGGCTGAACCTGAAAGGAGAGAGGTGCTTAAATTTCTCTACTCCAGCAGAAAACATTCCATAAGACAGGCTTGGTGGAAGAGCACGGGCACCCAGGCAGGCTGTGTGCAGAGGCCAAGCTAACGAGCTCTGTAGGTCCTGGACTGACAATGTTGGATGCACTCAAGTGTGGCCCTGTCATGGGTGGCTCTGTGAAAGACATTGTCCCACATTTCTGCCATGATTGCATCCCTGCAGAGCATCTGTGCAATCAAGGGAATTTCTTAAATATCACCTTTTTTATTTCTGGCTAGTGGTTCTTTTAATCCGGACTTAAAACATGAGGAAAAACCTCAGCGATCCATTAAAGAAGAGTTCATGCATCTCTTCCTTTTTTTTTTTTTTTTTTTCTTCTTTATAATTTGAGGAATATATTATCAGGCTAACTATGGCACTGCAGGGCTCTAATACACTAAGCAGAGTTTATTTATGCTGAAAGGATAAATGATTCCCTACACGTTAATGGCACAGTCCGTGACAAAATCCCAGGCATTAATATCTAGCATTCTTTGTTATAGATGTGCTTGGTTGTTACACAGAAAGGGCTGAGTCAGAGAATGGGAGCTGATGGGAATCAAACAAGCATTATCTGGGGGACTTCTCTGAATGGAAACTGGGAAGTATAAAAGACACTGTTTTTCATACACAGCAGCCCAAGAGGTTGCACTTTCATGCAGAGAATATAATATAGTCAAGTATATAATATAGTCAAAAAATAATATTATCATTATTAAAAGATACTAAAATGGCACTCTGTGGCTTTTCTTCTTTAACGCTTTAATTTCTTTGATGTTACTGTCTACTTACTTTGGCTCTGTATAGATATATTAATTTATGGCAAATTAAAGAAAGGACCTAAAACCTGCATACCTCCCCTGTAAGTTCTTGATTGTTCCTGTAACAGTAGGACTTAGAAAGCAGAGGGAAGTACAGGCCCTAAGGACCAGCCATGGTACCGCAGTATAAGGGTATAACTCATAGGGTGAGCCACTCCTGTCTCAGATATTTTACCCAGGTTTCTGATACAACAACAATGTGACTGCTGCACTGTCATATTTTCTTCTCTATTATGCACATATATGCTCCTAAATATGCATATTCTCTATTTTATATTGAACAAATATTGATCTTAACTTTGTTCTTTCTCTGTACCCATCATGATGCAGTACAGCGTTCCCTTGTAGAGAGCAGATGCTGGTATTGTCAGTAGCCCCACAGGTATTGGCTGTTATTTAATTTGAATTGCCCATAAACGCTGGGCTTGCAAAGCCTCCCCAAATTTCCATGATTGCTCGGTAATTATGGCAGATTGTCTAACTCTGGTGTACAGCACTCATTTCATCTGAGCAATTTTCCTTAATGCTCAGTTACACATGGGCTTCTAAGAGTGCAGGAAAATGTGTTGTATTACGTTACAGAGGAATTTTAGCTGATCCTGTAACTTGAGATACAGAGAGACAAGGGAAGGTGGGATTCAGGTTTCATTTTATTTTTATTTGCCTTGAAAAGACTTTTCTTCTTCATCCTATGCTTTCCATGGAATTTCCCTGAGGAAAGCAGATGAACCTCCTGCAGAGCTGTGGGATTTTCAGGCTCAGGAGCTCCCCTTAGCTGTTCCCTCATGTCTTTGCTTCACGTCCTGTCCACAGAGTTGTTCCAGCTCCGCACTGTGGCCATCGCAGCAGAAACGGCCACAGAAGCCACTTTGGCTAGAGAGCACCACAGCCAGGGTAGGTTTTAGTAGCACAGCTGGAAGGGAAAAGGGTTGGGGAGATATTTTCATAGGTTGTAACTGGACAATGCCCAAGAAGGGGATTTCAGATGATTCTAAAAGAGTTTCAGGTATAGGGACCATAGGGTTATCACACAAACGAGGTGCCACCGTCAAAGCTTGAAGCGAACTTGACAAAGTTCACTTTGGCAAGACTAGATGCAAAATTGGAGAGAAGTGGGGGAAAAAAAATGATTGTAGGTGAAAAGGAGGTGGAGGAAAGCAGAGAGATGCATCAATGTGAAAGCACAAATACTTAGAAAACAGCACCTGAAAAGCCTCATCTTCTCACTCAAGCTTCTCTCATTAGCTGCAGACATAAGTCCAGTTTTTTCTCAGTATTTCCTCCCAGCTGTCACAATTTTAACCTGCAGGACCCGAAGCCCAAAATCCCGGCTCGGAGCGGGATGCCCATGAAGCACCCGGGCAGTGGGGCTGCAGTGGGGACCCGTCCTCAGCAGATGGCAGCAACCGAGCTGGAGACGAGGCCGCGCTGCCGGCCTGGGGATGCTCGAAGGGAGAGGGGAAGCAGCCCCACTGAACACATCAGCCCCACAGCAGCCTCACCTCAATAATTTAAGAGCAGAGGGGAAGAAAAAAGAAAAAAAGAAATTCTGCAATTCACTCAACATAAAAACCAAGGCAGCAGGGAGCTGATGCTCTCGAAGCATTATATTATTATGACAGCAGATGGCCTCTAGCCATTATTTCCTTTTCATTTTAAAGTTATTTCTACAGATCAGTCCTAGTGCCCAGATGTCACAGTCCACATGGGCTTTGGCCCAGGGGAGAGGAGTTTTCTTCACTGAAGCACCTAGCTGAGCAATGGGACGTGATGGATGGGCCCACACCAAGACCTGGCTCCTGGCACAGACACAACGAGGGCTTTGGATGCAGCTTTTGTGTCTGGCTCGCGGGTGCAGATGGGAACTCAAGTGTTCGGATGCAGACCTGGAGCAGCATAGGAGCCCTCTCAGCAAGAAGAGGGAGGCGATCTGCTTCTCTGTTCTCAGATGGACTCTGATATGGTGTCAAAGTTATATTAGATATATAATACGTAAGCAATCACAAGAAGGATCCATGCATATTCATGACTGCAGTTTTTGTTAGCTGGAAGTCCCACAGGGTGCTACTCAGGTGCAATATTGTGTTCCCTGTTATCCTTGGCCCCAGGGAACTGACTGCTCCTCAAAGCGTGCTCTGCCTCCCCTCAGGATCCCATGAGTGTGTGTCTGTGTGTGCCTCACAATGGGAATTTCACTTGTATGGATTAGTTGGGCTTCTCCTTTCACCCAGCCCCCAGGGCAAATTAAAATGGAAAGCCACAAGCTTCTGGTTTTGCGAAATATGTGATGGCTCTGTTGCCGTCTTGCATCGGCAAGCCTCGTTCGGTTGCTGGACTGCACTGAGGTTACCCCCGCCTCAGGGCCATTGCGCACAGACACCAATATGAGGATGCAGCAAATGACGTTTATTGCTTAACTTATTAACCTTATTAAGCTCTAAACATTTCCCACATTTCCCCCTCCCCAAGATAATACTTCTTCTAATTCATACTAAGTCCTCTACCTTATTTAAAATTTTCCTCTACCTTATTTTACTCTAAAATTTTCCACATTTCCCCCTCCCCAAGATAATRCTTCTTTTGATTCATTTTCTTTTACCTTACTTTACTCTAAAATTCTTTTTACTTTATTCTAAAATTCTTTTACCTTATTCTAAAATGCTTTTACCTTATTCTAAAATTCTCTTTTATCTTACTCTAAAATTTTTCTTTACCTTACTCTAAAAGTCTTTTACTTTGTTCTAAAAGTCTTTTACCTTATTCTAAAATTCTCTTTTATCTTACTCTAAAATTTTTCTTTACCTTACTCTAAAAGTCTTTTACTTTGTTCTAAAAGTCTTTTTATTCTAGAAATATAGTTTATCTGTTAAACTGATTCCCTTACCCTTATATGTATATCCAGCTTTCCGATGTGTTAAAGACCCATTGGTTAGGGAGAATATTTGCTTCGCCATAGACCAGACTTTCATATGTAGTGCAAGGATAAGTAACAGACATAACAATATCAAAGTCAGTAAGACTATGATAGGATGTAACATGGGGTTAAGGATTCCAGTCGCTGTCGGTGACCATCCAAAAAGGGTATCCCACCGACGGTGTTCCCCATCTTTCTTCACTCTTTCTAAAACACGATGTACCTCGTCTGTATCATGCTGAACGGCGATTAAGGTTCTCCGTCCATTGTCTCGGATGCCTGCCATTATTTGATGCAAATCAAATAATGTTGTAACAGTTTTCTAACTAAGGTAACATTCATACCAATAGGGGTAGGTAATAAGTTTTGGTACAACGCATAATTAGATCGTAACAACTGATGAGAGGTTACCAGAGCTGAGTAGTTAAAGTCACATCCTAGGATTTCAGTAAAGTTACAAATTCAAGTATTTGAGTAATTATTTACCTTCACAGACATATTATCTACAATTATAATCTCGCATAGAGTTCTCATGCAAATACATCCGTTGCCAACATATAKAAGTACAATTTTAGGGCTTTCATCAGAACGTATTTCAAAATGACAGATATTTTGTTGTGTATCCAAGCACAAATCTTGAGCCTTCAAAGTATTACCTTCACAAATAAAACCTTGTTGTTCCCGCATAGTACATGCAGCGGTATCAACAGTCTGCCATCTGTTCTCGCTGCACATGACCCATACCCTGTGTCCTAAATGGTGGAGAACAGTCCCATTGTGATTTAACCCCAGTGCGATGATTGGATATAGGGTAAATACTGACGCATTGCGTATTGTTAAAACAAATGCTGTAGCTTTGTTGTCGATTGCATCATAAGTGAAGTTGACCAAATACCACCAAGACTGAAACTCCCTTTCAAATTCTTTGCTGTTATCCCAAATCACCTTTCTAATCTCGGTGGGTAAGGTGCCCTCTTTGCCTTCTCTTACAATTGTC
>PTEX01000214.1:0-25362 GCA_003342815.1 Eudromia elegans
GACTCCTCTCTTTATGATTCCATTGCTTGCTCAGTATCTCTCTTCCACCTGCCTGCAGGGGTGAAGGAACTTCACTTCCTGTGCTTTATGTGGTAGTCTCATCTGGGACGGTCTCTTTGCTTCTTGGCTTCAGGAAAGCTTATTTCTTCTCTGAGGACTCCGTGCTCAGAAGAAGCGCTATGGAAAAAAACACAGTGGGTTTTCTCAGGTCACATATATGACATGCGATTCGCTGCATCGGCTACATTGAATGGTTCACTGAACAAGTGAAGATCTCTTTGTACTATTCTCTTTCTGTAATACAGATTTTGTATTACCATTGATATATTTACTTGACCTTTTTTGTTCGCATAGTATAACATCATATTTTTCTAAATTTGAATAAATGTATTGTTTAGTTTCTTTTTTTGGTGATTTTAATTCTGTGTTATAATTATCAGTCTTCAGTTCTCAGTATGTGATTTCTCTAGTATTTAAAGCCTGCAATGATTTTGAAAATGATGTATGCTTCTACTTAGAATTACCTGTGTTCCTTATCATGATGATGTTAATTTAAAAACTTCCCTGCCTTTTTTTTTTTTTTCTGATGAGGCAGTACACTTCAGAAACTCGTGAAAGGAGTTGGGATTTGTCCATAATAACGGAAGATTTGTTGAAGATTGTATTACTTTTTTTAAACAGCAAACAGTTATTTGTATTGTAGCTGTGAAATGTACGGTACAATCTCTTACCTTGTAACTTTCAGTTTGCAGTTAGTAAGAGCTATGTCCCAGCAGTTACAGCAGAGTTGTAAATTTTTTATATTAGTTTATATTACATTATTTTATATTCTAAATATTTTACTAAACCCTTTTAAGCTATAGTGAAGATGAACTATATCAATCACAAATAGTCTATTATCATAGTTTCTTCATATTCTGAAGTTTTTCTTATGTATTTGTTTTTATTTAGCTTACAATACTAGGTATTTGTTTAAGGCAACTCCCACTACAATGTTACATAGATTTGAATGTGTATTGCTTCTGTAAGAGTGTAAAACCAGTGTTTCCTGGGGGCACGATTGTAGGGTATATAGTGAAATGTGGAAGAGAGAATGTGATATTGCTACCTTAGGACTGCAATATGTAAAAGCAGTGTTGCCTTCAGTTATGTGTGGTGTGAGTGATGACCCTTCTTCTGTGGATAGATGAAAAGAGGACTGTCCTAGTGAACAGAACATTCCAGTGTCTTAAGAGTTAGGCCTTTGTGCTTAAAGAAAATGCTATTAGTCTGGAGGAGGGTGTGTTAGAATTACAGAACACTGTTTGTGTTCCTTAATGCATATTTGTATGAAGCAAAAAAACTGTGCTTGTATAAAATAAAATCTTTGTACTGGTATGTCGTATACCTGTTATCCTGTCATACACCTATTATCATGGTCCTCTGCAAGAGAAGAGCAGCTGTTGAATATATAAACATTGATAATTTCTTTTGGGGCTTTTATTTAGCTTCGATTTTTTTTTTTTGTGAAAATGCACACTGCTTCAGGTCATGTAATTTCTTGTGTATTTTCATTTGAATTTTTCCTTTTTGACAGGTATCACACATGAAGCAACTATAGCTAAAAGTAACTTTTGCATTCAGTCTAGATTAGTGCCTCGTTTGTTCTGTTACATGATATGAGTGTATTTTTCTTTCCTAGGGCAGCTGGGGCTCTAAGTGACAGGGGATTGTATATACATTTGATGAGATGTTTCTTAATGTTTCAGAATTCCAGATGTATGTGCATTTCTTTTTGCTTCCCCTCTGGTTAATTTTTAAAAATGAGATTAATTAATTATGAGGGTGTGATACCCTCATAATTAATTATGAGGGTATGATACTTACATGGCAAGCAGCAGCTTCTCAGTACAATTTTCAGGATATGACTCTGGTGTTGGCTTGTGTACCTGATATATTTTAGTCCTAATGATGTTAGATTTCTCACATATCATCTAACCCTGTGTATCATAGATTTTAGTGTTTGGAGACTTCAGAAAAAGTTGCTTCTAAAAATAGAGTCTGATGATGGCTGTGATGCTCATCACGTTTCTCATATAAAGGTTGTACTATCAGTGGTGGTAATTTATACAGTTCAAAAAAACTTGAAACTTTCCATAGTTATCTATACTTAAAATTATGCAAAGATTTGTTCCTTCCTTCCTGTGTTTTGCTTTGTCCCTCATCATACTTAGACTCCATTTTTTTTTTCTTTTTTAGAGTAAATAAACTAGATTACAACTCCCAAATTTACAATGGCCTTTCTTTTCTTTTTAGTTTTCCTGCACCCCAGCTTTCTGATAGTTCTCTTTTGCCTGATTCCCATTTGAGTCTGCTATGAGATAATTAATTACTTTTTAACTGCTGTGTGTATTTTTATGAATCTTGCAAAATGCAATTTATATATTTATTTATTTTATTTTTTTACGAGACAGGGTAGCCTGTGATAGTGCTCAAGTGCCCTGGTCCATTGTTGGTCCATACTTGCTTGATAGAGGTGTCAAGACCCAAAAATGCAGTCCCAGGATAGCGGTCAGTTCTTAAACAGAAGATGAAAACAAAGTATCTCTTAAGCAACAATACTCAAGCTTTGTCTTGCTTTTTTGGAAACGGAAGTAGATGGCATAGTTTGACATTAAACAGAAACTGTATTCTTAGGTTATTCTTTTATCTGCTATTGATGGTGGTGGCAGGAAGAGGAGCAGAATTGAATCCTCAGAACTCCTGGGGTTTTGCTCAGTTGGTACTGGCGTGACGTGGCATGTAGCCCTGTTAATCTGTGTGTCCCCACCAGGCAGATGGTGTCCATGGCAGCTCGCCTTTTCTCTAACAAATGCACAGAAGCGGAGCATAGGGAGGGTTCTACAAAGCAGCTGACATTTCTTTCGCTTGTAAGTGTGCTTCCCGATCCTCCGTATGTGCTGAGGCAGAGAAAAATTCTGTCATGTCTCTGCATTGCAGGAGTTGACGCAGCGAATTCAGGGATGTAAAAAGCCTTTTGGCATTTTTAGGCAAGCTTTGAAGAAAAAGAAAGCTCATTTCCACAAAACTGGAATCCTGATCAAAATATCAAATCATAATGTAGAGGACATCATTGTCATGTCATTGCTGACATCATTACTTTCATCCATTGTAACAGTGAAAAGTCCTCACCTGGAAAGTTTTGTGGCCTCCCTGGTATGATGTGCTGGCCGAGCTGTGATGAAATGCAATTGATGAACTGCACTGCTTTTTCCTTCCAAAAGGAGGGCTGCTTCTTATTGCTGTTGTTGAGTTTAGGAACATGGTTTTGTGAATCCATATGAAACAGCAGTATGAATAATAAAAATAAAATATCAGTATTCCTAGATTTTTCACTGGACTTGCTATTGAGCTAGACATAATTTTGGTAAGAAGATAATGATATTGCACAACTACTGTATTTTGCAGACCTTAGTTTTTTTTCTGTGCTTGTTTTTTCCCAGAAGTGCCACTATAAACAGTAGTATCCCAAGCACACATTAGACATTTTCTTCTAGGTGAATTTGTACTTACTACGTGTTTTCCCTGAATAAAGCCTAAAAGACTAAGATTCCCTGAAGTCCTTTGTAATGGCACTGAACTAAATAAAGGCTTAAATCACTTAAGCTTTTTTTGTCCTGATGGAATGGAAGTCAAACACAAAAATGGACACACTCCATTCTGCATACAGCATATGTTATGGATATTTTCAGCATTTATATTTTCTCTAGTAGAAAAGTCTTGTTGGTTTTTTCCTCTTAGAAGTAAAAATGAAGGGCAAACAGAAACGTATTTAAATTAATCAATTTTTGATAGGATGGATGTCGATTCAAGGACTACCAATCAATATTCTTTAGAAGGTGTTTACTTTAGAAGATGTTTATGGTCTCACATACATCTATGTAAGTGGTATCAATGCCTTGAGAATTGAATGAAATGAGACAAGTCTTCAGGTGCAGAGAGAACAGAAACTTCCACCATGCAGGTGGAAGGCTTGGTCTTGTGTTGAGGTCCAGCTGGTAGTTTTTGTGTGCAGCACTCTGTCAGCTGCCATTCCTGCTCCTTTACTTGCTGCACAGCACAGGTGTAACCGGCCTGCAAAGGAAATGGGTGAAAGCAGTTGCTGATGAAAGGTTTTGTTTGGCCTCTGCTTTTCTAGAGGTTTTGTGTGGCTTCTGATTTTGTAAGGAGTGCTAGCATACTCCTAATAGAAAATGTGGCTTTGTATGTTGAAGACAAATCCTGAAAATGGACAAGTCCCTTCTGTTCCAGAGATGACTTTTTAGTTAGTATTATAAAAATGTCTTAACCAGTGTCATAAATTTCCTTATTTCCCTCCTTTGCTTTGCTTTCCCTTTTTAACTTTACAAAATTTAATCTTTTCCAGGTAATAAAGCAGATAATAGCAGGTAATAAAGATGGGAAAGCTGATTTTTTTAAAGGAATAGCAATTCTGTGTGATTTTTCCCTTTTTCATCACTTAATAGAATGAGGAATGGGTAATGGCAAATGAGCAGAAGTAACAAAGATTTTTGAGAAATTTTTGGTCTTTAACTAAAATTAAAAGGTTTGGTAGGACTTGATAATTTGAAAGACAAACTAATATCTTTCCTCTCAATTCATTAATTATTCCATTATAGAAAGTATTGCAGAAATCTGTGCACGATTACCAACATCCCAGCGTGTTCTACATGCCAGCAGGCATGGGATGGGATTACTTTATCTTTTTCTTTTGTTAATTTTTGCATTGGATGATTCAGTGAGGTGAATATGGATTGTTTTCTCATTGACTTTGTGCAGTGACTTCGGTTATTCTCATCTAACTCTCCATTGGGATTGGGAAAGCCCTGTTGAGGCCTCTGGAATACGGTGTCCCGTTTTGCATCTTTTGTTCCAGAAGGATTAGTCACACTAAAGAATATTGAAGATAAAAAGGTGAGAATGTCCATTAAGATGCTCAGGGGAATTCAGAGACTTGCAGAGGGAAATTGAAATCGTTCTACAGAAGGTAAGGAATATGAGATTGAGCTTTATATTTGGTTAGCATAAGTAAAATAAAAGCTGGGACCTTGCAAATTCCCTCTGTATGCAACAAAATCCAAGAAGATTTAAGCAATTCCACTGTTTAGTCTTTTAAAATATCCTGATTCTGTTAGCTTTCCTGTCAGTCTAATCTTCAGGAGCAAAGAAGTCCTGAATTACTAATGGAAAGTAGGAAGAATGTAACTTTAAAACTTAGATGCTTTAAAGCTTTGTTTATGTTATAATTCAAATGGGTAGCAGTACGAAGTTTTCTAAACTTTTGTGATATATAGTTTCTATTGGAGAAAGAAGCAAATTGCAGTAATAAAAAGATGACCTCTGACCTCACAGCTTGATGAAAATCTTTTGAAATTTTTGCAGCATTTTGCAATGTTTTTAAGTTCTAGGTTTTAATTTAATTGGGAAGATGCCATTGCCAAAAGGTAAACCAGTTATACCAGTCTTGCATAAAGAGAACACTTGCCAAATGATAGCAGTAATGAAGATGGGAACTCAACCCACCCCGACTTCCTGCTTAATTCAAGACTTAATTAGCTGCATTTCTGTGCTAATATTAAGCACAGGAAATTTCCTTCTTATTTCGTAAACAATGAGGAAATAAGACAGGAAAAGGCCTTAATTTCACAGTTAAATATATTTTACTGTATACCTGAACATCCCATTTCTGCAATTTGAGAAGGGATTTGCTCACCCCTGCATCACTGTAGAACACTGTTGTAGTTAATGAGACACTACCGGTGCTGGGTTAATATGGAAATGTGGGGGGGGCAAGTGTCAGATTTCAGCCTTCTCTTTCAAGAACTTACTGCATTTTCTATTTTTGCTCTTTTAAACATTAAACTTCCTTGGTTTCTCTATAGAATCTTAGTAGTTTCTTTTTGTATGTTTAGTTACATCATCTTTAATTTCACATTTTATTTGCAGTTGAAAATACTATGCCTTATACTTTGTAAAAATCAGATCTACAGATAAATTATAAGATGTTACGCTATTGGGCTAAAATAAACTCAGTAGCTATACATAAAGAATTCTTTGTAACTAGTTGCTTATTTTTACCCATTTTGATAATTGGGACAACTGAATGGGAAATCCAGAGCTTTTAATTTCAAAATATGTACATGAGTTGTTTTGAGGAAAATAATGTTTAATTGGACATGGTATTCTTTAGTCCTTGCTAACATCTTCATTGCACTGACATGTTGGTGTTGTGTAACTTCCTGAAGTTCATGCCAAATGACATGTTCACTGTTGAGTTTCATCTCCGTTTTGCACATGTTATAGCATCTCTACATAAGTCACTGGTAATTCTGTACTTAGGACAGTAGTGGCAGAATCAATCTATTATTTTAATTGGAGAGACTAGCAATTCATAAACATGTAAGAAACACTGAATTTCTTTATGAAGGTATAGATGCTTTCTCTTCTGCAATTTTAAAGCATTTTAAATAATAAAACTTCAGTCTTGCTATAAATATATCTGCAGCAAAGAGTTATTTTTCAAAGTTCAATCACTTGACTTAGTCATGCTTTTTGTAATTTGTGCTGTAAATAAAAGGCAGGTCTCTGTTGATAATGGTGTGTCGTTTTGTTGTTTACAAAATATACTTTCTGAATACAGAAATTATGACTCTTATCTTGAGCCTGCTTCTAAATAAAGTTTTATACCGATAGTTAAAACTGATTGGTCAGCTAATACAAATTGAGTTTTGAGTGAAACAAATATCAGGACTGAACAATCATCTCTGCAGCAGGAGGCAAAATATGCATGGCTCTTAGTTAATATTTGATATATGCTCATGCCTGAGTTGCACAGAGTTGCAAAAGTACTGACAACAAGTCTTAGGTGAGGGATAGGCAGTCGTAAAGTACTGAGTTAATCAAAGCCCTGAGCTTTGAAAAGGACATGCTGTTATTTGTGCCAGGATACCTGTCTTCATGCAGGGCAACCAATCTGTTGTCTTTGTGATGATAGGAATTCCTTTATTTCCCAGCAGAAGTTCAAAACAAGTTTGAATCTGTACTGCCTCTATTTATTTGGTAAGGTTTTCTGTTATGTCTTACTGATTTTCTGCTGAATAATTGCTGCAAGAGGTGATCCCAGATGCCGTGTGTCCCACCCTGCTTACCATTTGCGTTGGATTTCTGTGTGCTTAGCTGCAGAATGAAGAGCTAGGTAAATAGGTCTAATGGAAGATGTTTGTGTGTTGTTTAAATTGACTAATTTTACAGCTTGCTTCATGGTGATACCTCTCCATCYCCATGACACTTGGACATTGAACCACAGCATTACTGATCTGCTGAGCATGTTTCTAATACATTCAGGGGCCTTGATTTTAATGGTATGAAGATGTAGGGATTGTTTATAAAGAATGACAGCTAGAACTACTGGGATGAGAAGGAGAAAAGGAGCTTTTAAATGGAAGTATTGTCAACTAAATCCTACTAATTCTTATCGTGTAGTCATTTTGGAAAACGGAGAGCCGGATGCACAGAACATTGGGAAGGTAGTGCAGGTGGCTCTGCACCTAATAGTTTATTTCTTGGCGCGGTGGTTTGCCGTTGTGAGGTGGTTGTGCAGCCAAGCTAGTTAACCTTTGCTGCAGAGCAGCTAGTTCAGTAATGGTCACAGTGGTGGTTGTAGGGTAGATGTAACCCATTTAGGCTAAAGTTTTATTCTTCTGAGACAATAACATAATGTGTTTATCTGATCTTTACATTTTCAGATGCTAAATGTCTTTCTACAAATAAAGTTTGTAAAAAGAAGCTTGAGCATTGGCCCACTTTTAGATTAGTGAGGTACAGATGGTATGGGACACTGCCTGGAACTGTATGCATTTGTTATATTCTTTAAAGCTTTGTGTGCTGTTAAAGTCCTGTCCCTTTTCTCTAACTTAACTTCCTAAGTTTCTTCAGAATATGTGTGTCTGATCAACTCTTATAAAGTTAACCTAAAAGTTAACCTAAAAGTTAACCTAAAAGTTAACCTAAAAGTTAACCTAAAAGTTAACCTAAAAGTTAACCTAAAAGTTAACCTAAAATATATGTTATTGCTCCCGAATTTTGGTTTCATTATTGAATAAAGGTACAGCTGTATTTGTGCTTTTTGACTACAGTAATTTCTGTAAAAGAGAAACTAGTCTTACAGAACAAGTCAGACTTGTTATTTACAGTTTTTCAAGGTACTATAAGATAAAATTGTGTTGCACCACTGATAAATGTGTTTTGATTCCCTTGGGAGCACCAGATAAGAAGTGTACAAAAACCAGGAGAAAATATGAATTTTGCTTCATGTATAACYTGCATATCATTATTGAAAGTAGCATTAGGTTAATTAAAGGTGTGATATGTGTGTATATGTGTCACACATATGAAATATGCAGTTGATAATGTCAAGCTTCATGTTTAAAGAAGTGATTACAGTTAGGGAAGTATCTTTCAGGGAATATCTCGGGGAAATGCAATTACTGTGAAAGGAAAGAAAGTGGATTATTTTTGTTAAGATGACACAGTGAGGTGAAAACCTGCTAACAATATAGGCAGTGTGTGGCTGGGAATTACCAAAGGAATGGAGGGAGGTAGATTCAGAAATCCTACAGATACTAAATGGACAGAGATGAATAATGATGTTCGGTGACACATCTAGCTTCAAAAACAGTCATCCTGCTTTCATGACAATGTTTTGTACACCTAGGAAGACCTACTTACTGTTTTATGCAGGTGCCGTTATTTTTAAGAAGCATTCAGAAGAGCAAAATTCCAGTCCGTTTCAGCCTGTAGGCCTGTAATAACTGTGGTGCTGGCATGTAGAGGATTGTCTTCAAGGCTCATGTTTCTGCTTTGTTTCAAAGGGAAAATAATTGCCATGTGCCTTTTTTAGAGATCTCTGACTTTATTTACTGCCAATGGCTAGTGCTAACAGTATATTAAGACACTTTTCCACAGCAATAGTACAAAACTGTGGAAAAACAAAACCTCAACAACGTAGAAGTGTAGACAGCAAAATCATCAGTCTTTGGAAGGAGAATAACCAATCTTAATAAAACAAGACTGTTAATTAAATCTGCTTCTCTCTTTAGCAGTGAAGAAYAGGCATATGGTTTTGACTGACTCGGAAACTTTTTTATTGTAAATAAAGAGTGTATTGAAAGTTCAGGGTAGCATGTTTAAGCATGCTGCATTGATATTTGCGTTTCTTAACACAAGACAGAAATGAGAAGATTTTTTTTTTTGTGAATTAAATAGTCCCCCCTCCCTCTTTTTTTTCCTTATTTTCTTGGGTTTGCAGCAGTTACGTGAAACTCTCCAAGGTAAAAAGTGCATTATCTGATACACAGCACTTTTGTTAGTGAATTGTGTATGGTACAGAATAGTACAGGTAAAGATATTTTTGGTCTCTCAAAAGCTAGAGGGTGATGTATGAATATTCATCTAGCCAAACTAGCCTTCCCAATAGCCCAATCTGTAAAATTCTCTGGATTTGGATATTCTTTAAAGTCTTGTCTCTCTGCAGTTGGTGCTGGTTGTGAAGAATAATTGACTAATAGTACTATTTGAACACTAGTATTAACATTGTTACCTGTAATTTTATGTGTACCATTATAACTTTCTTGCACATTCCCTGTATGACCCAGTGAAAGAATGTGGTATTGATGTTCATGCTGTGCCATTGCTTAATATTATATGATATTTTAATGGAGAGCAATGCTGGTGTATTATAGGAAAGGAATTACCATATTTCCCTACTTGACTACCCCACTATCTACTGCAAGTATTGTCCTGTTGGCGTGCTTCCTGGGGCCTTCATGTTTACCGTGCTCACATCGTCACAAGCTCCATAACTGTAAGATATTTCCAGGTACCCCTGCTGTCCTGTCTGCATGTCCCAGTTGTCACCCCTTTCCAGGCTTGGACCTGATCTTCTGTTAGCTACAGTGAAATACATGCCCCTGCTGCCTATAAAATGAGGCTTATCCAAGAACTTATCTGAGTGAGAGGGTATTAAGGGCATGCACGAGCAGGACACTGCTTATGATATGACTGCTAGAGCACTGATTTGGAAAACTTAGCAGGCTGCAGGTCTTCAGGTCTTCTGATTAGGACTGAAGGTGGGCTGAATTGCTTTATTGCAGCACTTGTAATTAAAGTTCTACTCGTTGGTCCAAGAAACCTTAGGAAATAGGTGTGCACTTTCATATAATATATACTCTGTGAATAATTTGTGTAGTGGGAGGCTATGAGACACTTCAGACTGGACCAAGTGATTTGGTGAATGCGCATAGACTACACTGAAAAACATCTACTTTTAATAATACTTCTAAATGTGTGTAAATCCTGTAGTGTTTGAGTTATAGTAAAATTAATCTGGGGAAAGAATGAAATTTAGCTGGTTTTATTTGCAGTTGCATAATCTTTTCCAATTTCTTTTCCAGTTTCTTTTGGAAACTTCTTTCTGTTTCCAGTATTTTTTGTTTCTGATAAGGTTTTTTGTTTCTGATAAGGTTTTAGAGACCATTTTTGCCGCACTCACTGTTTTTGTGCTCTGAAGATTGCTGTAGCACTGACATCTGAGAGAGGAGTTTCATTCCATTCTTGCATGCAGTGAAGGGGAGACCAAAGAGAGCAGATAAGGCAGCAGCTGATAGAGGTAACCTTTGCCAGAGATAGTTCCTCAGGATTGCTTCTTGTGATCTTTTGGAAGTGGTGTTCTCCTGAGGGAGAAAATAGCCTGTTGTCCAGTGCAGCTGGGTCCTTGGACACCCAGATGGTATTTCTTTATAGAAATTAACTTTTTCTTCTCCTTGGTCACTCTTCAGGAATGAGAAGGCTGATTCTTTGCAGTATAATCTGTCAGTAGTAAACTGCAATTGTTTATTATCCCTTGCAAACGGTGAGCTGCAACTTCAAGAACCTTTCTCATTACCCTCAAGTCTATTTTAACCCCTAACATTTTACTCACGATTCAGGATTTGGTGGGTTATGCAGTGTCTTTGGGAGTGATGCAAAATCAAGACTTTTGGCACTGCCACCAGTATAGATATACTTAGATATAGAACATCGGTGAAAAATCGCAGTGACCATCAGGAACTGGAGCTTTAGCTAGTGCAGGAAATGCCATGTTTCTAATTTAAAAGGAGAAATACAGCTTTGTTTCCTACCTTCTGAAGGTAAACCTAGGCTTCTAGTTGGTCTAGTGATGTTAGTGATAGTAAGTTTTATATTTTTATCAGGATGGTCCTATAGAAAAAAAAATGTAGAGGGGATGAGGATATGAATTTAGGTTTATCTAAATATATGTATATAAGCATATATTACAAATCTCCAGTATGAAGGAAAAAAACTTGATTTACCATTTTCCTGTAGCTGTTTTTTCTTTTAATATACGCATAGGGAATTATGCCTATTTCCTCCATTGTAATTGCCTACTTCTGCAGCTGAAATATACCTACAAATTTTGTATTGACAGTGTCATGTTTAATGTCTCGGAAGGCACTTTTAAAATACTCAGCTCTATGAAACTTGAATTATTTTTTGTTTAAAGTTAGTTCAGTTATTATAAAACTCCAATAATATAAGTTTTTTGTATTTTAGCAAATGATAGTCTCCTTTAAATGTTTGTATTCTAAATTTGCGTCCATTATACACATTGTGTATAATGTGTATACAGAAAGTATGAACTGTACATTCAAGGAAATGATTTAGGCAGGGAAAGATATTGGTGAAGAAAGGGACTGGTGAAGTAAAAGATCTACACAAATTTTTAAGAATAGTTTTAGTTTTAATTGCTTAGTGAAATGAACGTGGATTCTGTATATGGACTGAGATGCATCTGAACTCTTGTAGCAGGAGCTGATTTTGAAAGTTTGTGCCAGTGTCTCATTAATGAGACGAAATGCTGATTCTGGAACCAGTGTTAAAGGAAATTGAAAATTCCCATTGATTGACATCATTATATGGGTTTTAACTTAAAGATTCCTTTTACTTATTATTTGCATTAGAGCAAATGCAATGTACTACATCTTTCACAAGGATAAATTGCTTATTGTGTGTTTTCAGAATGTTGTGGACAGAAGAAAGTGTGATTGCATAACACCTGGTTTAAACTATTCTTGCTTTATTTGCTTTATATCTGGCTGTGTGAGATAATTACTTTCAGTGGATGGAAAGTGGAAATATTTTGTGGACGTGTTTTTCTGAGAAATTTTTCTCTTCTGCTAGATTTGTCTTACTCTGTCCTTGTAGAAGTTCCATGATAAAAGGATGATTCAGCTGATCATTAATGTTTTCTGTTTGCAGCTTGCAAAACGGCAATGTCACAGAACTGACCACATTCATCACAGTAAGTGTGCCGTAGCAGTAAGTATTCTGATAACATTCTGAGAAGCATGAATCATACAGGGAACAGGGAATTGTTGTTTAAAGTCTATGTACTTTATGATTTATGGATTATATAAATCATCCCAGTAGCATGCCAAATTATGCTTCCAGCTTCTGAATCAGCAGGATGCTAAAACAGGATGCAGGCAGGATGCTAAAAAGCTTAAGTAAGCTTTTTAGATTCTTGGTCATCTACATTTGTAACTACTTTCATGATTTCCGACCTAATATTGTGCAATTCTTTAGGGACACCTTTTTTTTGTTATTATTTTTTAATTACTGATAGCATTGTAATAAGCAGTGAATGACTTTTCTGGACTTTGGCTGTGTAGATTTTATATACAAATAGGATAAAATAAAATCTTAGTGTGTGAAACATATTTCGAGTGCATTTGAATAATTTTAATATGTCACTTAATTTAGGGAATGGTATTTAAACATTCCAGGAACAATTTCAGTTCTAAAATTYTAAGCTTCAGTAACTTTCAAGGTTATTTTGAATTCTCTGAATTAGCACGATAAAATGCTACATAGTAAGCATGTGTTGCCCTCTTTTATTAAAAGATAATGTAATCAGACTACTTAAATTGGACTCTTATAAACAGGAAATGAGGAATTTCGCATTCACATTAATTTGCTTGCTTTCCAAGACAATTTAAAAAATGAAACTTTGTGGCACTTGGTTTCACTCTCGATGTGGTTGGTGACTGTGAGGACCATAAAGTAACAGCGATGAAAGTATGAAATAAACTTGAAAAATGATCCCAAATCAGTAGTACTGATATTTCTCAGATTATATATCAATTCGACATCCTCTGATGGTGTACCCCAAAAACATAAAATGCATGATTTGTTATGTAAATAGATGCTTTGAGTTGGTGTCTGGTAATGAGATTATACCCTGATTAACAAGAGCCTTCTTTAGATACTAGACTGTTTTATTATACAAGTCTTCTGTTTTGGTAGCGACCTTCATTCCTGCATCCCAGAGATGCCTTACAATCAGTGAAGTTATAACGAGCACTGATAAAATAACAACAAAACTATTCTTCCTCCTTTATAAAGGCTCGATTTTTGGAAGCACTTCTTAAAAGTGTGTTCCAAAGTAGAAAGAGAAACTGTTAAAGGCACTACCTGTGACTTCATACAGTAGTTAGGAAGAGTAAGAACACTAGCATCTGCTTGCTTCAAAGTATAGACTAGTTTCCTATGGAGAAAGCAGATCTATTAAACAGGAGGGAACAAGTGATTTAAAGGTCAAAAGAACACTTTTTAGTGACTACATTGCTTAGCAGGCAGCCAGTGATACGATAGCAAAACAGGAGGAGATAAGATAACCTAAGCGAGGAACAGAGATCTGAATCAATTTAAAAAAAAAAAAAAGGGAAACTAGGGAAGTCAGCAAGTAGTTTGCAGTCATAGTCAGACAAAAGCAGGAAGACTGTATCTAGTTTCCACCATGATTTATAAAACTGCTACAGGGAGCAGACATTGTGAAACCTGCTCTAATGTAGTAGAATGCTACCTATTAATGCAAGGTGAGGTGGTTTTAATGAAAAAGCCTTCTTTTCACAAAAAAACTAAAACTTTTTTCTTTTAATGAAATAACCTATTCACTAAGAAATATTGAAACTGATGCTAACTCAAAATTAAGTTCCCTTTTCTACCTCTCTGCCTGAATAAAGGCACAAACCTTCCTACAAGAAGCTTTCAGTTTTAGGGGAAAAAAAAAAGAAAAAAAAAGAAAAATAAGATTAGCGCTTTCCTTCCTCAGTTGATATTCATTTAAAATACAAGTATGTGGAAATATGAATGCAATCATTATTTGAGTTTAAAACTGTTATCTGTCCATTTTGAACACTCAAATGTTGTTAAGATTCCTTCCTCTTGTGTTTTTACATACACTTGAGTCTAGACCTTGTTTTGAGGAGCAGTTTTCCCTGGGTGAATGCGCTTGGACTGAGATCTGGCAGCTGGCTGCAGCCTGCTCTTGTGCTGAGCAATCAGAGCAAATAATGACCTCGAAAAGGCCTAGCTCTGCAGAAGAATGTTCCGAAAATGGTGAAGTTGACATGCATACATTTTTTTTTTTCTTTTAAATGTGCAGTGGGATAATAACACAAAGAAATAACAAGATTTGTGTCTTTTGATTATTTTTTCCATTAGGCTTTAAAAACAAATGCAAGGGAAGTAATAGCTGGATGTACCCAAAGAAATAAGTTTCTTCAAAACATTTTTATGTATACTAATTTTGTGTGTCTGGTATTCTACTTATTTAATTATTCCCAATATAAAGTTGTTTAATTCATTTGCTAAGGATGGAAAAAGTTGCATTAATGAAAAAGAAGCTAAAAACATATCCTTAGTAATCTTTAAAGTTTTGTGCTTACATTGAATTCTTTGGCCTACAGAACATACATACTTTTCTCTGAAATAATATGAAAATGAACACTGCTATCCAAATAAGGAAATGGCATATTTTTACACTTAAAATATGCATTCTAAGTGTTAGGTTGCTTGGGTGAGAACGGCAAATAATAATTCCTTATATTTTGCCTTTTTTTTTTTTTCTCTCCTGCTAAAGTTATGCTCTTTTAAAGGTAGGAGATTATTAATAACCACTGATTACCCCAAATTATAATACTCTTTTAATTCCTAACCATATCTCACTTTTACTATTTTGCAAAAGAAAAAAAAAAAACCAAAAAACTTAAGCATTCCACTTTATCTGTAGAAACAGCAATAATGTCGAATGCTGATCTGCTACCTGAGAGGCTAGACAAGTATTACTTTCTAAAAATATATATATATTCATAATACTTTGAAGTGATGATTGCATACATATGAGTTTTCAGTATAGTCCAGTGCTTTCTGACAAAAGACAGTGGGTATTTATCTGATCCCAGAGTTTAAGTGGTTAAATATGATTTGAACCACACTGTAAGTGTGAAAATGAAGGGATTTTAAATGACAACCTTTAGGTACAGAATCACAGAATCTTTAGGGTTGGCAGGGACCTCTAGAGATCATCTAGTCCAACCCCCCTGCTCCAGCAGAGACCCCTAGAGGACAAGGCACAGGGTGGCATCTGGGTGGGGTTTGAAGATCTCCAAAGAAGGAAACTCCACAACCTTTCTGGGCAGCTTGTTCCAGTGCTCTGTCACTCTCACAGTAAAGATGTTCTTTCTCACCTGGAGATGAAGCTTCTTGTGTTTCAGTTTAAAACCATTACCCCTTGTCCTATCACCAGCCATTGCAGAGAACAGTTTAGTCCCCTCCTCTCTACAATCATTCTTCAGGAATGTGTACACAGTACAATCATTMCTCAGGAATTTGTACACCTTGCAGATGGATCTTGTAGAGTGAGGAGACTGTTTCTGCTAGCCCAAATCTTTACCAGACCAGCATGATGAGAACACATCATGTTTGTTTTCCTTTGTTTCTTTTTAAAGAAAAAATCTAGACTGAACAGTTGAAAGTAGCAGTAAGGATTTGGCAGGTTTTGAAAACTGCCGCATTTCCTTTCCAAATAAGAAAGTCTGCATTGGTATAATATGAATTAGTTTTTAGGAGTGTGAAGATAATAACTGCAACAAAGTGTGCAACAATGCATCCCTTTCAGATCCAAGAAAGATTCTATACATGTGAAATAGTAGCTCCGAAACRTAGGAGCAAATTGAACAAAAGCACTTTTCTTAATATAAAACATAACATTAGGTGTGTGTAAATAGTAGCCTCTTAACGGGCTCAATAAAGAACACTTTTGCAGAAACGTGTAGGTTAGGCAAGCACCTTGATAGTTCAGATTCATGTGTTTATGACTTGTCAACTGCTAGAGATCAGAACAGAAGACACTGAACAAAATAAATGTGATCATCAAACCGTAAGTGAAAYGAGACTAGTCTGGCAATTGGCAGGTATTGAGAAACTGTTAGTAATGGATTTTAGGGCCAGTGGTACAGGGAGGGACAGAGGAAGGAAAGGGGAGGAAAAAGATCAGTAAACTCAAGCTGAGCAAAAAYAGTTCTTTTATTGCAATCTGAATATATAATTGTCTCCTTTCCCCTAGATGTTTCCATTCATCTGTCCAAGAAGCTTAAGTGTTTAGGCTTTTGCCATATTAGCCTC
This sequence comes from Eudromia elegans, assembly GCA_003342815.1. Lineage (NCBI taxonomy): Eukaryota > Metazoa > Chordata > Aves > Tinamiformes > Tinamidae > Eudromia > Eudromia elegans. The sequence continues at coordinate 16,564 of PTEX01000214.1, forward strand.
TTCCCCCCCCGCCCGGTAGAAACTGAAAGGATGCTGAGAATTCATTTGAATATGTACTTGATAATGAAAAAGGAATGTTTCTTCTCAGATTTCCCCAAACATGCTGCTTCCTACTTATAGCACTGCAATTCAAAAAGAGCAGTCTGGTTTTTTTTGATAGTATAAGAGGTTGTTCATTTGGCAAAATTGGAATAAAAACTAAAACCTCTCAAAATGGTTCATCCTCAAGGAATGTGAAAATTTACCTGAAGATATAATTGCATCTTTACTTCTGTATGACAGTAATGAAAATTCTCTAAGAAACTCAGAATATAAATGCTTAACACTGCTTCTTGTGCTTATTATAGTAAATGTACCTGATGTAAATAGAGGTAGAAGGCAATAGGCTCTGTTCAGAAAAAAAAAATTCTAATTAAAATAGTAGTATTTTGATGCCACTTGAAAAGATACTGTGTGGTGCTAACTTGTCAGAAAGTATGGTTTCAAATGTTATAAAAAACATTTTGTGTGTCATTGTTTGTACTTCCCTATATATACTTATATTTATATCTCATTACAAAGAAAAACATTAGTATGATAAATTAGAGAAGAGTCATGGAAAGTTTAAAAAAATACAAGTTTCAAGGAAAAGATACATAAACTGTGTTTCCTCCAGAACACCTTKTTGTGTTACTTTCTTACAGCTATTAGACTGATTTCCTGTGTTGTGCTGGTAATAGGTAGGCAAAATTTTCTTAAAAAGCACTAACACAACTTTTTAAAAAGTTGCTCTCAAATATCTTAATGTTATTTCTGAAAAGCAGATGGCTGTGTGCTGAAAAGGTTAATGAACGGATTTGATTCTCTATTGTCAATCTATGATTAGGAGGAAAAAGAGGTTTATTTAGCTTCACTGTACAGATGGCAACTGGAGGAGTTCAGATCTGAATTGAATTTTCTGTATTCTATATTGTTAAAACCAGCTGGTTTTATTGTTATAATTGGAGGGATAAGGCTGCACAAAAAAACCCCAAATTCTTGTTATCCATAGTTACTTTAAAAGTTCAAGACTTGAGAAAACTCTCAAAATACAGTTGGTAAAGAGTTTTAAGGAAAATAGTATTTTTAAAAGGAAATAAATACAAAGCTTTGTCTGCTTGTGGAAACTGGAGAGCTGCTTTATTATTATTATTATTATTATTATTATTATTATTATTATTATTATTATTATTATTATTATTAAACTTCAGAGTCTCAATAAACAATATTTAAGTAATGTAATTTAAGTGTTTAGTTTAAGGAGAAAGTTCTAGTCATCTGTTTGTAAAAGATAATTTTTCAAACATAAATTGATGCAACTGTATCTTTGAATCTGTGAGCAATTGTCTTCAGAATTTTTGCTGCTTTTGGTAGCTAATCTGAGCACATCTGAGTGCTCCTGTTACTAGAAAGTTGTTTTTAGTAGGACCTTACAATGCATCACAGGCAAGCTTTAAAAAAGTCTAGTTGGGTAGAAGTTGGTTAGAACCTCAAGGAAGTAGCGGCGTACTACTTTTTTAATTAAATGTTATCAGATTTCAGAATATCATTGTCAGTTTAATATATTTAATATTCTTTTTATCTTTAACTCTCCAATTCTTCCAAAGCTTTATGTGAAACTACCTTTGTTTTTATTTAATTCTCTGATTTTAAAATTAGTAGCCAATCCTATTGACTTAGACCCAAGAAAGAGTGGACCTGAGACAAGGCTGGGCTGTAGAAATATTCCTCCTTGTGTTCTGAAGTTTGCCAACACAGAATAACTGAATAGTTGATTAATGGAAATGATGAGATGGATAAAGTAAGTTGAATTGCAGAGGAGCTACAACATAACTGAAATGTATGTTGGCACCAGCTGGAAAATGGAATGCTTTGGGGTGTGTGGTTTTTTTTTTTTTGTTGTTNTGAGAGGGAGAGAGGTGATATGAGAGTGTCAGATGAACTACCTGCAATTCATAAAATAAACATACAAAGTTTCTATTGGTGTGTACCTGTCCTGAGCATTTCTAGGGCAGGCCCCCTGTTAGAGCCTTACACTGCAATCTGCCCAGGCTGTCAGGTGCTGTAGGCAGGGAGATTCTAAGGGGCACCRTAGCTGCATGATTGAGGAGCCATCTTTCCTTGTGAGTTTACAAAAATATTTATGAATTAAATTGAATTTGAGTTTGGAATATTAAAATTATCATATACAAAGAGTGGATACTGGGCAGAGAGCAGGCAGAGTGTCAAAGAAGTGAAACAGATAAAGTGAATTTAAAAAGTGGCTGACACTTAAATGACAGGAGATGAAGATATGGAGGCTATGAAGGAAGGATGGAGAAGGTAAAGCTGAGCTTTTAAAGTATCTAGTTTACAAGGATTAAGATGTGACTTGTCATAAAGTTGCTTGTAAATTTTGTCTTGTGCGCAAACATTTCCTGCCATGTGTATAACAAAGTGGGGGGTTATAGAGCAATAGTTGACCATGTAGTTAGCAAATTTATTGATCTTTCTCAAAAGCGTAAAATTGTTACTCTCAAAAGCATAAAATTGTTGCTCCTGTGGTCTAGCTCCACTGTAAAATCAAGCTCTGGATTTGCAGGTTTAAAAAGTGACTTCAGAGAACCAACATCTACCTGAATTTCAAGACTCTAGGAGCTTCTGTCAAGTAATACATTCAGTAGGATTTCCTTTTTATTTTACTCATCTTTCTTTTATCGTAGGAACGTAATCCTTTAGGTCTTCAGTTAGCAAGGCGAGGTCCTCTTTCCTTTAGGTGTCCTAACTTTATGCTATTTTCTGTTTTCTATTTTACACTTGTTTTCTGTTAATTTGTCCAAAAATACGGAGCTGACATAGTGTAGTTGTGCTGATTTTAGTGAAACTGTGTTAGTTTATTCTGCGTAAGATTATTAGGCCTGTTTAGTTTATTTGGGGGAAAAAACCAATTAATTTTATATTTCTGTGCATATATATAAATAGATTCTTTAAAATGATTAAATATAATTAATTTTATGTGGATTATAAAGTATTTTAAAGGTATTTCCTCCTATTTTAAGTTTTATAGACATAGCTCATTTAAAACAAATGCAATGACAGAAAACGAGTAGAATTTAGAACTTTAACATTATGACACAATCAAGTCAAATAAGAAATGGTATATTAGAGGACGACTTAAATGACTATCAGTTGAATAAATCACGGGTTTAGAGCTTGTAGAAGGGATAGATGTATCATCTGTTTGAGACGTATTACAGAGGTGATATCAAGGTGAAAGCAGAGTTGCARAATGGTTGAAAATCATTGATATTCTGACTCTGAGACTGTAAATGGCTCTGTAGCAGATGGAGTCTTTGTCAAGAGAAAGAAAAATGGCAGCTTTGGAACATCAGAGTCGTTCTTGCTAGCAGCTTAGCACACAGACTGTGACCTTCCAGTGTTCTGGAGTTTCTCTTGTGCTTTAATAAATAGTCCTCTGATTTTATTTCCTAGAAGTACATAAGTAGTAGTCATAATTCACTACAAATTGAGGTATTTCCCTATGAAAAAAACATTTAAAAAATGGTAATAAAGCTGGCTTTTTAAGTAAGCTTTATAGGATGCCTGCAATTTATGTATAAAGTGCCAGGAATGTCTTTAAATGTGTGTGCATGTTATTTGAAGCAAAAAGTTGTGTGTGTGTGTGTACACAACTGTACTACAGCACACAATACTAAAATTGTATACAAGCTATTTTCTGGAATATGGTTTTAAAGTTCAAAAAGATACACAGTTAATTGGATGATGTTCACTTTTCGAATATGTTCGTAATGTGAGTGTCTGTCTTTGGTAAAATGTGTAATTATGGACTAGTATTGAAGAAGCTATATTCTGTACAGTTCAAAGGGGAAAATATTGATGAATTCTGTAATTTCTGAATTTGTTGTTAAAAACTCAGATCTTTTAGCATCTGACAGGATCTGCCTCTAAATATCATTGATAGGGTCTTTTATGTTTTTCTATTTTTGAATTAAACTTAAGGGTGGCAACTATTACAGAATTACAATTCACTTTTATCTGTAGAAACAGGTGGTTTCACATTACCCCTATTCTTGCAATTTTACACCTATTTGTTCCGGTTTTTGAAAGTTATGAAGTTTGATATATCCTATAAAAAGATTTAGGTATCATTGCCTAATATATTGTCACATATTTCATATATGCAGTAGACTTGGATATCTGTTTTCTCAGTTAATAATTTAAGATTTTATCTTTTAGCATTTCTGTATGTTCTAAGGTCCATATACCCCTAATCAAACTGCTCATGTCGTGAGAAGTCATATATGGCCTCAAGAGCCTATAACATCTCGTCAAGGATGCTCAATTGTATGTTTGACCTGTATTACAGGGTAATAATTCATTGTTAAAATAGTACAGGCATTTCACAACCATCACCTGTCAGGAATACTCTTTATTATTAGAATTATTGAAAGCAATCACTGTTGATCACATAAGAAAATGACCACTTTCATGGGTCAAGGTTGTTTCATTAAGGTCTTTTCTCTTTCAACCCCTGGAGGTTGTAGTCTTTACTCTTGAAGGGGAGCTGATTGTGATTAACTGTGCTTCTATTGAACTCTATTCAGTTTTGACCATTTTAGGATTTCTTTTTTTGTAGAAATGACAAACACTTTGTAATTGAAAGTTAAAATATTTTGATAAGATATAACTCAAATTAGTCTTTTATGAAACTTATGTCATTTTTTCTCATAACAAATACACAAGTGAGAGTAAAACAGTTTTGTATTACACATACCTGAATGTATATATTATATAACTAAGCCTCTTTAAAAGAGAGAAATGGAAGGGAAAAAAGGGCTATGTGTTATATTCCTTAAACACTTCAACACGTAAAGCTCTCAATAAAATAGAGTGTCTATTTAAAAAAAAGAAGAGGCGGCACTGGAGCAATGTGAAGAGTGTTTATGGAAATTTTTATACTTTTAATCCATAATGTCCAGTATTTTGATGGTGTTCTCCCTGCATTTTCTTGTGGTGACTTGATATGAAAGGATGCAGGAGTGATTAAGTCCAATTTCAGACCCGTTCTCCTACAATTTTTTAATGGTCTGATGTCATAAATATAGGATAAGTGAAATGCTTTTGTTCCGCAGATAAAATGATGATAAAATAAAAAGTAGTTTTAGGTTATGCCAAGGAAGTTAATTATATAATTTTCTTATAATAAAACTGCCTAATTGGCTTTTCTACTTCATGGTATTAAGGTTTTGGAGTATTATTTCTAAAAAAGCGAAGAATTTTCTGTTGTTTTGAATTAGTTGTTTGTATGACTTGAGAGCTTGTCATCAGTAATTTCACTTGATAGTGAAGGGGTAACAATATTCTATGGTAATGGTAACTGTTATATTTGTAATATAGTCACGTATTTAAAAGGCAGATGTTTTTAAAGAAAACAAGATCAATGAAAAACTTCAGTTAACTGTTTCATCAGTTTGAATTTGAGGGTGATTTCAGACCAGTTTTTCATAATCTTTGAGCTAATCCTCTAAATTGATTATCTTTTTTTTTGGAAATACTAGGCAGTAAATATCTCATAAACCCAAAATATCATAATAGCATTATTAGAGAAAAATTGCTTCTGAATTTTTTTGCGGCGTTTGAATCTTTTGTGGTTAACTCTGTGGAACTTTGTGGAATAAATTCCATGCAGTAATTTTTTTTTTTCTCTTAATAAGGGTAATCCGTTTAATTGTTAAGTACAGTGCATGCTTGCAGATACTGTTACTGAAATTTCTTTATTGTTTTACTTGGCTTTATGGTGGTTTTTGCGTGTTCATGCAGAACAACATTCTTATTCACACTACGGTTCTAAATTCTATTATAGTTTAATCACTTGTTAAATACAAAGGAGATTTTATTAAATGTACTACTTTCTTGTTAATTAGTATGCAACTTCAGCTTTGAAAGTATGATTTATGTTTCAGGTGACATACCATTTTTATTAGCTATGTTCCTTCAGTTTTATACAGAAATAAAACTCTTTTTGTCTCTAACACCAATTGATTTTTCTTTCAAGGACGTATTAATAATGCTGATAGCACTTAAGCAATTAGCATCTACATTTAGCAAAAATAAATAAATTGTGTAAAATGAAGTGTTTCACATACAGTGTTAACAAAATGTTTTACAATACTGCTGTACTTGAAGCAGTGAATGCTGAAGGAGGACAAAATATTGAAAGGTTGAGAAAAATGAGAGAAAGAACAAATGATGCAAAAAGAAAATGACACTGAGGTCTTGGTTTAATACATATGTATTCCAGGTTGATGGCTGATTTCATTAGCAAATCTCATTGTTATGCAATGTCTGTTCTTCTGCAGCAAAATGAATATTGTATTCTCCCAGGCTCTCTGTGTCTATTTTATGATGATAATGTATAGATTATACACTTGCGGTGTTTTAAAAGATCTAAAAGTTTTTTTAAAACTGTTACATTTTCAAAATAATTTCATATTTAATTTTTTCAATTGACTTATTCATTAAGTCATTTAATGAAAAATAGCAATTTAGCTCCCCATCTGTGCGCATTTTTCTGTCAGGTTGGCAGTCTGTGTATTTTTTTCTGAAAACATTGTTTGACCAAATACATCTTAGTTAATAATAAATTTAATATATCAAAAATGAAAATACTGTTCTGTGGAAGGCTTTTTATACGTGATAGTAACAAATGAAGGACATTGTAGTAGACATCTCTGCAATCTAATCTCAACAAATATTAATCTCCTTTGTATTTCATAGATTATACTGAAAAATATTTAATTGAGAAACTATTTTTGTTATTGCAAGATGAATCAACGTTTTCATGAAATTACATGTTCTGTGATGAAGGACAACTGTTTGCTTAAGGTACTGGTATGCTTTAGTGTGTGTGTGTGTGCGTGTTGGTTTTTTTTCCCCCTCCCAAGCTGTTAATTCTTAGCTACTCCATTTACGCAGTATTAATAAATTTTGAAAAAATATTCAGAATGAATAGATATTTGAGAAGGTATCACTGCAGGAAAATCAAAATGCGTGGAGGTAACTTAACACAAACATAGCACGAATATCCTCCTATGCTCTTACTCTCAGAATTTATTTCATATTTGTACTCTGTTGGCTCCAAATTAGTTCAGAATGTATGAAATGTTACCGATTCAGTGAAAAGTGGATTATTTTCTATAAATAATTTTAGTTTAAAGATTAGTTCTAGGTGACCAAAATTTTGCACCCTGTATTAATGTAAATAATGAAGTATAGTTTTAGTTTATTAAATATATTTTTATAGATGTGTGCAATAAAAATAGGGCTTTATCTGAGCAGTAGTTTCGTACTACGTAATATTAGATTATTCTAATTCCACTATTCTACTTTAGCGATTGTATTCCTACAGTATCYGGACATAGGGAGGGAATGTCCTAAAAATCAAGAGAAGTCATGAGCAATAGAACCAGTCGATATGTGTGAAGAGTATGGAGGAGGCAGAACAAAGAGAATGTTGCTGGCTGGCTACTCTGCTTGGGAAGGAGTGCGTCCTCCTTTCCTGTCCTTTGGAAGAACTAGAACTATGTTAAGGAGGGAAATTCAGATGCTAAGTAATCTGTGAAATAGGTGTTCTGGATAGAAGATGTATGAGGCTTTAAAAGCTTGGCTAATCTACTTTGTGTTGATGAGGGTCTATTGGAAGGAGATAGTCATCGGTTTGTAGCTGCCTCACAGTGTCTGTGTTCAGGGATGGAGCTGAGTGCCCTCTGTCATGCTGGTCAGTAATGGACCTCAGGGCTGGTTGCTGCATAGGTAGCCTGTGTGGGAAGGGTGATACTCGTTGTAAAGGCAATCAGAATCCAAGTTACAGGAGGATGAATGGAGCTTTGCTTTGTTAAGTGACTGCATGAAAGGTTTGGAGGATTAAAAGGTGGCTGAGTCTTTTGGCACAGTAGGGATATGAGGAGGAATGGTGTTGTGGGTTTTTTTTTTTTTTTTTTCAGTCCTTTTGTGACTTGAGTTGGAGGTCAGCTTGTTGTTTATTGACTTGTTAGACTTTTCAGGGAAAGAAGATTTAGAACTTCTGGTGCTCCACTGCAGAAAATTAATTTTGAAGGTCATCAGTGTCCCTTTTGATCTCTCCTGTGCACTTTTCTGCCTGTGCAGCGAAGTGTCAAAAGGACTTCAACTAAAATTGCCAGAAACACTTCCTGTTTCTGCCCTCGTTTCTCGAGTGAGCTTCTTAATGATTTTAGTTTCCAGTATGTCAGAATAACCTGTGAGGTCTTGAGGCAAAATTGACCGCAACACAAAACTACTGGAATGATACAAATAGTTCTAGAAGGACTCAGATATCCTTTTGGGGTTCATGTTTGCTTTTGGGTAGTGCTGGACTGATTCTTACAGTCTGTAGTAGTTCAGTTCCTTGCCATCTGTAGTTTAATTCTTTGCCGTCTGACATCCCATTAGCAGGAGATGTTGCTAGCAGATAATACTGGTCAAGAAATTTTTGATGTTAGAAGTCATTTCTTCAGGATTTTGTGTTTTCTTTTTTTTTTGTGGCCATAAACCTAATACCTCTGGACAGTGACAGGAAGGCTAAATATGAGATTGCTGTGATATTGTAATCATTGTTACCACTGCTTAAATGTACTATATAAACTGATATGTGGTGGTCTTTTAAACCCCGTGAGAGACTATATTTGCTTAGATTTGGTATCAAAGGTTGGCACACTCTGCCAATTAAACAAGACAGATGTTATGCATATTTAAGACAAAGCT